>CM042148.1:24626864-24680952 GCA_023376005.1 Doryteuthis pealeii
ATGTGAAGTTTTGTTTCCATTACTCCCAAGTCCATATTGACTCGCATTGTTAGATTGTCATCTATACGCCAAATGGATCTTTTAGAAAATTATTAGTTTATCATAGAAATGCGTGAAACAATAGACTGTAGGAAATTATTTGTATCAAGAATAATTAGACCTATTTTTAAATTATAACTACTAGCAAATATATGCACCCTCCGGGTGCAAGTATTTACGTTTTAATGTAATAAAATATCGTATTAAATTAGATAGGCTAATGAAACTAAATAAAAATGCATATAAAATGCATATATCGTATTAAATTAGAAAGTCTAATAAGAAGGCAGATAAAAAGATATGTAACAGAATGGGGGTATAATAGAAAAATAGAAATGAAACTTACTCTTCTTTCAGCAATGAAAGACGGGAATCACTCCCGTCTTTCATTGCTGAATTTTACTTATTTAACTATTTAGTTAAATTAGGAATTAAAGAATAAAATTACAGTTATCTTTTCTTGTTAATGGATTTCATTTAAGATTCATTGAAGAGATTTTTGCTTATATTCATTAAAATAAAATCAAACAATTAGAAATCAATAATACTAAGCACATATTTAATAAAATCAATTTTTTAATATCAACATGCAAATTAGCATTCCCATTCACACTGTAAACCGCTATTTTTTGTATATATAAATACAATTGCATGTTATTTGTATGTAGATATGGACAACACTAATAAAGAGGTGAAGCAATTTTATTAATAATTAAGGTTTAAATATAAATAAAATCATGGAGATTGTGATGTAAATAATAAAGGGAATTGTGACTTGTATAGTAATATAGTTTCGGTTACAGACAGACAAACCCACAATCTCCATTATAATAAGATGTGAAATAATGTGTTTAAAGAATAGTTACTTAGACCTATTTTTAAATTATAACTGTGTGAAATTATGTGCCTAAAAATAATTACTTAGACTTATTTTTAGATTATAACTGTGTGAAATTATTTGTATTAAGAATAATTACTTAGACCTATGTTTAAACAATAACTGTGTGAAATTATTTATATTAAGAATAATTACTTAGACCTATGTTTAAACAATAACTGTGTGAAATTATTTGTATTAAGAATAATTACTTAGACCTATGTTTAAACAATAACTGTGTGAAATTATTTGTATTAAGAATAATTACTTAGACCTATGTTTAAACAATAACTGTGTGAAATTATTTGCATTAAGAATAATTACTTAGACCTATTTTTAAATTATAACTGTGTGAAATTATATGTATTAAGAATAATTACTGAACCTATTTTTTCAAATCATACTGTGTGAATTTATGTTTTTAAAGAATAATTACTTGACACTATTTTTCAAATTATTATTATTAGTTGCTTGAAACGATGAAAAAACTAATAAAATTGACTCTCATCAAGGCGGGTTGATATGCAGAAAGAGCATCAAGTACATATATAAATACCTGCACATATAAATCCATTTAAATAATTATATCTAACCATTAAAATAGTTAAATAAAAACGAAACTTCGGTTCAATGTATCAAGATTCACAAAATAGACCTACCCCTAAAAAAAAAATTCATCAAATCTCTACAGATCTTAAACACACACACACACACACACACACACACACACACACATACACACACATACAAACATATATATATATACACACACACGCACATCTTCCATTAGGGACCTCTCTTTAAAAAAAATTCTTTTAAGAGAGATCCTTTGGAAAAGATTTTTTCATTTATCCATTCATTTCATTCATTTTTTATTCCATTCATACATTCATATTTTCCATTAATTCTTATATATATATATATATAATATATATATAGACAGAGAGAGTGAGAAAGAACGAGAGAGAGAGAGAGAGAAGAGAGAGAGAGAGAGAAGAGAGAGGAGAGAGAGAGAGAGAAGAGAGAGAGAGATTAACGAGATGCAGTATCTGATAATACTCGGGAAAGATGGGGTTATTCCCAAAACGCATCTGCAAAACGCTAACTATTAAACGTTTCCCAACTATCTTGGTAAATCCCATTTATCTGATGTCGGTGTTCTTGAGTCCATTCTCTGAAACGTATATTGTATTCTAATTTTATGTTCTAGATTTTTGAGATGAAGCATTATTATTATTATTATTATTATTATTATTATTATTATTATTATTATTAATATCCATTACCTCTCTTTTTCCAACTTTAATTTAAGTACGACTTCTTCTGCCCCGAGGAAACCTGGTTAACTGCACCACAGCTACTTCAAAGCTAAAGGAGCTTAAAGATTCAAGATAAATAATAGAATTTAAAATAACAGTAATAATAATGACAAATGTAAGATTTGCATATTCGTCATCACGGCAGTAAGTGCCCGTGATGCAGTCTCAATAAAGCCAACATCATTCATGATTTAATCTGATAGGAATTCACGACGCAGTGATCAACAAATGGAATCAACTCGTCGTCAAGGATTGTGCGAGGAAATCCTAATAGAAATCAAATTAAATATTTCTTCTAAACAACCGGACAGCATAATAATTATGTAATATAATCAAAGCAGACACATCAGGAAAAAAAAAGACATCTTAGAAAGGCGTTCAATTACAGTGCCAGTATAAAATTGTCATGAAAATGCAATTAATCTGCAAAGTCAACCTCTGAATTGTATTTTAGTTTCTGAGGAGTTAAAGAATTAGACTGAATGGAGATTCAAAGTTTTATTCTTCAGAAATCTTTCATGAATCTCTGGTTAATGTTTTAAGGAGTTAATTGTTGAAAACAAATAATAAAAGTTTGATTTCAACAGACAACTCCATAAAATTTATATGATTGAGTCACAAAGTTGACCCAGTCATTATTGAAATAATGGCATAATTCAACTAAAACGTTGAATAGCCCCAATTTTCTTAACCAGTTTTTGAAAGAATGAAAAAAAAAAAAAAAATGATTAATTTTATTTATTATTGAGAAAATAAATGAAAACTAAAAAAAAAAAAAAAAAAAAAAAATACAAAATGAAAGATTAATGATTCGACAAATCTGGAAAATTAGTCACCTTAACTATCTAATCATTAGGAATGTTCAAAATATGGAGTTAAAAGGTTGTTACAAAATATTAGGTTGTTACAAAAATAATGGCCGATTTCAAATAGATACATTTATTGTTGAAACATTAACAGTAGAAATGTTAAAATCAGGGTCATTCCATGTCAATTCACCGGGGTGTTACACCCACCGACACCGAATTACTTGAAATTTGGCACAAACGTTCCCCTTCATGAGTTAGGAAAGTGTGCCAAATTATTTTGTCTTAAACCTTACAGTTCCGATTTTAGAGGGGGGGGGATATAATTTTGCTATTTTGCCTCAAAATTAAGGCTGTGCGGTGTCGCAAAATTTCAGGTTTTTTTTTTTAATTTAAAAAAAATACTTTCATGCATTCAATATTTCTGAAATTTGGTATGTAAGGCAAATAAGGACTGTAGAATCCAAATATTTAACTATTTTAACCCTTTACCTCACAGAAAATTTTATTTTACCCACCCAAATGCATGACTCCAAAATCAACAACTTTTCACCTATGTAGCTTACGGTCAGTCTATCGAAAATGGGTCCTCTTCAATTTTCATAATATTTTTTTCTTAATATCTACTATGTCTGCCTAAGTTCACCAAAGAATTTTGTGAGGGGGTCAAGTCTACTTTTGAAGATATGAACCTGCCAAGTTCAGAGTTTTTTTCCTATGTACGTGCAGGATTTCAGTGAAAGATTAGTAAAAATACGAGCGTTGGGCAGCTATGCATCTCTGTCCTCGATCTATGAGGTCATTTATTCCCCGTTGGTAAAAAATTATTGACTGTGATGCAACAACATCTTTAAATGATAATTTCACCTTTTCTTTAGATCGAAAAGTGTGGATGTAATGAAAATAACATACCTCGAAACTCAAAGCGTGCACGGACGAGTCTAGCTTGCAGGGTCATCGCGGGAAAGAAATATGGCTGCTGTAAGCACTATATTCAACGATGGGCGATCTCGAACCAGCGAGAATGGGATTGCACGTATGCAAATTCTCTCGAGATCGGGCGTGCATATAAGCATACGGCGACGGCTAGAGGGAGCGTCTAGCGAATACGTACGACGACCACGAAAAAAGCTGGCAGTAGCATTTTGGCTCTTGCGACGGGTGGACGAGGCATTTCGAGATAGATTTTGATTGTTGGTGAGCAGACTGCAGCACAGTTGGGAGAACATTATTACTAGAAAAAGTTTTACCATTTAAAAATGTGCTTAAGTGCCTAAAAAATAATCAGTAAGTGAAAGATCGGGAGAATATGGAGGATGTGGTAAGGTCTCGTATCCCAAGTCTGTGAGTTTCTGTACAGTCAATCTTGCAACATGTGCCCAAGCTTGAGCTGATGCAACATAAGAAGGTGAAGGTCATGTTTAGGCATGATCATCTTTGAAGGCTCCTATTTTTCAAAAATACTTTCTATTTGAAAATAAATTAAATTCTATTTTTAAGCACACATTAATTATTATATATGCACAAAATCACCTGAAATAAACAACAAATTCTATGTTAAAATGACATTTCAAAACCGAGCTCTTCAATCGGCCATTATTTTTGTAACAACCTAATAAAAATACACAACAAAGTCAAGAAGTAGAGCGTTGCCAACGTGTCGATAATTACTGTCCACTGTCAACCCTCAACAAGCCCTCCTGACACACACACACACACATACACAGACATGTGGGAATATTTGTGGATATATATATTTACCAACCCCTCCACACGAGCAGGATGTGACACAAGGTCAATTTCTTAAGCGGAGTTTAACAGGTTTGAATTCAGAGTTTTCCTTCTAGACCGGTTGCCTAACCAAGATTAAAGAGCCCAGTCTGACTTACTATTTATTCATAGCTGGTAGAAGAATAGGATTCATACCTTTCCCAAGGGTATTGGCGCAAAGTGAAATACAATAACGCGTCCAGGATTTGAACTCGGGGCGACGAGTACATTTCCCATGACTTTAACCATTACACCACGCGCGTGGAGCTGATGCAGATGATTGTCACAAATGCGTGGGCAATTTCAGCAAAACAAGAAATTTCCGAAAAAATACCGTCTGAAGAAAGAGTACGCATAAGATTTTGTCTTTTTAATTATTAAATCAATGGCGTTATGACTGATGACGCCACTAATTTCTAATGGCGTTTTTTTTTTAATGTTAAAACTGGTGGAATGTACATTAGTCTGGTTTCTTTGTTTAATGGCATAAAAACTTCGTGAATTATTTAATGTCAAAGTCATTATTTTAGAAGGAGAGTAGCTATTTACCGGAACCATTGTCAACACATTGAAATGTAATAACAATTCGTTTATTTATCAATACTCATATCTAAAATATATAATAAATAAAACTCATAGTAGTAAAACAAGATGTGTTATAAAAGTATCGAGATTGAAGCTGTATTTACCAAGATAGAAATGAACAATGAATGGAACGTTAATTTTTTCAGAATACAATGTGTGTTATACAAGTATCAAGATAGAAGCTGTATTTACGAAGATTGAAATCAACAATGAATGGAACGTTTTTTTTTTTCAGAATATAAGGTTTGTCATAAAAGTGCTGAGTTTGAAGCTGTATTTACCAAGATAGAGATGAACAATGAATGTAACGTTAATTTTTTCAGAATACAATGTGTGTCATAAAAATATCGAGATTGAAGCTGTATTTACCAAGATAGAAATGAACAATGAATGGAACGTTAATTTTTTTCAGAATACAAGGTATGTCAAAAACTGCCGAGTTTGAACCTGTATTTACCAAGATAGAAATAAACAATGACTGAAACGTTAATTTTTTTCAGAATACAATGTCTGTCATAAAAGTATCGAGATTGAAGCTGTATTTACCACGATAGAAATGAACAATGAATGAAACGTTGATTTTTTCAGAATACAAGGTGTGTCATAAAAGTATCGAGATTGAAGCTGTATTTACCAAGATAGAAATGAACAATGAATGGAACGTTATTTTTTTCAGAATACAAGGTGTGTCATAAAAGTATACTATGGTGATATCTAGATTCAAACGATTACAATATCAGCTTATTTAATGACAATGCCACTAAGGAGATATCACACGATAATATCCCGTACATTATCTCAGGTGACAGACAAGTGCGTTCACGGTATGATTGAATAAATATTTATCATTCCTTAATCTCTAGAACAAAAAGTAAAAGTGCACCGTCAATATAGATTTGTCCGCATGTTAATACAAATCCTTTCTTAGCGTGACAAAGTATATACAAGGTGTGTCATAAAAGTATCGAGATTGAAGTTGTATTTACCAAGATAGAAATGAACCATGAATGGAAGGTTATTTTTTGGGGGGAGGGGGAATACAAGGTGTGTCAAAAGGTAACGAGTTTAAAGCTGTGTTTACCAAAATGGGAATGAATGGAACGTTAATTTTTTTCAGAATACAATGTGTGTCATAAAAGTATCGAGATTAAAGCTGTATTTACCACGATAGAAATGAGCAATGAATGGAACGTTAATTTTTTTCAGAATACAAGGTGTGTCATAAAACTATCGAGATTGAAGCTTTATTTACCAAGATAGAAATGAACAATGAATGGAAGGTTATTTTTTTTGGGGGGGGGAATACAAGGTATGTCGAAAAGTACCGAGTTTAAAGCTGTATTTACCAAAATGAGGACGAACAATGAATGGAACGTTAATTTTTTCAGAATACAAGGTGTGTCATTAAAGTATCGAGATTGAAGCTGTATATACCAAGATAGAGATGTACAATTAATGAAACGTTAATTTTTTTCAGAATACAATGTGTGTCATAAAAGTATCGAGATTGAAGCTGTATTTACCACGATAGAAATGAACAATGAATGAAACCTTAATTTTTTCTGAATACAAGGTGTGTCATAAAAATGCCGAGTTTGAAGTTGTATTTACCAAGATAGATATGAACAATGGATGGAATGTTAATTTTTTTGAGAATATAAGGTGTGTCATGAAAGAGCCGAATTTGAAGCTGTATCTATCACGATAGAGATGAACAATGAATGGACCATTCATTTTTTCAGAATACAAGGTGTGTCATAAAAATGCCGAGTTTAGAGTTGTATTTACCAAGATAGAGATGAACAATAGATGGATCGTTCATTTTTTTCAGAATATAAGGTTTGTCATGAAAGTGCTGAGTTTGAAGTTGTATTTACCACTATAGAAATGAACAAAGAATAGAACGTTAATTCTTTTCAGAGTACAAGGTTTGTCATAAAAGTGCCGATTTCGTATTTACCAAGGTAGGTAAAGATCAATTTCTTAAGCGGAGTTCAACAGGTTTGAATTCAGAGTTGTCCTTCCTGGTTGTCTAACCAAGGTTAAAGAGCCCAGTCTGGCCTACTACTTATCCATACCTCGAGGGAGAGTAGGATTCATACCTTTCCCAAGGGTATTAGCGCCAAGTGAAATGCTATTACCACATCCAGGATTTGAGCTCGGGGCGACGAGTCCATTTTCCATGACTTTAACCATTACACCACGCGCTTCCATAAACGCCAATATATAAACGCGGTTCTATTTGACCTAGAGATGAGATCCTAACAGGTACTACCACTCTAGTTCAAAGTTGACATTGGAGTAATAGAAATTATGGATTACTTCACACATCCCTGAGTTCCAAAACTATAGCCTCACCACCAGATACTTTTGCTGTAATATCAGTTAAGTCAGCGTGAACTTCATGTCCACGCTACCATAACTTCGATATATATGCTCGATCAACTATAAGTAAAAGTAAAGTCGACGGGGCGGCCTAAAGTCGGTATCAGCCAGTCAGCGAGGGAGTATATCCCCTTTTCAATAGCGCTGGACCAAGGAGATTGTTTTAGCATCTGGGGTGGAGCGCCACACCTACCATCAGCTCCTTACTTTACCGCACAGATCCCTGTGCTACTCATACGCTGAGTTGGCGGGGACCGGTATCGAACTAGGAACCTTGTGGTTTCTAGCCGAACGCTCTCCCGACTGAGCTAATCCGGCCCCTCCACAGACACAGTGATTCAACGTTTCACGTCTCTTCAGTGTGGCTAGACGCAACAACTACTTCTGACAAGGAGCGAAACCCGACTGCCTTTTCGTCCGCCCGATTTGTTAACCACTCGACCATTTGACAGCTGCCGTAAAGGGATGGTGTCTAAACTATTAAATACATACATTTGTTTATATATTTTACAATCACCAGAGAGATCCAGTCTGTAAACCGACGATCATTGCTTTATGCTGGCAGTAAAAGTTAATTTAAGTCACCCCTAGAGAGCTTTACCGAGTATGGCAGAAAGGTATATATGACTATATAACAAGATGGCGATATGGCCAATTCGACTCGAAAGTCTAGATAACATTATAGCCCTATATGGTTTTCCCAACCCTATTGCCCTTATGGCAAGCCCTAACCCCTTTTTATCATATGGATGCTAGAAGGCGGTGGCTGCGGGTCTAAATGTCCTGGGAATGACGTTAAACTCTATCTGATGGTGAGGTTCCAGTTTTGGAGGTTTGGGGAATGTGGAGCACCCCTTCATCACCATTGCTCCCTGATCCACTCTGCCCCGGAGTGGTAGTACCTGTTAGGGTCCCATCTATGGGTTAAATAGAAAAATGTATTTATAAAAAAATTGTATTATCAATTAAGAATTGATTTATTTCAAAACTTTATCGGCATTAAATGACCCACTCAGGTTGATATGCCGTAAAACAAAACAAAAAATCTAGTAAATAAAGAAAACAATATCCTGGAAATGACGTTAAACTCTATCTGATGGTGAGGTTCCAGTTTTGGAGGTTTGGGGAATGTGGAGCACCCCTTCATCACCATTGCTCCCTGGTCCACTCTGACCCGAGTGGTAGTACCTGTTAGGGTCCCATCTATGGGTTAATAGAAAAATGTATTTATAAAAAAATTGTATTATCAATTAAGAATTGATTTATTTCAAAACTTTATCGGCATTAAATGACCCACTCAGGTTGATATGCCGTAAAACAAAACAAAAAATCTAGTAAATAAAGAAAACAATATTCTGGAAATGACGTTAAACTCTATCTGATGGTGAGGTTCCAGTTTTGGAGGTTTGGGGAATGTGGAGCACCCCTTCATCACCATTGCTCCCTGGTCCACTCTGACCCGGAGTGGTAGTACCTGTTAGGGTCCCATCTATGGGTTAAATAGAAAAATGTATTTATAAAAAAGATTGAGTATTCATTAAGAATTGATTTATTTCAAAACTTTATCGGCATTAAATGACCCACTGAGGTTGATATGCCGTAAAACAAAACAAAAAAAAATCTAGCAAGTAAAGAAAACAATAACATTATACACGTTCAAGTTCAAACGATTGTTATTTTTTTCTTCTTCAAATGTGGTAACCTGCAGCGATAAATAAGGTAAACATGTACTTTAGTGAAATCCTGACATTTGGATACGTTCAATCGATTTACAAACTCGGTAGAAGATTTACGCTCGTATTGACACGGTCGGCCAGTTTTATTCTAATCCGACATCGCACTTATCCCATTACATTTTCACGTTATATCTCAGCAGTCTCTAGTCTCTCTTAATGTCATGTGAACTTTTACTAAAGTACATGTTTTCCAGGTTTCCTACAAGATCGGATTAACATAAAGTCTTTTTTTGTTGTTTTTACGTGGGGCACCACGCACAAATCGAAGCTCATGCAATGGCCTATGCAAAGCTAGCACCGTCCCGTCGGCATTCTAGCTGAGGGGCGCTTTATATGGAAACTTGCATTCATGCTACATACTGAAATCGAGAAAAATCAATCTCTGTATGTACATTTCGGCCTATTAGGCCTCATCAGCAGAGATTGATTTTTCTCGATTTGTTTAGCCTTACATTTAAATAGGTAAATCCCGCCTAATTAATTATTAATGAATTAACTTTCATAAAATTAGGTTCGACTTCAATTAAGCACATATTCTCCCAAATATTGGAACTTAGTGTTACTACTACTACTACTACTATTATAACTACTTCGTTGTTATATTATTGACTAAATGTTTAAACTTTTTGTTTTTTAAATACAAAAATTGTTAAGTGTAGCCTTATTATCAAACTATAAATTACAAAAGTTACATAAATAAAAATTACATAAATCTCTGCTCGCAAGTAAATAAGGAACAATGCTCACACCACTGCCAGGAGGACTTCTTCAGTAGTACATTGAGCTATAGATTTGTCCCAATGAGTTAGGTCTTATCGGAAAATTGACACAAGAATCAAGTCTATCGGTCGAAACGGAATTGCTGTTTTTGCAGTATTTTACGATGATTTTAATTACCAATTGTGCGCATAAATCTCCGCTTGCAACTAAATAAGGAACAATGCTCACACCACTGCCATGAGGATGTCTTCAGTAGTACATTGAGCTATAGATTTATCCCAATGAGTTAGGTCTTATCGGAAAATTGACACAAGAATCAAATCTATCGGTCGAAACGGAATTGCTATTTTTGCAGTATTTTACAATGATTTTAATTACCAATTGTGCGCATAAATCTCTACTGGCAACTAAATAAGGAACAATGCTCACACCACTGCCATGAGGATGTCTTCAGTAGTACATTGAGCTATAGATTTATCCCAATGAGTTAGGACTTACCGGGAAATTGAGTAAAGAAGCAATTCTATCGGTCGAAATGAAATGGCCGTTTTTTCGGTCTTTTACAATGATTTTAATTACAAATTGTGCGCATAAATCTCCGCTCGCAACTAAATAAGGAACAATGCTCACACCACTGCCATGAGGACTTTTAACCATGAAAAGCAGAATTTTGATCAGTGATCTGTAAATCTCAATGTCAGAGAATAAATTTACGAATATTGCCGGATTATTTCATTCAACTGGTTCCCTATGAAAAAACGATCAAGTATCAGTCACAGTGAAATCACATCTCACAGACAAGTTAAAGCGACAATTGTTACAGGATGTGGTGGTATCAGTGCTACTGTATGGCTGCACAACTTAGACCTTGACGAGGCCCCTAGAGAATAGGCTAGGTGGGAGCCGCAAAAGAATGCCGCGTGAACAAATCGTGGAAACAGCACCCCACAAGGAAGCAGGTATACAACCACCTGCACCTTATTACACAAACCATCCGAGTAAGACGAACAAGACATACCGGACACTGCTGGAGAAATAAGGATGAACTCATAATTAACATCCTCCTGTGGAAACCAACACATGGACATGTTTAGGGTGGGTGGTCTAGCAAGGACCTACATAGACCAACTCTGTGCAGATACTGGAAATAAAACTGACCCCCTTTTAGGCGGTGCTACCTAGGGAGACGGCCCGCTAGGACCACACGATTTATTTTACCTTATTTGCCTATCGTGTGACAGGTAACTTTCCCTAAATTGCCATATTATACACTCATTCTGAAAAAAATTGCTTTGCCTCCAATAAAGCCTTCATCACATGAAAACTTTTGGGTCAGGTATGGTTTTAGAACCAGAGCATCGGTACCACAAATCAACATTACCATATATATATATGGCTACCCAACTTCATACATACGCCATTTAAATAATAAAAAACACGGACACTACCCACACACTCTAACACCTGTTTCCTGAAACTACCACATTTCAGCGAAACAATCACAAAAGAAATACGCAAGGCTATTCATAAAGAGGGACTAGATATCCAATTAGTCCACTCTGGGCCCTCACTACGCCAACATCTAACAAAAAACCATAAGAATGATATGATAGCATGCACACTAGCCAACTGCCCAATAAGAGATCCTAACATATGTCACAAAACTTATACAATCTACCGTTTAACTTGCTCCAAATGCCTTAATTTCTATATAGGAAGTACAATTAGACCTCTCCACATTAGAATCAAAGAACATATCCACACACGTACATCCTCATTCCATAAACATATAATCAAATGCAAAAATAAAGACAATAGTTTTTCCGTTAAGATAGAAACAATAATACGCAACATTGGTAATCTCAGAATTAGAGAAAGTTTATTAATATCTAAATTAGGTCCTAGTATAAACAATAGATTAGAATTAAACACAGAATACATAATTAATTAAAATGCACGTTCCTCATAATAAATAGTACATAATATGTATATTTTACTATGTATACTTTATTAAATTACACGTTCCTCATAGTATATAATACATATTATGCATATTTTAATATATATACATATATCAAATAAATAAAAATAAATAATACATAAATACATAAATATATAAATAGATGAAAATAATAAAATTGAAATTGAGTGAACAACGGCTATTACGACTATCACGACCTTCCACGTGGCGTTAAAAAAAAAGAACACCACGAGACGCGTGTTTATAACATTAAAAAAAAAATAACGACAAAAGAAAACGCGTCCATTTCCGAAAATCGTCTCTGAAGATAGTTTTACTTTGAAATCGATAAGACAAAAAAAGATCTTTTTGTTTTTATTTTTTATGTGCATTGTATTGGCCTTCAAATCATTAATATATAATAACATAATTAACAATGCTTCAAGCAAATTAACAATTACTTATATATATATATATATATATATATATATATATATATATCGCTCCTGGTCAGAAGTAGTTGTTGTGTCTAGCCATACTGAAGAGACGTGAAACGTTGAAACAGGGTGTCTGTGGATGACTTATTATGAAGATGATGATGATGATATCGTCATAAAATCATTGAATTAACGATACATTATTGAGATTTTTTTTACACTGAATTCGCACGTGAATCCTACGGTAAATTCACTTCAACATACTTCGTTCAGTTTTTCAGTTGTTTTGTTTTACGGTATATCAACCCTTTTCCGATAATTTAATATCATTTTCTTGAATGGCTCATGTGTATATTTTGTTAACTAAATCCTTTTTTAACCTAATTCTTTTTTTTTTAACCAAATCTTTTTTTAACAAAATTATTTATTTTAATAAAATCCTTTATTAATAAATTCCTCGCTGTATTCCACATACTTTTGACCTTGTGTCACACTTTACCCAAGACCATCGAGTCGAGTGAATACTTACCTTCTGGATAGACTGTAAAATGTATATTCCTGTTTTGCAACTCTGAATTCTATTTATCATATATCTTATTAAGAGTTATAAGTAAAACAAAAAAAAAATGTCGTCGGGGTGGCCTAAAGTCGGTATCAGCCAATCAGCGAGGGAGTCTATCCCCTTTTCACTATGGCTAGACCAAGGCGGTTTTTTTTGCATCTAAGATGGAGCGCCATACCTACAATCAACTCCTTACTTTACCACAGAGATCAGTGTGCTACTCATACGCTGAGTTGGCGAGGGCTGTTATCGAACAAGGAACCTTGTGCTTTCTAGCCGAACGCTCTACCAAATCATAATTTCCTGGTCGAAAATAAGATTTGATTCTTAAATCGAGCAATTTTGTCCTTCTCCCTCCCTCTCTTCCTCTTCCTACGGCTCCTGCTGATAATCATCATCATTATCAATGTAAGTGCATCGGCATCAATTTTGACCTCTTCTTCATCTATCTCTTCCTTCTCCTCTTTCTTAGAATCATCATTATTATCAAGGTAAGACCATCGATATTATTTCGGCCTCCTATCTATCCTTCTTTTCCCCTTCTCCTTCTCCTTTCCTTATCATCATCATCATCAGCATCATTATCGATATGTGCATCGATATAAATTTTGGCTTCCTCTCCCTCCTCCCTCTCCTCCTTCTCCAGATCATCATCATCATCATCATCATCATGCCCATCATCAGTATCAAGGTAAATCCATCGATATTGATTTTGACCTACCCCTTGTTCTCCTCCTACTCCTTCCTCTCTTCCTCTTTCTGGTCCTTATCATGACCATCATAAAAGTAAGTCTATCGATATTCATTTTAGTCTTATCTCCAGCCTCCTCGTCCTCCTCCTCTTCCTTCCCCTTCTTCCCTCTATTTTCAGCATCATTTCTATCCATCATTTCTATCAAGGTAAGTCTATCAATATGCATTTTGCCCTTCTCTATATCCTCTCCCTCCTCATTTTCCTCCTTTTCCCTTTCCCCCTCCTCCTCCTCATCATCATCATCATCATCACCATCATCATCATCATCATCTTAAGTCCATCGATATTAAAGATGACGTTTCCATTTCCTTGGCTTTGGCATTAAGGAAATGAAGAATCCTGCACGAATGTAGAGATGAAAATGCTGGAGGAATTGCTCAGACCCTAATTATCATTATTCTACCATGTCCAGACGAATTTCAGTGGCATGGAAATTCAGACCATATGACCTTTAAGCACCTCTTTTGCGATATATATATATATATATATATATATATATATATATATATATATATATATATATATAACTTTCAAAGAAAGAAAAACTTAACAAACCGTCATTAAACTATAATAATTTATTTCGACCAGAAACTCAAAATATAGTCTCTTCAGATACAATTTACCAACCCCTCCGCACGAGCAGGATGTGACACAAGGTCAATTTCTTAAGCGGAGTTCAACAGGTTTGAATTCAGAGTTTTCCTTCTCCTAGACTGGTTGCCTAACTAAGGATAAAGAGCCCGGTCTCCCCCACTATTTACCCATAGCTGGAGGGAGAACTGGATTCATACCTTTACCAAGGGTATTAGCGCTAAGTGAAAATGCAGTTACCGCGTCCAGGATTTGAACTTGGGGCGACAAGTCCATTTCCCATGACTTTAACCATTACACCACGCGCTTCAGATAGATTTTACAGAAAATGACCTTCTAGAAAAAAATTATTATAGTCTAATTACGGTTTGTTAAGTTTTTCTTTCTTTGAAAGTTAAATATTCCTCTGTATGTAATTAATCTATTAGTTAGTATACATTGAGTTATCTTAGAGATTTATAAAAAATCCTTGTATGAATCAATATGTTTACATCTACAAGAGAATACAGTATGGTTGTACAGTGAGATTTTGATGATTCCAAATAGAACCATCCCTTACTTACCTGTCATTTGGATTATATTACACACACACACACACACACACACACACACACACACACACACACACACAAATATATATATATCATCATCATCATGTCGCGCTTGCAGCACGGATATCCATGACAATCTCTTGCCAACCCTCCCTATCACTCATTGCACCTGGGAGGTCCTCTGCTGAGCATATAGCATCCTCGCATAGCTGGTCAATGTAGGTCCTTGCTGGGCGCCCCACACTTGCATGTCCATGTGTTGGCTTCCACAGGAGAACGTCGCTTATGAGTTCGTCCTTGCTTCTCCAGCAGTGTCCTGCATGCCTTGTCCGTCTCACTCGGATAGTTTGAGAGAGGGGGGGGGCAGGTGACCGTACAGCTGTCTCTTCGTGGGGTGCTGCTTCCACGATTTGTTCAAGACTGCACGTAGCATTCTTGTGCAGCTTCCATCTAGCTTATTTTCAAGACGCTTCGTTAGGGTCCAAGTGGTGCAGCCATATAGCAGCACCGATATAACCACAGCCTGGAAGAACTGTCGCTTCAGCTTGTCAGGGAGATCAGACCTCCATATGACTGACAATTTGTTTGTGGCCGACCATGCCTTTGCTATTCTTGTGTTAACATCTCTCTCTGTGGATGAGATATTACTACCTAGGTACGTGAATTGTTCTACAGGCTTGAGAGGCGTGCCATTGAGTGTTGAGATGTTTCCTTTCTTTTTGAAACTCATGAACTCTGTTTTACTGGAGTTCACATAGAGGCCGATATTTTCTGCCGCCTCCTCCAAGCTGTGTAACAGTGACTCAGCTTGTGTCGGTGTATCTGCAAGGAGTGCAAGGTCGTCAGCATAGTCTGCATCTGTGATTGTTTGTGCGGGATAACGCCTGCTCCTTGCCTTTTTCAGTGTGAAACCCTTTTCTTTTATGGTATCTAATGATGTTTTGAGTACGTAGTCTAGGCATATTATGAATATATATGGTGCCAATGTATCTCCTTGTAGGACTCCAGCAGCGATGTCAAAGAAATCTGTGTCGCCATCAGGTGAGCGTACCATTGCTCTAGTGTCCCTGTATAGCATCATTATAGCTGCAACTGTTTCTTTGGGGAGGCCATATGCTAGTAGTATTTGTTCCATTTTCCCTCTGTGTATGGAATCAAATGCCTTGGAGAAATCTACGAATAGTAGCGTTGCCTCCAGATTCTTTGCTCGTACTCCTTCTATGATCCGTCTTATAGTCAGGATCTGAGAGGTTGTGGATCGATTTTTGCGGAAACCATTTTGGTTTCTCCTAAGGATTTTTTCTATTTCAGGTCGGATGCGATTAAGGAGAAGGGCATTATATATCTTAGCTGCAATAGCAGTAAGAGTTATGCCTCTGTAGTTCTTAGCCATTCCGAGATCTCCCTTTTTAGGGAATGGGAGGATGCAGCCTTTTGTCCAACTATCTATTCTATTTTGTCTATACACTGCATTGCATAGCCCAAGCAGTATGTCACTGAACTTTCCTATCTTCCATACCTCCGGGGGTATTCCGTCAAGTCCTGCCGCTTTTCTACCTTTTAGCTTCTTTAAAACTTGGTTGATTTCATCTATCGTGAAGTCCCCCAGTTTGATATCTAGTTGTTTATCGACAATCTTTTGGGTATTATCTTCTACTATTTTAGGTGGGTTCCCCAGAAGTTTCTGGAAGTGGTCTTTCCATTTTTGGAGTCTATCTTTTTGGCTGTTTGCCTTTAACTTCGATTTAGAGGTACTTTTCCTACCGCTGATTTCATTAACAGTTTGCCATGCTAATCGTGACTGTCTGTCCTCCACCGATTGTCTTATATTATTTATTTGTGTTTGTATGTATTCTATTTGTTCTTTTTTGTATGTTTTGGCTAGTTCTATCTGGGCTTTTCTAAGGTTGTGTAGATTGGCATTAGTTGGGTTTATTTTATTACGTTGTACTGCTTCTTTTATATCGTTTCTCTTCTCTCTAACTGTTTCTGTCTCCCATGGAACATGGTGTCTGGCTCTTGGTTTGGTTGGTACGCACTCGGCTGCTGCTTCTTGGTGAGCATTGACGAAGTTTTCGTATTCCTCGTTTGGTGTGGAGCTTTCGGATATCTCCTGGAGGATATCGAATTTATTTCTAACTGCAACAGCGTAGCGATTGCATATATCGCTGTTGGCAAGTGTCGCCCAGTTGTATCGTATGGATTTACTAGTTTGCTTTTTATTCCTACGTAGGCTTAGTCGTAATTTTGCTGTGACTATTCTGTGATCTGAGGATACTCCTTCAAAAGAGGAATACGCTTCACAGTTAATTGCACTATTTATCCACTTTTTGTTTATTAGGATGTAATCTAGTTGTGCCTTTGTGTTATTTGGGTATGTGTGTGTCCAAAGTTTGCCCTTCCGTTTTCGGAATTTGGTGTTAGACAAACAAGCCCGTTCTCAACAGAGAACTCAGCTAGGAGATCACCGTTCCTGTTTGGGGTATTGTGTAAGCTGAATCTATTGTTTTCGTTTCTTCCTATGTGTGCATTCAGGTCTCCACCGACGATCAGTACGTTATGTTTGGGGGTATGTCTGCATAGGGAGGATAGCCCGCTGTAAAACATTTCAATGTCTGTTTCGTTGCTGACATTTGTGGGGCTGTAGCATGAGACTATAGTCATGCAAGGATTGCCATTAAACGTAGCACACATGATTCTCGGTTGGATTTTTTCTATGCTGTTAAGTGATTTTAGTGCTCGAGGGCTGAGAAGCATTCCTACACCTCCTATAGCGGCATTGACGGAGTTTTTCCATGCAGATGCTGACACAAATGTCCAGCCATTTCCACATTCATGGTATTTTAGTTCTACATCACCATGGTCAAATCTGTGTTCTTGCACACATATGAT
Organism: Doryteuthis pealeii; assembly: GCA_023376005.1. NCBI lineage: Eukaryota > Metazoa > Mollusca > Cephalopoda > Myopsida > Loliginidae > Doryteuthis > Doryteuthis pealeii. Next base: position 24,644,849 of record CM042148.1, read on the forward strand.
ATCTATATTTTTTTCAGCTGCGGACGCTGTAAGTTCTGGGAGTTGGCCTATCGTTTTTAGTGTTCTAACGTTAAATGTTGCTATCTTAAGTGTTTTTTTACATCTAAGTAGGTCTGTATTGGTTTTGGGTTCTATGTCCGTCTTATTAGATATTGTGGTTAGGTTTATGTCTTCATTAGAGTGTTTGCCTTGTTTGTCTGTGTGAGAGTGATGTGGTTTGAGTGTGTGATGTATTTGGAGCTCCGCATGTAATTTATCGGACACTGGGTCGGAGCTCGAGCCCCAGCAGAGCGCGTACTTTTGGTGATAGCAGGGAGCACGATGCTGTATGATTCTTTCATATTGGCTTTGTGTACTGTCATGAATAGTTTAGGTTGGGTCGAGGTCATCGATATCTATCGGTAGCTGTGGAGTTAACTCATCAATAGGCGCCGCTCTTAAAGATGAGGAGCAGTAGTTACCTGACTGAACTGGTTGATCCTGGCCGTTGGCCCATTCTGGGCTCCTCCGCCCAGCATCTTGTGATATACGCCGTTGACCTATTTAGGTTCCTCCGCCGCGTCTCACAACCACCACGCTGCTGCCCATGGTTTGGTTTTACATGCCAGTGTGGCATGTAGATTTTTTGCAAGAAGGAAGGAGAGAGATGGGCATTAAAAAAAAAAAAAAAAAAAAAAAAAGGTTGGGCCTAGATATATAAGTTTTAACTTAGTATAAGTCCACATGTCCTCTCCTAGATTGGAGTTTGCGAACATGGGGTCCGTCCTGTCCGAAAATCATACGCATGTGCCTTCTTCAAAACCAAATCAGAATCTAATGGTTTATAGTTGATTAAACAGTCGGGTGGGGTAGGCATTTAAAGAAAAGAGAAGGACAGGGGAGAGAGAGAGAGAGAGAGAGAGAGAGAGAGAGAGAGAGAGAGAGAGAGAGAATCAAAGGGATCGGCAGACCAGTGGAATTTGGGGGTTTGGGCAAGCTACCGAAATTTACGACAACCTTCCATTTTTGAACTTTAAACCAGCATTAAGATATGGTCAACGTATAAGTGATTTAAGAACATTTTTAGAGAAAAATACGAAACAAAATTATATTTTGATAATAACAGTCTTTAAAATAAATATTTCAGCAAAAAATATAAACATAGACCTTATTCTGTTCCGTTCAGTCCGAAAATCATACGCATGTGCCTTCTTCAAAACCAAATCAGAATCTAATGGTTTATAGTTGATTAAACAGTCGGGTGGGGGTAGGCATTTAAAGAAAAGAGAAGGACAGGGGAGAGAGAGAGAGAGAGAGAGAGAGAGAGAGAGAGAGAGAGGAGAGAGAGAGAGAGAGAGAGAGAGAGAGAGAATCAAAGGATCGGCAGACCAGTGGAATTTGGGGGTTGGGGCAAGCTACCGAAATTTACGACAACCTTCCATTTTTGAACTTTAAACCAGCATTAAGATATGGTCAACGTATAAGTGATTTAAGAACATTTTTAGAGAAAAAATACGAAACAAAATTATATTTTGATAATAACAGTCTTTAAAATAAATATTTCAGCAAAAAATATAAACATAGACCTTATACGTTGACCATATCTTAATGCTGGTTTAAAGTTCAAAAATGGACGGTTGTCGTAAATTTCGGTAGCTTGCCCCAACCCCCAAATTCCACTGGTCTGCCGATCCCTTTGATTCTCTCTCTCTCTCTCTCTCTCTCTCTCTCTCTCTCTCTCTCTCTCCCCTGTCCTTCTCTTTTCTTTAAATGCCTACCCCCACCCGACTGTTTAATCAACTATAAACCATTAGATATATATATATATATATATATATATATATATATATAATATATATATATTTAACAACCCTCCGCACGAGCAGGATGCGTCACACAAGGTAAATTTCTTAAGCGGGGTTTAACAGATTTCACAGAGTTTCCTTCTCCTACACTTGTTACATAGCCATGGTTAAAGAGCCCAGCTACCCTGCTATTTTACCATAGCTTTCCCAAGGGTATTTGCGCTATATATATATATATATATATATATATATATATATATATATATATATATAGACTTACAGTGTCCCATACTCACACCGTAAAAAAGAATATTTGACGTCATATTTCAAACCGTCTCCTTTTTTCAAATCTCAAAATTTTTTAAACAGACTGAATAACAAGGACTACCACTCAGTTTTCTCCTTATTCTGTGATAAAAAAATTCTTATTACCTTCCATATACTAAAAAATGCTCTGAAGATGATCTAATTAATAGATCGAAACACTGCAGCGTTGGCTAATAAACTCACCACTTAACCCATTTAAACCTGTGTTTTTTCATTTTTCTTAATATACTACATACCGTCGGATTCACTTCTTTTCTTCACACACACACACACACACCACACACAACACACATATATATATATATATATATATATATATGTGTGTGTGTGTGTTGTATGTGTGTGTGTCTGTGTGTATGTGGAGGCGTATGGTTAATGGTTAAAGTCGTAGGAAATGGACTCGTTAACCCGGGCCCAAATCCTGTACTGAAGCTGTTATATATATATATATATATATATATATTATATATATATATATATATATATAAACTTGCTTCACAACAAATGGAGCACATAAATCATTCAAATTTCGCCTCAGAGAGCTAATACCTTTGTTTAAAGACATGCGATCATTCTATCACGTTATATACTAAAATAGCACACCGTCCATATAATCGGAATTATGGGCTCAAAGGATGAAATTATTACGTTCAGCTGATACTAAAATCGAAAATCAAAGCCGTTATCTCGTATAGGCAGGATTTAATTATTTCCATATGAATTTATTGATATGGAATTGTAGCATACATCTTATTAAGAGTTATAAGTAAAAGAAAAGTCGTCGGAGTAGCCTAAAGTCGGTATCAGCCAATCAGCGAGGGAGTCTATCCCCTTTTCACTATGGCTAGACCAAGGAGGTTTTTTTGCATCTGAGATGGAGCGCCACATCTACAATCAACTCCTTACTTTACCACAGAGATCAACGTGCTACTCATACGCTGAGTTGGCGAGGGCCGTTAATATAATAATACGTTGTTTTTTTTTTGCTTTACTGTCTCGATTTAGATCTCTTAGGCTTGATTCTTTTTGATTGACTTATTATTAGTATTATCTGCGTTATTCGGACTATTGTTCTCATCTTCATTGTTATCTGTACAACGTTTCGGCCGATATGCCCTTTGGCCTTCTTTAGTTATTTCTTGTCGGACTCGGGAACCTTCTTTTCGGACTCGGGGACCTTCTTGTCGTAATCGGGAGCCATCACGGAAATTTGAACCTAACCCTTTATTCAGTCCACGGAGGTATCCTGTTCTCATTCCGTTAACTATAGCTGGGGTAGAGACGTTAAGCTGTGTTGATTATTATTCTAGGTTCCCGACAAGAAATAACCGATTGAAACACTGCAGCGTCGGCTAATAAACTTACCACTCATTTTATTTAAACCTGTGTTTTTTCAAATGTCTCACTATACTACATACCGTCGGATTCACTTCCATCTCTTTACACACACACACACACACACACACACACACACACACACACACATATATATATATATATATATGTATATATATATATCTTCGTATAAAACTGTTTACTCAAATAAGTTCTATTCTTACATGAGAGAATAATAGGATTATTGAATGTCATACTCCAGTTTATAGTATTAGCTACATTAACTCATCTTCATTGTGCATTCTGATGTTGTTAATTTGTTTTGACTGTCACGGATTTTCTCGGCATTAAAGAGTAAAACATGAGAGGCTTACAGAAAAGAACTGGACGACTCCAATTAGAATTCAGGTAAAGGTTTAGTTACATTTCTTTGTTTGTTGGTATATCAAATTTCGTGATGCAAAAGTCATACTTGTAGAATAACAGTAGTGAAACCATAGATGGTTGGATGAGGTTGGGGGGGGGTAATACCTTTCCCAAGGGGATTAGTTCGAAAGAGAACGTAGTAGCACGACTGTATTTCGAACTCACTTACAAAGATGTAGCAGTCCAGCACATTATCTACTAAGTCACGAGATCTCCCATCATCCAGAAGAAATTTAACACATAGCTGGTGGAATGAGCGCGGTGGATGGGGGGGGGGGTCATGCATTTACCAATGAAATTAGTCCGAAATTGACCGTTATATATATTACCAATTCCTCCGCACGAGCAGGATGCGACACAAGGTCAATTTCTTAAGCGGGATTCAACAGGTGTAAATTCAGAGTTTTCCTTCTCATAGACCGGTTGCATAACCAAGGTTAAAGAGCCCAGTCTACCCTGCTATTTATCCATAGCTGGAGGGAGATTAGGATTCATACCTTTACCGAGGGTATTAGCGCTAAGTGAAATGCAATTACCACATCCAGGATTTGAACTCGGGGCGACGAGTCCATTTCCCATGACTTTAACCATTACACCACGCGCTTCCAATTGACTGTTATAGCATCACGCGAGTTTGTCAGTTTCCAAACTCTTTGGCCAATTTCCATATCTCCTACTTTTCCGATGTGTCCAGGAATAGAAATTCCAAGGGGACTTAGCACCAGGAGAAAAAAAAGAAATACACAAATTATATTTCAATTATTTAATTGAGAAAACACAAATCTAATTCTTTACTCTCATTTAACCATTTGAGTCCGTTACACTCGTATATATATATATATATATATATATATATACTAGCAAATATATGCACCCTCCGGGTGCAAGTATTTAAGTTTTAATGTAATAAAATATTGTATTAAATTAGAAAGGCTAATGAAACTAAATAAGAATACAGATAAAAAGATTTGAAACAGAGGGAGTATAATAAAAATTTGAAACAGAGGGAGTATATAAAAATCGAACAACTGAAACTTACTCTTCCATCACTCTCGTCTTTCATTGTTATTTTTTCTAATTTAAGTATTTAGTTATAAGAGGAAGTAAAGAATAAAATGACAATTATTTTATCTTGTTAATGGATTTCATTTAAGATTCATTGAAGAAATTTTTGCTTATATTCATTAAAATAAAACCAAACGGTTAGAAATCAATAATACTAAGCACATATTTATTAAATTCGATTTTTTTATATTAATATGCAAATTAGCCTTCCCGTTCACACTGTAAACCGCTATTTTGTTGTATATATAAATATAATTGCATGTTGTCAGTATGTAGACATAATTAACAGTATTAATAATGAAAGACAATTTTATTAATAATTGAGGTTTAGATAAAAATAAAATCATGGATGTCAATAACTAAGAGAATTGTGACTTGAGTAGGAATATAGTTTCGGTTACAGACAGAAAAACACACAATCTCCATTATAATAAGATATATATATATATATATATATATATGTGTGTGTGTGTAAAAGAAAGGAAATGAATCCGACAGTATGAATATGAAAAGGTGGAATGAAAACATCACACAATGCTGTTAAAGAGAAATTTTAGTTTATATGTGCAGTTGCCATTACTACCAAGCCCACTTTTACTTAGAGTGGTAATACTTATAGTTCAATCAAAGTCGCTAATAATGGCCTGTGAGCTTAGCTCACTAATCATTATCCCTGGTAAGAAACTTTGAACAATTAAATGATTAGAACATTCAGGTCTTTGCCTACTTTAAGCCGCTCACAGCTGCAATCCAACAGTAAACTGCTGGCAGTGGCTCTCACACTTTATTTGAATAGAATGAGTTCTTAGATGAATATATAGCGAACTTTGAAATATCCCATCATACAGGGAATAAATACCAAGAAAATTTGGTACAGCTGTAGGGGTAATTTTGTAGGCAAAGGGTTAATAACATAATTATTGTCAAAATGACAACTTTCACATCTAGAGCCCGGGGGAGTGTAGAGTACCCTTCATTGCATTATATTATAAATTGTTTTCTCTTTAACAGCATTGTGTGATGTTTTCATTCCACCTTTTCATATATATATATATATATATATATATATATATATATTATATATATATACCAACCCCTTTGCACGAGCAGGATGTGACACAAGGTCAATTTATTAAGCGGAATTTAACAGGTTTGAATTGTAATAGCATCACTCGAGTTCGAACTCGCTTACTACAATGTCGCACCACCGCACGTTATCAACTATTCCTCGGAACCTCCTCCCCCACCAGGTAAAGGACTGATCAACATGTATTGTACTGAAAGTAACACCTGCTTGAAAGTTTCTCTAAAATGACTAATGGAAACGTAATGCTTTTAAAAAAATTAAAATTAAAAATTAGTGAAATAGATCACTAATTAAAACTGAGCCAATTCTAGAAGCGACCAACCAAAGAGTTTTCCTTCTCCTTGACTAGTTATCTAACCACGATTAAAGAGACCAGTCTGCCTTACTATTTACCAATAGCTGGAGAGAAACACACTATTAGCCGTATGTGAAATGAAATCAATTATTTCAACTCGGGTTGCTGGGTTCATTTTCAATTACACAGCGCGCCTCTTTAGCTTTTATAGAAGTCATTGATTATATATATATTTACCAACCCCTCCACACGAGCAGGATGTGACACAAGGTCAATTTCTTAAGCGGAGTTTAACAGGTTTGAATTCAGAGTTTTCCTTCACCTAGACTAGTTGCCTAACCAAGGTTAAAGAGCCGAATTTGCCCTACTATTTACCCATAGCTGGAGGAAGAGTAGTTGTATTCATACCTTTCTCAGAAAGGGTATATTTTTACAGTATTTATGACATTATTTTCCCCGGCAGATATGAATCAAAATGTAATTTTGTATTGCCTGATAATTTTGGAGTTCATTGATATGTGTCTTATTGAAAACCAACAGAATGCCGACAGATCACAGAAGTTAAGCAGTTGTGATCCAGTTCCATACTTAATTGGGTGACCACTTTAGCAACTGCCGGTACAATAAACAATCTGAGTCCTTAATTTATCAAAATGACCTGATTTAGTATTAAATTACTCGAAACGGGTTGATATGCCGTAAAACAAAACAACCATCAACCCAACAGAATCGACCCGATTGATTGATTTTAACGGCATGTCAACCCATCCAGGGTTATTTTATGCAAAGCGGTAGGCTGTGAGGGTTGGTCAAATTTATTGTTATGTCTTTTTTCAAGGGTTTTTATTAATTTTGATAGTAGGTTGTTTGCATTTGTTTATTGCTAAGTGGATTGGGAATCAGTTTCAGGGATAAGTTTATAGGGTAAAGTTGAAATTTGTTATAAGCGATAGTTTGGTAGAAAGTTTTTTAAACAACTTTTATAAACAATTTCTTTCGGTTTAACCCATATACGGGCCCTAACAGGTACTACCACTTAGAGTGGACCAGAGAGCAATGGTGGTGAAGGAGTGCTCCACATTCCCCAAACTGTTACATAATTATTGGATCCCTAATACATTTTTTAAGGTAGTGTAGAAACATAATGGCGATTAGTGCAGCCCACGGCCTTGAAAGATGAGGGACAATGCTTGACCTCACTCTCACCTTGCTTTCTGGGGATAAATCGTGAGAACCGGAAGGCATAGACGACCCTGTTCCGGTTTAAGGATAGAAGTAACCCAGTCAGTTAGAAGTTAGAAACCGAGCTAGTAACATATGTCTCACTGCGCAGAATGTCTGGTTGGGGATTTACAAATAAAGTAACATCAACGTAAATCGAAGTCTTGTGTTTATTACCTAAAAACTAACAATGACACAGGGCTTCTGATAAGGAGTGATCCCTAACAGAAACCAGACCCGAAGTCCTCAATAGAAGACCAGACCTTAGAAGATATACCAGACCAAGATGTTAGAAGATAGAACCAAAGCCGGCCAGAAGAATAGATGACCAAGATATAGAAGAAGTAAAGAAATAAAGAAAGGGTATACGACATTATGCTGATTTGGTAATGTGAAAACGTCAGTATATAACAAAACCTCCGAGACTGGAACCTTACCATCAGATGGAGTTTAACATCATACCCAGAACATTTAAGACCCTCAGCCACCGCCTTCTAGCACATATATGATAAAAAGGGTTGGGGCTTGCCATAAGGGCAATAGAGTTGGGGCAATCTTATAGGTTCTAGGGCTTGACGTAACCAGCCGATGTATACTCTAAATAACTTACTTATATCACTTAATCGAGACGAATGGTGTAATAGTTAGAGTTGTAGGAAATGGACTCATCAACCAGAGTTCAAATCCTAGACGAGGATCTTTGCATTTCAGATTGGGCTAATTCTTGGGTAAAAATATGAATCTAATTATTCTTTCTCCAGCTATGGGTAAAATAGTCGTGCAGACTAGGCTTTTTAACCTTGGCATGGCAACTGGTTTAGCTGAAGGAAAACCCTGAATTCATACCTGTTAAATTGCGCGTAAAAATTGATCTGGTGTCGCATATGAATAAAAAACACAATCCACCCACGAACAAGTCGCATGTTTAACGCCCACATTGTGTTATGAATTTGCCTATTCCATTTCAATTACTTGTAATTTGATCGGATTAATTACTCGCCAGACTGAAGCCGTGTCTTCTACAGGAAAATTTGGTTTGGTTTCTTTGTTTGGACCAAGTACCCTTTTCAGCACCCCAGGGGCGACCTGGATTCAGAAGGACATGTTTCGTTTTGCACCGTCAAAATCCGGTTGTTGATTAGGGTTAGGGTTAGGTGTTAGGGTTAGCAGTTTTATAATTAAAAAAAAAGCGTCTAAAATCGTCTGGTAACAAATAACCGGATGTTGACGGTGCAAAGCAAAACATGTCCCTCTGAATCCAAGTCGCCCCTGGGGTGCTTAAAGGTAACTTGGTACCTTTGTTTAATGATATACTTAATGATATATCCACAACCATAGGTTATCTAATGTCAAATCCATCCTTGTAGAAGAACGGTAGTGGTATGAGGTGTTTATATCTTGCCGATATTAGTTCGATAATAAATGTAATTTCCGATATTAGTCCGATAATCTATATTAATAATGGAGATTGTCTGTATTTCTGTCTGTAACAAAAACTGCGTCATAGCTCTACGTCACAGCTTACGTCACAATATTCTTATGCTATATACACCCAAAATTTGAGTAAGCAATTTAAAAAAATGTTTTTTAATCTCGTCCTTTTTTTATTTACAGTAACAAGAAGTTAACTAAAAAGTTTACAAATAAATTAATACCTACGATTTTGTGTAAAATTTATGTTGAAAATATTCAAAATAATTGTTTGATTATTACATGCACGCAACATTTTATTTGAGAGGGACGGGGCTCAGTTTTCATTTCAAATTGTTTTATTATTTTTTTTACTCCTTTAATAAATATGAGGATTTGTCTTACTTATGATACAAACCCTCTAACATTGAATTTTTAACTCCCACCCTCTCAGGCAATGTTTTTCAAAAATTAATTTTTACGACGCCCGGAGGGTGTTTTCTGTTGCTAGTAAATATAATAACGCTACTGGAACTCGAAGTCACTTACTATGATGTCACAGTACAATACATTAACACTTAGCCCATGGGGATTCCATCCTTGCCAAGAAGATTATATTTGTCAACAACATGCCATTGGTTGTTGTTGTTGTGATATCATTCACCCAGGGTGGGTTGAGTCGGCTCCATCAATTCAAAGATGAAATGTTATGAGAATAGTTGGAGGTGCGTGGTGTAATGGTTTGAGTCGTAGGAAATGGACAAGTCTTACCCGAGTTCAAATCCTGGACGAAGCTACAGTTCACATATCACTAATACTCTTGCGAAAGGTATGCATCCAACTACCCTCCCTCCAGCTATGGGTAAATAATACGGCAGACTGGGCAACCAATCTAGAAGAAGGAAAACTCTGAATTCAAACCTGTTAAATCCGGTTGGGGTGGTCACTACTAGAATAGGCTCATTCCTAATTAGTCATTTATTTCACTAATTTTAAATAGGAATTAGGCAAGCGGTCCCCAAAATCCCGGATGTAGACATTCTTGTTTGCCGTGGATTATTTAGCAGACGCAGACACGAAATGACCCATAAGTAACCGCCAGTTTCCGGTGCAGACGCCTCTAAAAAGTTTCACCAGAGCCCCATTGGCCGGGTTGTGGTACTAATACGTCTAGGTGCCAGACCTGTCTACCTTGGGTAGCGCTATCAGGAAATTAAGGTTCTGACGGCATGTAAACATAGTAGTGTCAGACACATGCATACTCCAATAATAACATTATTACCTATCTCGGCCAGACTCCACCAACTAAATCACTCCCAACTTTTTCGACCCACAGTCACTCACCAACTCAGTTAACTTTCTGCTCTAGCCTCCCACCCCCTAAACTGACTTCCCAGAACTAAAAGTGAATCCAATACCGGTGGTTTTCCTCCCCATTACTCCCGACAGAGACCAACCAAAAAGTACAACTCATGACCCTTAGTTACGGGGTTTATCGTTTTTATGAATGTTAGTTGACCGAGCCCAGAGCAACGTATAAAAGTAAGTAAAGTCGTCGGGGCGGCCTAATGTCGGTATCAGCCAGACAGCGAGGGAGTCTATCCCCTTTTCACTAGCGCTAGACCAAGAAGATAATTTTTACGTCTGAAGTGGAGCGCCACACCTACCGTCAGCTCCTTACTTTACCGCACAGATCCCTGTGCTACTCATACGCTGAGTTGGCGAGGGCCGTTATCGAACTAGGAACCTTGTGGTTTCTAGCCGAACGCTCTACCGACTGCACACACACAATCACACTCTCTATGTTTGTTTATTGATTTGAACGGCATATCAACCCGTCTGGGGTTATGTCTTGCCTAACGGTTAGGAGGTGATACATATCGTGTATTTATATTTATACTTTTTAGTAATTGGTTTTAACAATGTGTTAGCATTATTGGGGATTATGTTGTATGGTATTGATTTGTTTCATGTCTATATTCTATGGTATAATTTTATTTCCCTCAAAAAAGAGAGAATATCCTCCATGTTGACATTTTCAAACAGATCTTTCATGTTGTTTGCTTTAAAATAACAGTTTCTGATGTGAGCAAAAAACCTGCATTCCATAAATAAGTGTTTAACTGTCAAAGGTGTTTGACATGTTCCACATTGTGGTTGTTGTTCTTGTTTGATTATATAGGAGTGCGTTAGTCTTGTATGACAAATGCGTAATCGGGACACGATGACTTGTTCCTTTCTAGACTTTCTTAAAGTTGGTCTCCAGCCTACCAAAGTGGGGTTGATTAGGAAGAGTTTATTGTGGATGTTGTTATTCCAGTGTTGTCGCCATTAGTGTTTCCTTATTAATGTTAAGTCTAAATATACTTACAATTAGTTGTATTACACTGTTACTCACTTTGTCAGCCATAAAACAAGATATTGTTTCATCCAATGTCTATCATTGAAGCAAGTACCATATCCAAGTCCTTGTAATAAACAGGGTTAGTAGCAAGCGAATGGTGGCAAGGAAAAATAGACACAGATTTTAAGTTTCAAATTTGTATTGGACAAAATAACATGAGAACGGAGAAAAGCAGAAATTGAATTTAAGAGAGAAAGTCTGATTTTGGTGATAGTAGTAAAATGACTAAAAGTCAGTAAAAATGTCAGGATTACCGTGGTAATGTGGTAGTGGGCTCGTGATGTAGACAGAATTTCGTGTATGATAGTTTGCGTATTTTTCTTGGTATCGCTGAATGATGTGTAATTGTTCGTTTGTTGACTGCCGGTCTGTCTTGATTTTGGGTAGAGGTAGGTGAGGATGTAAACCGGCCGCTTGTGATGTGGTCCGCGCGTGTCGCTGGTGATGTCTGAGTTGTCGGTTCTTCAAAGTCGATTTATATAGGCCTGTGTGATCCCAAATCGGATCACCGAAGCCTTTTTTTTTGGGGGGGTGGGAGAGCTTTCGATTGGATGAAAATGTAAGTTTATTTACAAAATTATTTTATTTTTATTTTTTGGGCATTCTTGTTTTCCAACCGGAACTTCAATCGGAGCCTATGCACAAAGACGTGTTAAGTTGGTCACTTCTTTTTTGGCTACCGTATAGTTCACTTCCGTTTTGGCGTCAGCAACCTATGTTTTGTTTGTTGACGAGTGTGTGTATCTTTTTTATTGCGGTGTGTGCGCGAATTGAATTGGTAATTAGAGAATCGGGAGATATCTATTATTGTTTATGTAACATCCTGAAGGAGGTATAACAGACCAAAACGTTGCATCGTCGACACCACTACCCACAATAAACATCCATTTTCTATAACATCCCGTGTTTGTCTACCTTTCTCCACATATTGTTTCATGTAAACTTATGTTTAAAAATGAAACCTAAAGATTATTGCTTGACTAAATGACATAATTGAGCTTTCGGGCAACATGGCCGAAACTTGTAATTCTAATTAGTTCGTTCACCTCTGAGATAGATTAGCTGTATTTATTTATATTGTTTCTGATACTGTGCGGATATGGATGGAGGTCTAACGTATCATGCTGATCAACAAGCAGTCTCGCAGACCAATTCGCTGTTATCGCGTGTCAAATCCCCACTGGGAATCCCCATATTATAGCCTTGAGTCAGACTTAATTGGGTACGCTTAGCAAATGAATATATCTACATTATATGAATGAAAAAGAAACTCAGTGCCTAGGAATAACATGGCAGTGCTTTGGATGGAGCAAAAATATAAATAATCAAACATTTTTCTTGGCTGGACAAGTGATGGCTGTGATCTAAGACGTCATGAGTAAACCAGTTGTCATTAGCAACTGATACCGACAAAAGAAATTAATAAAAGTGGATGCTTTTTTTTTCATAGTCCTTATATACCTAATTACTCGCAGAAAAAGAAAAACGGAGAGGGGGAAAAAGAAGGGAGATAACTATAGACTCTGTGTATGCATATTAAGTTCTTGTTAGCAACAGAAAGACAACATCCCTCTCTCGCCCCCCCCTCTCTCTCTCTCTCTCTCTTCCTCTTTTTTTTTTTACTGTAACTAATATTCGGAACTTTGGAAATTTGAGCGGCCAATGTCGCACGCTTAAATGATTGTTTTTCTCCCTGCTTTTACGACTGACGTGACTATTAATTTCGTCTAAAAAAAGGATCATCATTTAGGAGCGGTGTAGCGCAATGGTTATCACTGTAAAAAAAATCAGTGACTCATGTTATGTAAGTTGGCTTTTTAATAACTCACTACGTTTCTTTAACTCCTTGTTTAATTGTCGACCCGAGTTCAAATGCTAGACAATGCTGTTTGCATTTCACATAGCGTTAATAACCTTGGGAAAGATATGAATCCATATATTCTCCCTCCAACTATGGGTAAAATAGTAGGGCAGACTGGACTCTTTAACCTGGGTAGTAACCAGTCTAGGAGAGGGAAAACTCTGAATTCAAAATTCCTGACGTCAGTTGTTGATTGGGTTATGAGGCATTCCTTGTGCACCAATTCTTTCCTATCGACTGTACCAAAAAGTACGGAATGGTCCAACACAAGCCTTCACCACTATAAACAAATCACTGTGTTGGTTGTTCATTGAATGAACACTCATGCTCCTAAAAATCGACGAGAGAGTCCATATATATAATATATATATATATATATATATATATATATGGACTCTCTCGTCGATTTTTAGGAGCATGAGTGTTCATGCAATGAACAACCAACAGATATGGACAATTTGTCCATATATATATATATATATATATATATATATATATATATATATATATATGGAGAAATATGAGGTAATTGATCTGACAGTATGTGGAGAAAGGTAGACAAAACACGGGATGTTGCAGAAATAAACATCCATTTTCTACCACATTCCGTGTTTGTCTACCTTTCTCCATATATATATATATATGTGTGTGTGTGTGTGCGCGTGTATATATATATATATATGTGTGTGTGTGTGTGTATTTATCTATATACACATGTATATCCACACATACTCATGTATATAGCTATAGCGTTTGTCACGGGTAGGATGTAACACAATGTCACAAGTATATGGCATTCAGCGAGGATCGAACTCGCTTTTCAGTAACAATGGATCTACAAGACAAGATTACTAACTTTTACACCACAATGGAATGCCCCACATACTTATGCATGTATATATACATGTGCATATATGTATCAATACATACTCCGGTATATATCTATGTATATCTGTATATATCTATATATATTGGTTAGGAGGTTGATTTAGAAGGCTATCACAATGCAGGTGTAAAGAAAAAATAATAATACGGTAACAATGGTGTTGTGTGTTAACCTGTATTTAATTCTTGAATTTTCGAGATAATATCTCTTTTTCAAAAGATCACAGGAACTGAAGCAGTCTAGTTATGGCAGTCTTGATATGGCATTTTAAAAAGAAATGTCATAACTAGACTGCTTCAGTTCCAGTGATCTTTTGAAAAAGAGATATTATCTCGAAAATTCAAGAATTAAATACAGGTTAACAGACAACATCATTGTTACCGCATTATTTTTTCTTTACACCTGCATTGTGATAGCCTTCTAAATCAACCTCCTAACCAATATATACACAATGCTTCAAGCAAATTATAAAACTCTCTTGTCTATACTAGCAAATATATGCACCCTCCGGGTGCAAGTATTTAAGTTTTAATATAATAAAATATCATATTAAATTAGAAAGGCTAATGAAACCGAATAAGAATGTAGATAAAAAGATTTGGAACAGAGGGAGTAAGATTGAAAAATGGAACAACTTTGAAACTATTCCATCATTTTTCCTTACTCCCGTCTTTCATTGTTAAATTTTCCTAATTTAACTGTTTAGTTAAAATAGGAAGTAAATAATAATATTAGTTATTTCTTCTTGTTAAGGGATTTCTTTTAAGATTTATTGAAGAGATTTTTGCTCATATTCATTAAGATAAAACCAAATAATTAGAAATCAATAATACTAAGCACATATTTATTAAAATCAAATTTTTAATATCAATATGCAAATTAACTTTCCCATTCACACTACAAACCGCTATTTTGTTGTATATATAAATACAATTGTATGTTGTTAGTATGTAGATATGGTTAACAGTATTAATAATGTAAAACAATTTTATTCATAATTGAGGTTTAAATAAAAATACAATCATGGAAAATGTGATGTCAATAACTAAGGGAATTGTGATATGAGTAGTAATATAGTTTCGGTTACAGACAGAAAAGCACTCAATCTCCATTATAATAATATATATATATATATATATATATATATGCGTGTGTGGGGGTGCATAATTATATATTTGTATACTATTACTAATATCCTTATCTTGATTTTTAATTTTTGTCCTAACGTTTTGGCCGTTTCACTCTCTAGCATTTCGTCATTGTGATATTGTTTGTATTTCTCTTTGACTAAACCAGAGTACATAGAATTTTCATGCATAACTCGATTCAAGCATTGGTAGGTTCCATCAACGTGTAATGGTTAGCAAGATAATCTCGCATGTCCATTACTTCTTAATAGTGAGTTTGATGCTGGCTGGAGGTCCTATACTTGCGACCTTGTGTCATACCTTGCCCGTTGCGAACGGGTTGGGTAAACACCAATTCGACCCGGGAATTGAATTCACTACCAACTAATAACGGTCATTATGAACTTTTGTTTAGTAAATTAGGATGTCCCAGAAAAAACAGAACCCACAAATTTTGTAATAAAACTGTTAATTTTAACTAGGGGTTTCAGGGTTAAGGTTAGGATTTAGGGTTAGGGTTAGGGTTGGGGTTAGGGTTTAGTGTTAGGGTTAGGGTTGTGGTTAGGGTTAGGGTCTGGGTTGGGGTTAGGGTTAGGGTTTGGGTTCTGTTTTTTCTGGATCACCCTGTACAGAGTGACCCAGAAAAAACAGAACCCAAATTATTTATTTATTTTCCCATTAAACTAACCCTAAACCCCAACCCTAACTCTAAACCTCAACCTTAATCCTAACCCTACCCCCCCTAGTTAAAATTAACAGTTTTATTACAAAATTTGTGGGTTCTGTTTTTTCTGGGACACTCTAATTTACTAAACAAAAGTCCATAATTACCCAAATAACTAGATGTCTAACAACCAACGCTTATATCTACTTGGCCATTGGGACATAAAATGAGCAGGTCCAATTAAACTTTAATTCAGTAAAATGACCTGATAAATGTCTTCAGCAAATACGTTACCAAAACATTGCAAAACTTTTGATTTGCACTAGTAGCGTAACGGTTATCATCGTTGGAAATGGAATCAGTTAACAGATTTTCAAATCCTGTATAAGGCTGCTTGCCTTTCACTAAGCTCCTGGAAAAACGTGAATCTATCTGTCCCCCCCCCCCCCCCAGCCATGGGAAAATAATAGGAACCAGTCCAGAAGAAAAACTCTGAATTCAAACCTCCTGAACTCCACTTAAAATTTGACCTTGTGTCATATCCTGTCTGCCGTAAAGGGGTTGGGTAAATATATAGTCTATTTTTTTTATATGCTCTTTCTCTTCTTTTGTCATTGCTGGAATTTTCATTCTTTTCATTTCGTTGTGTTCCTTTCTTTTTTCCCTTGAATTATTTCTTCTTGTTCTTCTTTTTCCCTTCCTAGCGTTTACGCTATTTTGATTCCAAAATTAAGACATATTATTTATATCCTTTCGGGTTAACTCAGTCGGTAGAGCGTTCGGCTAGCAAACCTCAAGATTCCTAGTTCGATAACGGCCCTCGGTAACTCATCGTATGAGTAGCAATAAGTAAAGTAAAGTCGCCGGGGCGGCCTAATGTTGGCATCAGCCATTCAGCGAGGGAGTCTATCCCCTTTTCACTAGCGCTAGACCAAGGAAATTATCTTAGCTTCTGAGGTGAAGCGCCACACCTACCATCAGCTCCTTACTTTACCGCACAGATCCCTTTGATACTCATACGCTGAGTCGGCGAGGACCGGTATCGAACTAGGAATCTTGTGGTTTCTAGCCGAACGCTCTACCGACTGAGCTAACCCGGCCCCATATGAGTAGCAATATATGCACTTAATTCCGTGTACTGAAGCTCATTCAGTTTCCCCGCCTAGATGTTGATGATTTACATATTTCTTGAGGCGACAAGGATGGTTAAACGAGTGAATGAAACTGTCATATCGCAATTAACAAATGTTTTAATTAGATCCTTTATATTTTACGGATACGATTGGCTCCAGGCTGAGACTCCTACTCCCATTTTACACTCATATAATTCATTTCACATAAATCTTTTCTAGAGTAAAATTAAGTATTTCTTAAATGAATCCATATTTCTAAAATAGAATTATCTTTTTTTTTCAATTGACTTTATGCACTTTTCTCAAATAAAATTATCTGTTTCTAAATGGATTTTTACTCTTTGTGTTAAATGGAATTAGACTTTTCTCAAATGAAATTACATTTTTCCTCAATGGATTTTACACTTTTCTCAAAAGAAATGATATTTTTCTAAAATGATTTTACTTTTTGCTCGAATAAAATGACTCTTTTACCAAATAGAATTAAGTTTTCTTTAATTGATTTTACACTTTTCTCAAAAGAAATTATCTTTTTCTAATTGGTATTACTCTTTACTCAAATAAAATCAAACTTTTCCCAATTGAAATTAAGTTTCTTCAATAAATTTTACATTTACTCAAATAGAATGATCTTTTCTAAAATCATTTTACTCTTAATTCAAATGAAATTACAGTTTGACCAAATGAAATTCCGTTTTTGCTAAAATCATTTTTCCAGATTTTCAAATAAAATCATTTTCTTATACAATCTACACAAAACAAAAAAATTTTTTATTGCCGATTTTTTAAAACAAAATTTATCTCTCTATTGCTCACTTTCTCTCCCCCTCTCTCTTTCTTGCTCTACCTCTCAATATATACCCATGTCTCTCCCTCTCTTTTGGTTTGATTTCCGTGGCCTCTTCCTCTGGATGATACGGATTTCTTTTGTTTTGGGTTCCGGTTACATTTGCTCAATTTATCCGGCTGTCAGATCCTATGTGAGGTCTCGCCGGCTAAAAATACTCGTCTGTTGCTTCAATGCTCGTAGATGACTGGGGAAAACATTACCCTCTGTAACGTGATTTTTTCTTCCCTTTCAAGCTAACTGTAAACACATTTTAATAGTTTCTTACAAATTACACAGGATAGGTTACAAGGTATGAGTTAGACAGATTTAGTTGTTTCCCCAGATCATAAATAAAAACCCTTCAATTTAAGAAACCTTTGAATGATATGATAGATTGTGTAACATGATTATTAAGGTCCACCGGAGTTTGATAGTGGAAATAAAACTGTGGGCGGACTGCTATAGAAAGAGAGGAAGAAGAAATAAAAGAAAGTAAAGGTTAAAAAAAAAGGAGTAGTGGACACACAACGGGTTGCCGATAATTTGAGCGAGGTATGACCCCCGGCCAAGAATTGGAATCCAACCGGAAGTCTCAGGGGTGACCGGAACCTGAAGGTTTCGGGGTTGACCGGAACCGGAAGTCACGTGGTGACGAGGAACGACGAACAACAAGATAGGTCTCTTTTGCTTTCCTAAAGGCGTAGAGTTCGGACGGGCCTCTGGTCCCTAGTGTGGATAACTGTAATTTAATATGTCCTCTCTCTCTTTCTCTCTGCCTTTCCTCTCTCCGAACAGAGCCACGACACGAGCCTGAAAATAAATGCTAAGCCCTTATGACGATATATCTCACGTGTTGTACCTTTTTTATCGACAATAACGACCGTCGCGTAACAAATACATTTTTAATGCCGTGAATTTGGAGGCATGTTGACAAGCCCAGCTATACAACATATATCGTTTTTGGTACCGTGACCATATTACTACGTTACACCCTCTACATAAGATGTCGAAGCAATAGGTGATGAAGAATCTAATTGTTTTTGTATGTTTAATCTTTCTACTTCCCTTTAAAAATTTGTATGGCATCTTTGTCTATCAGTCCAAGCTAGAAAGTACACCTGGTTACTATTTTGCCTCTCTAATCTTTAAAATATTCCCTTTGTTCTACTGAAACCAGAAATAACACATTTAACATATGTAGAAAAATACATATAACGCAAAAACAAATATCTCAATATTATTATATGTTTTTAATAATGAACGCAATAATTAGTTTATTTTTTTCTCAGATGTCTTTTATTAAAACTGAAAGCCCAAAAGGTTTCAACCGCACGGTGAGAAGATGGCTTACTTACGAAAAGGCGATCATTAGTCTGCTCTCATCGATGAACCGCCAAATTCTGACTACTCTAACCCAGTTCCCTTCATATGGTTTGCTTTTAGCCAATGAGAAATCAACGACTAGGTCAGTGAAAGTGAACTGCAGTCCACCGCCTTCTATATTTAGTTCGTTATTATTTTATTTTATTTTTATACTAGCGGCGGCTACCCGGCGTCGCCTGGTAGAGAGGATTTTTAAAGTTTGTCCCGCAGATCCATTATTACTCAATCATGAATTGAATCCTCGTAGGATGCCCCATTTAAACCCCCATTTAAAAAAAAAAGACCTTGCATTGGTTCAGCTACTCTGAAAAGAAATGTTAATGTCTACTATCTAAAATATCTTTAAATGAAAAAAAAAAATCCATGTTGTTATTTAAAATTTATTTTCTAATTATCTTCAAGAATATAAATCAAATCTCTATTATTTGCCCAAAAAACCGAGCCCTTGGTGATATTTAATGTGTATATATATTTTCTTTGTCATTCATTGTTTTTATTTTCGAAGTTCCACACATACATATACAACAAACTGCCCTTTATATATGTATACATTTAATATTATAACGGTCATGGCTGGTTCAATGGCAACTTTCCATTTACGAATACTGTTATTTAAATCTTACTACACTATAATACATAATTTGAAGGCAACCCACGAAATATGTAACAAGAGAATTTAAAAAGAGTTTATACTAAAATCGGACATTATTTTCCAAACATCCTAATAGTGATAAATTTCTTATTATGTTTAACATACAACGGTAACTTTTCCAAAATAACATATTATGGCCAGATCCCGTATAATCTCAAGGTAGAACAACACACACTTGAAAGTTTCTTACTTAAAGAATGAAAGGATAAAGAAGTATTCCTAGTGAGATGGTTATCGTTGTCTGAAATAGACACGGCAACTTGAGTTCAAATCATGGACTCGGCTGTTAGCATTTTACAGAAAAAAAACAACATTACAACGTATGAAAGATATGCTCCCTACATTTCTTCCCCCAGCTATGGGTGAATAGTTGGACAAACTGGGCTCTTTGAACTATGGTATGGTATTGTTAGAAAGAAAACGCGGTTAAAACTTACTTAATGGGACTAAATTCATATGTCACCCCACCGAAAGAAAAAAAAAATACTAAAAAATCAAGGAATTAACCTATTTTAATGAAATTTCAGTGTTGATATATAATGAATAAACAATATAAAACGCCAGTTATTTTATTGAAAACTCTTACATTTTTTCAGGTCAGTTAACTTTGAACCACATATCTTTGAGGCGTATAACCCAGATTGACAAACATACGTGGTTCAAAGTTAATTGACCTAAAAATGTATGAGTTTTCAAATAAAATAACTGGCGTAATATAATAGACCAGTTATTTATTTGAAAACTTTTACATTTTTTCAGGTCAAAATAACTTTGACCTCGTAAGTTTGTGAATCTGTGTTATGCCTCAAAGATACGTGGTTCAAAGTTAACTAATGTAATTATATTGTCTATTCATTAAAAATTAAGAAATTAACCGATTTAAATGAAATTTTCAGTTTTGATACATTAATGAAACAAGATATAATGCACCAGTTATTTTATTAAAAACTTTTACATTTTTCGGGTCAATTAACTTCGAACCACGTATGTTTGTGAATCTGTTTACGCCTCAAAGATACGTGGTTCAAAGTTAACTGACCTGAAACAATGTAAGAGTTTTCAAATAAAATAAGTGGTGTATTATATTGTTTATTCATAGTATAAACACTGAAAATTTCATTTAAATTCGGTTAATTCCTTGATTTTTAGTATTTTTTTTTCTTTCGGTGGGTGACATACGATTGTGGAATTTATGTCCGTTAAGTAGGATTTAACCGAACACTCTGAATTGAAACCTCTATTAGAATTGTCTTTGTTTCCCGCCTGCTTGTTCCGCAACAAGCAGGTGTGCTAAATACATAAAGAATTTGAAACACCCAGTCAGCAGAATGCACAAAACGTATCGGCATCATCTAGTGCGAATGAGATAAAATCTTGAGACGACGTTTACTGCTCAACACCGAAGCAACAAATTCACATGTCAAACAATTTGCAAATTTGGCTTAAACATAATTATATTCAGAGGAGAAATAACCCCACAAAGTTATTATACAGTTTCAAAATGAACTGGATTTTTTCTATTCTTTATGTATTTAGCAACACCTGCTTGTGCGGAACAAGCAGGCCGGGAAACAAAGACAATTTCTAATTAGGAGGTTCAATTCAGAGTGTTCGGTTCAAATCCTACTTAACGGACATTATCTCCACAATCGTATCGATCATCGTCCCCACCGAAAGAAAAAAAAATACTAAAAATCAAGGAATTAACCGAATTTAATGAAATTTTCAGTGATTATATACTAATGAATAAACAATATAATACACCATTTATTTTATTTGAAAACTCTTACATTGTTTCAGGTCAGTTAACTTTGAACCACGTACTTTGAGGCGTAACACAGATTTCACAAACATACGTGGTTCGAAGTTAATTGACCCGAAAAATGTAAAAGTTTTTAATAAAATAACTGGTGCATTATATCTTGTTTCATTAATGTATCAAAACTGAAAATTTCATTAAATTCGGCTTAATTTCTTAATTTTTAATGAATAGACAATATAATTACATTAGTTAACTTTGAACCACGTTATCTTTGAGCATAACACAGATTCACAAACTTACGAGGTTCAAAGTTAATTGACCTGAAAAATGTAAAAGTTTTCAAAAATAAAATAACTGGTTCTATTATATTACGCCAGTTATTTTATTGAAAACTCATACATTTTTTTAGGTCAATTAACTTGAACCACGTATGTTGTCAATCTGGGTTATACGCCTCAAAGATATGTGGTTCAAAGTTAACTGACCTGAAAAAAATGTAAGAGTTTTCAAATAAAATAACTGGCGTTTTATATTGTTTATTCATTAATATATCAACACTGAAAATTTCATTAAAATAGGTTAATTCCTTGATTTTTAGTATTTTTTTTTCTTTCGTGGGGTGACATATGAATTTATGTCCATTAAGTAAGATTTAACCGCGTTTTCTTTCTACAATACCATACCATAGTTCAAGAGCCCAGTTTGTCCAACTATTCACCCATAGCTGGGGGAAGAAATGTAGGGAGCATATCTTTCATACGTGTAATGTTGTTTTTTTTCTGTAAAATGCTAACAGCCGAGTCCATGATTTGAACTCAAGTTGCCGTGTCTATTTCAGACAACGATAACCATCTCACTAGGAATACTTCTTTATCCTTTCATTCTTTAAGTAAGAAACTTTCAAGTGTGTTGTTCTACCTTGAGATTATACGGGATCTGGCCATAATATGTTATTTTGGAAAAGTTACCGTTGTATGTAAACATAATAAGAAATTTATCACTATTAGGATGTTTGGAAAATAATGTCCGATTTTAGTATATAAACTCTTTTAAATTCTCTTGTTACATATTTCGTGGGTTGCCTTCAAATTATGTATTATAGTGTAGTAAGATTTAAATAACAGTATTTCGTAAATGGAAAGTTGCCATTTAACCACAGCATGACCGTTATATATTAAATGTTATACATATATAAAGGGCAGTTTTGTGTATATGTATGTCCGGTGGAAACTTCGAAAATAAAACAATGAATGACAAAGAAAATATATATACACATTAAATATCACCAGGGCTCGGTTTTTGGGCAAAAATAATAGAGATTTGATTTATATTCTTGAAGATAATTAGAAAATAAATTTAAATAACAACATGGATTTTTTTCTTCATTTAATATTTTAGATAGTAGACATTAACATTTTTTTCAGAGTAGCTGAACCAATGCAAGGTCTTTTTTTTTTTAAATGGGGGTTTAAATGGGGCATCCTACGAGGATTCAATTCATGATTGAGTAATAATGGATCTGCGGGACAAACTTTAAAAAATCCCCTCTTTACCCAGGCGACGCCGGGTAGCCGCCGCTAGTATAAAATAAAATAAAATAATAACGAACTAAATATAGAAGCGGTGGACTGCAGTTCACCTTTCACTGACCTAGTCGTTGATTTCTCATTGGCTAAAAGCAAACCATATGAAGGGAACTGGGTTAGAGTAGTCAGAATTTGGCGTTCATCGATTGAGAGCAGACTAATGATCGCCTTTTCGTAAGTAAGCCATCTTCTCACCGTGCGGTTGAAACCTTTTGGGCTTTCAGTTTTAATAAAGACATCTGAGAAAAAAATAAACTAATTATTGCGTTCATTATTAAAAACATATAATAATATTGAGATATTTGTTTTTGCGTTATATGTATTTTTCTACATATGTTAAATGTGTTATTTCTGGTTTCAGTAGAACAAAGGGAATATTTTAAAGATTAGAGAGGCAAAATAGTAACCAGGTGTACTTTCTAGCTTGGACTGATAGACAAAGATGCCATACAAATTTTTAAAGGGAAGTAGAAAGATTAAACATACAAAAAAACAATTAGATTCTTCATCACCTATTGCTTCGACATCTTATGTAGAGGTGTAACGTAGTAATATGGTCACGGTACCAAAAAACGATATATGTTGTATAGCTGGGCTTGTCAACATGCCTCCAAATTCACGGCATTAAAAATGTATTTGTTACGCGACGGTCGTTATTGTCGATAAAAAGGTACAACACGTGAGATATATCGTCATAAGGGCTTAGCATTTATTTTCAGGCTCGTGTCGTGGCTCTGTTCGGAGAGGAGGAAAGGCAGAGAGAAAAGAGAGAGAGGACACTATTAAATTACAGTTATCCCACACTAGGACCAGAGGCCCGTCCGAACTCTACGCCTTTAGGAAAGCAAAAAGAGACCTATCTTGTTGTTCGTCGTTCCTCGTCACCACGTGACTTCCGGTTCCGGTCAACCCCGAAAACTTCAGGTTCCGCGTCAACCCCTGAGACTTCCGGGTTGGATTCCAATTCTTGGCCGGGGGTCATACCTCGCTCAAATTATCGGCAACCCGTTGTGTGTCCACTACTCCTTTTTTTTTAACCTTACTTTCTTTTATTTCTTCTTCCTCTCTTTTCTATAGCAGTCCGCCCACAGTTTTATTTCCACTATCAAACTCCGGTGGACCTTAATAATCATGTTACACAATCTATCATATCATTCAAAGGTTTCTTAAATTGAAGGGTTTTTATTTATGATCTGGGGAACAACTAAATCTGTCTAACTCATACCTTGTAACCTATCCTGTGTAATTTGTAAGAAACTATTAAAATGTGTTTACAGTTAGCTTGAAAAGGAAGAAAAAAATCACGTTACAGAGGGTAATGTTTTCCCCAGTCATCTACGAGCATTGAAGCAACAGACGAGTATTTTTAGCCGGCGAGACCTCACATAGGATCTGACAGCCGGATAAATTGAGCAAATGTAACCGGAACCCAAAACAAAAGAAATCCGTATCATCCAGAGGAAGAGGCCACGGAAATCAAACCAAAGAGAGGGAGAGACATGGGTATATATTGAGAGGTAGAGCAAGAAAGAGAGAGGGGGAGAGAAAGTGAGCAATAGAGAGATAAATTTTGTTTTTAAAAAATCGGCAATAAAAATTTTTTGTTTTGTGTAGATTGTATAGAAAATGATTTTATTTGAAAATCTGGAAAAATGATTTTAGCAAAACGGAATTTCATTTGGTCAAACTGTAATTTCATTTGAATTAAGAGTAAAATGATTTTAGAAAAAGATCATTCTATTTGAGTAAAATGTAAAATTTATTGAAGAAAACTTAATTTCAATTGGGAAAAGTTTGATTTTATTTGAGTAAAGAGTAATACCCAATTAGAAAAAGATAATTTCTTTTGAGAAAAGTGTAAAATCAATTAAAGAAAACTTAATTCTATTTGGTAAAAGAGTCATTTTATTCGAGCAAAAAGTAAAATCATTTTAGAAAAATATCATTTCTTTTGAGAAAAGTGTAAAATCCATTGAGGAAAAATGTAATTTCATTTGAGAAAAGTCTAATTCCATTTAACACAAAGAGTAAAAATCCATTTAGAAACAGATAATTTTATTTGAGAAAAGTGCATAAAGTCAATTGAAAAAAAAAGATAATTCTATTTTAGAAATATGGATTCATTTAAGAAATACTTAATTTTACTCTAGAAAAGATTTTATGTGAAATGAATTATATGAGTGTAAAATGGGAGTAGGAGTCTCAGCCTGGAGCCAATCGTATCCGTAAATATAAAGGATCTAATTTAAAACATTTGTTAATTGCGATATGACAGTTTCATTCACTCGTTTAACCATCCTTGTCGCCTCAAGAAATATGTAAATCATCAACATCTAGGCGGGGAAACTGAATGAGCTTCAGTACACGGAATTAAGTGCATATATTGCTACTCATATGGGGCCGGGTTAGCTCAGTCGGTAGAGCGTTCGGCTAGAAACCACAAGATTCCTAGTTCGATACCGGTCCCGCCGACTCAGCGTATGAGTATCAAAGGGATCTGTGCGGTAAAGTAAGGAGCTGATGGTAGGTGTGGCGCTTCACTCAGAAGCTAAGATAATTTTCCTTGGTCTAGCGCTAGTGAAAAAGGGGATAGACTTTCCTCGCTGAATGGCTGATGCCAACATTAGGCCGCCCCGGCGACTTTACTTTACTTATTGCTACTCATACGATGAGTTTACCGAGGGCCGTTATCGAACTAGGAATCTGAGGTTGCTAGCCGAACGCTCTACCGACTGAGTTAACCCGAAAAAGGATATAAATAATATGTCTTAATTTTGGAATCAAAATAGCGTAAACGCTAGGAAGGGAAAAAAAGAAGAACAAGAAGAAATAATTCAAGGGGAAAAAAGAAAGGAACACAAACGAAATGAAAAGAATGAAAATTCCAGCAATGACAAAAAGAAGAGAAGAGCATATAAAAAAAAAAATAGACTATATATTTACCCAACCCCTTTTACGGCAGACAGGATATGACACAAGGTCAAATTTTAAGTGGAGTTCAGGAGGTTTGAAATCAGAGTTTTTCTTCTGGACTGGTTCCTTATTATTTTCCCATGGCTGGGGGGGGGGGGGGGACAGATAGATTCACGTTTTCCCAGGAGCATTAGTGAAAGGCAAGCAGCCTATACAGGATTTGAAATCTGTTAACTGATTCCATTTCCAACGATGATAACCGTTACGCTACTAGTGCAAATCAAAAGTTTTGCAATGTTTTGGTAACGTATTTGCTGAAGACATTTATCAGGTCATTTTACTGAATTAAAGTTTAATTGGACCTGCTCATTTTATGTCCCAATGGCCAAGTAGATATAAGCGTGGTTGTTAGACATCTAGTTATTTGGGTAATTATGGACTGTTTTAGTAAATTAGAGTGTCCCAGAAAAAACAGAACCCACAAATTTTGTAATTAAAACTGTTAATTTTAACTAGGGGGGGTAGGGTTAGGATTAAGGTTGAGGGTTTAGAGTTAGGGTTGGGGTTTAGGGTTAGTTTAATGGGAAAATAAATAAATAATTTTGGGTTCTGTTTTTTCTGGGTCACTCTGTACAGGGTGATCCAGAAAAAAACAGAACCCAAACCCTAACCCTACCCAACCCAGACCCTAACCCTAACCACAAACCCTAACCCTAACACTAAACCCTACAACCCCAACCTAACCCTAACCCTAAATCCTAACCTTAACCCTGAAACCCCTAGTTAAAATTAACAGTTTTATTTACAAAATTTGTGGGTTTCTGTTTTTTCTGCGGACATCCTAATTTACTAAACAAAAGTTCATAATGACCGTTATTAGTTTGGTAGTGGAATTCAATTCCCGGGTCGAAATTGGTGTTTACCCAACCCGTTCGCAAACGGGCAAGGTATGACACAAGGTCGCAAGTATAGGACCTCCAGCCAGCATCAAAACTCACTATTAAGAAGTAATGGACATGCGAGATTATCTTTGCTAACCATTACACGTTGATGGAACCTACCAATGCTTGAATCGAGTATGCATGGAAATTCTATGTACTCTGGTTTAGTCAAAGAGAAATACAAACAATATCACAATGACGAAATGCTAGAGAGTGAAACGGCCAAAACGTTAGGACAAAATTAAAATCAAGATAAGGATATTAGTAATAGTATACAAATATATAATTATGCACCCCCACACACGCATATATATAATATTATATATATATATATTATTATAATGGAGATTGAGTGCTTTTCTGTCTGTAACCGAAACTATTATTACTACTCATATCACAATTCCCTTAGTTATTGACATCACATTTTCCATGATTGCTATTTTTATTTAAACCTCAATTATGAATAAAATTGTTTTACATTATTAATACTGTTAACCATTATCTACATTACTTAAACAAACTACAATTGTATTTATATATACAACAAAATAGCGGTTTGTAGTGTGAATGGGAAAGTTAATTTGCATATTGATATTAAAAATTGATTTTAATAAATAATGTGCTTAGTATTATTGATTTCTAATTATTTGGTTTTATCTTAATGAATATGAGCAAAAATCTCTTTCAATAAATCTTAAAAGAAATCCCTTAACAAGGAAGAAATAACTAATATTATTATTTACTTCCTATTTTAACTAAACAGTTAAATTAGGAAAAATTTAACAATGAAAGACGGGAGTAAGGAAAAATGATGGAATAGTTTCAAAGTTGTTCCATTTTTCAATCTTACTCCCTCTGTTCCAAATCTTTTTATCTACATTCTTATTCGGTTTTCATTAGCCTTTCTAATTTAATATGATATTTTTTATATTAAAAACTTAAATACTTGCACCGGAGGGTGCATATATTTGCTAGTATAGACAAGAGAGTGTTTTATAAATTTGCTTGAAGCATTGTGTATATATTTGGTTAGGAGGTTGATTTAGAAGGCTATCACAATGCAGGTGTAAAGAAAAAAATAATGCGGTAACAATGATGTTGTCTGTTAACCTGTATTTAATTCTTGAATTTTCGAGATAATATCTCTTTTTCAAAAGATCACTGGAACTGAAGCAGTCTAGTTATGACATTTCTTTTTAAAATGCCATATCAAGACTGCCATAAACTAGACTGCTTCAGTTCCTGTGATCTTTTGAAAAAGAGAATATTATCTCGAAAATTCAAGAATTAAATACAGGTTAACACACAACACCATTGTTACCGTATTATTATTTTTTCTTTACACCGGCATTGTGATAGCCTTCTAAATCAACCTTCCTAACCAATATATATAGATATATACAGATATACATAGATATATACCGGAGTATGTATTGATAACATATATGCACATGTATATATACATGCATAAGTATGTGGGGCATTCCATTTGGGTGTAAAAGTTAGGTAATCTTGTCTTGTAGATCCATTGTTACTGAAAAGCGAGTTCGATCTCGCTGAATGCCATATACTTGTGACATTGTGTTACATCCTACCCGTGACAAACGCTATAGCTATATACATGAGTATGTGTGGATATACATGTGTATATAGATAAATACACACACACACACCACATATATATATATATATACACGCGCCACACACACACACACATATATATATATATATGGAGAAAGGTAGACAAACACGGAATGTGGTAGAAAATGGATGTTTATTTCTGCAACATCCCGTGTTTGTCTACCTTTCTCCACATACTGTCAGATCAATTACCTCATAATTTCTCCCATATATATATATATATATATATATATATATATATATATTTATATATGGACAAATTGTCCATATCTGTTGGTTGTTCATTGCATGAACACTCATGCTCTAAAAATCGACGAGAGAGTCCATATATATATATATATATATATATATATATATATATATATGGACTCTCTCGTCGATTTTTTAGGAGCATGAGTGTTCATTCAATGAACAACCAACACAGTGATTTGTTTATAGTGGTGAAGGCTTGTGTTGGACCATTCCGTACTTTTTGGTACAGTCGATAGGAAAGAATTGGTGCACAAGGAATGCCTCATAACCCAATCAACAACTGACGTCAGGAATTTTGAATTCAGAGTTTTCCCTCTCCTAGACTGGTTACCTACCCCAGGTTAAAGAGTCCAGTCTGCCCTACTATTTTACCCATAGTTGGAGGGAGAATATATGGATTCATATCTTTCCCAAGGTTATTAACGCTATGTGAAATGCAAACAGCATTGTCTAGCATTTGAACTCGGGTCGACAATTAAACAAGGAGTTAAAGAAACGTAGTGAGTTATTAAAAAGCCAACTTACATAACATGAGTCACTGATTTTTTTTACAGTGATAACCATTGCGCTACACCGCTCCTAAATGATGATTCCTTTTTTTAGACGAAATTAATAGTCACGTCAGTCGTAAAAGCAGGGAGAAAAACAATCATTTAAGCGTGCGACATTGGCGCTCAAATTTCCAAAGTTTCCGAATATTAGTTACAGTAAAAAAAAAAAGAGGAAGAGAGAGAGAGAGAGGAGAGGGGGGGGCGAGAGAGGGATGTTGTCTTTTCTGTTGCTAACAAGAACTTAATATGCATACACAGAGTCTATAGTTATCTCCCTTTCTTTTCCCCCTCTCCGTTTTTCTTTTTCTGCGAGTAATTAGGTATATAAGGACTATGAAAAAAAAAGCATCCACTTTTATTAATTTTCTTTTGTCGGTATCAGTTGCTAATGACAACTGGTTTACTCATGACGTCTTAGATCACAGCCATCACTTGTCCAGCCAAGAAAAATGTTTGATTATTTATATTTTTTGCTCCATCCAAAGCACTGCCATGTTATTCCTAGGCACTGAGTTCTTTTTCATTCATATAATGTAGATATCTTTCATTTGCTAAGCGTAACCAATTAAGTCTGACTCAAGGCTATATATTGGGGATTCCCAGTGGGGATTTGACACGCGATAACAGCGAATTGGTCTGCGAGACTGCTTGTTGATCAGCATGATACGTTAGACCTCCATCCATATTCCGCACAGTATCAGAAACAATATAAATAAATACAGCTAATCTATCTCAGAGGTGAACGAACTAATTAGAATTACAAGTTTCGGCCATGTTGCCCCGAAAAGCTCAATTATGTCATTTAGTCAAGCAATAATCTTTAGGTTTCATTTTTAAACATAAGTTTACATGAAACAATATGTGGAGAAAGGTAGACAAACACGGGATGTTATAGAAAATGGATGTTTATTGTGGGTAGTGGTGTCGACGATGCAACGTTTGGTCTGTTATACCTCCTTCAGGATGTTACATAAACAATAATAGATATCTCCCGATTCTCTAATTACCAATTCAATTCGCGCACACACCGCAATAAAAAAGATACACACACTCGTCAACAAACAAAACATAGGTTGCTGACGCCAAAACGGAAGTGAACTATACGGTAGCCAAAAAAGAAGTGACCAACTTAACACGTCTTTGTGCATAGGCTCCGATTGAAAGTTCCGGTTGGAAAACAAGAATGCCCAAAAAATAAAAATAAAATAATTTTGTAAATAAACTTACATTTTCATTCCAATCGAAAGCTCTCCCACCCCCCCAAAAAAAAAGGCTTCGGTGATCCGATTTGGGATCACACAGGCCTATATAAATCGACTTTGAAGAACCGACAACTCAGACATCACCAGCGACACGCGCGGACCACATCACAAGCGGCCGGTTTACATCCTCACCTACCTCTACCCAAAATCAAGACAGACCGGCAGTCAACAAACGAACAATTACACATCATTCAGCGATACCAAGAAAAATACGCAAACTATCATACACGAAATTCTGTCTACATCACGAGCCCACTACCACATTACCACCGGTAATCCTGACATTTTTACTGACTTTTAGTCATTTTACTTACTATCACCCAAAATCAGACTTTCTCTCTTAAATTCAATTTCTGCTTTCTCCGTTCTCATGTTATTTTGTCCAATACAAATTTGAAACTTAAAATCTGTGTCTATTTTTCCTTGCCACCATTCGCTTGCTACTAACCCTGTTTATTACAAGGACTTGGATATGGTACTTGCTTCAATGATAGACATTGGATGAAACAATATCTTGTTTTATGGCTGACAAAGTGAGTAACAGTGTAATACAACTAATTGTAAGTATATTAGACTTAACATTTAATAAGGAAACACTAATGGCGACAACACTGGAATAAACAAACATCCACAATAAACTCTTCCTAATCAACCCCACTTTGGTAGGCTGGAGACCAACTTTAAGAAAGTCTAGAAAGGAACAAGTCATCGTGTTCCGATTACGCATTTGTCATACAAGACTACACGCACTCCTATAATAATCAAACAAGAACAACAACCACAATGTGGGAACATCAACAACCTTTGACAGTTTACCACTTATGGAATGCAGGTTTTTGCTCTCACATCAGAAACTGTTATTTTAAAAGCAAACAACATGAAAGATCTGTTGAAATGTCAACATGGAGGATATTCTCTCTTTTTGAGAGGAAATAAAATTATACCATAGAATAATACATGAAACAAATCAATACCATACAACATAATCCCCCTAATAATGCTAACCATAACATTACTAAACCTATTAATATATAAATAACACCCGATGTAGTATCACCTCCTAACCGGTATAGACATAACCAGACGGGTTGATATGTGCCGTTCAATATCAATAACAAACATAGAGAGTGGGTGATTGTGTGTGTGCAGTCGTTAGAGCGTTCGGTAGAAACCACAAGGTTCCTAGTTCGATAACGCGCCCTCGCCAACTCAGCGTATGAGTAGCACAGGGATCTGTGCGGTAAAGTAAGGAGCTGACGGTAGGTGTGGCGCTCCACTTCAGACGTAAAAATTATCTTCTTGGTCTAGCGCTAGTGAAAAGGGGATAGACTCCCTCGCTGTCTGGCTTGATACCGACATTAGGCCGCCCCGACGGACTTTACTTACTTTTTATACGTTGCTCTGGCTCGGTCAACTAACATTCATAAAAACGATAAACCCCGTAACTAAGGGTCATGAGTTGTACTTTTTGGTTGGTCCTGTCGGAGTAATGGGGAGGAAAACCACCGGTATTGATTCACTTTTAGTTCTGGGAAGTCAGTTTAGGGGGTGGGAGGCTAGAGCAGAAAGTTTAACTGAGTTGGTGAGTGACTGGGTCGAAAAAGTTGGGAGTGATTTAGTTGGTGGAGTCTGGCCGAGATAGGTAATAATGTTATTATTGGAGTATGCATGTGTCTGACACTACTATGTTTACATGCCGTCAGAACCTTAATTTCCTGATAGCGCTACCCAAGGTAGACAGGTCTGGCACCTAGACGTATTAGTACCACAACCCGGCCAATGGGGCTCTGGTGAAACTTTTTAGAGGCGTCTGCACCGGAAACTGGCGGTTACTTATGGGTCATTTCGTGTCTGCGTCTGCTAAATAATCCACGGCAAACAAGAATGTCTACATCCGGGATTTGGGGACCGCTTGCCTAATTCCTATTTAAAATTAGTGAAATAAATGACTAATTAGGAATGAGCCTATTCTAGTAGTGAACCACCCCAACCGGATTTAACAGGTTTGAATCAGAGTTTTCCTTCTTCTAGATTGGTTGCCCAGTCTGCCGTATTATTTACCCATAGCTGGAAGGAGGGTAGTTGGATGCATACCTTTCGCAAGAGTATTAGTGATATGTGAACTGTAGCTTCGTCCAGGATTTGAACTCGGGTAAGACTTGTCCATTTCCTACGACTCAAAACCATTACACCACGCACCTCCAACTATTTCAACATTTCACTCTTGAATTGATGGAGCCGACTCAACCCACCCTGGGTGAATGATATCACAACAACAACAACCAATGGCATGTTGTTGACAAAATATAATCTTCTGGCAAGGATGGAATCCCCATGGGGCTAAGTGTTAATGTATTGTACTGTGACATCATAGTAAGTGACTTCGAGTTCCAGTAGCGTTATTATATTTACTAGCAACAGAAAACACCCTCCGGGCGTCGTAAAAAATTAATTTTGAAAAACATTGCCTGAGAGGGTGGGAGTTAAAAATTCAATGTTTAGAGGGTTTGTATCATAAGTAAGACAAATCCTCATATTTATTAAAGGAGTAAAAAAAATAATAAAAACATTTGAAATGAAAACTGAGCCCCGTCCCTCTCAAAAAAATGTTGCGTGCATGTAATAATCAAACAATTATTTTTGAATATTTTCAACATAAATTTTTACACAAAATTCGTAGGTATTAATTTATTTGTAAACTTTTTAGTTAACTTCTTGTTACTGTAAATAAAAAAAGGACGAGATTAAAAAACATTTTAAATTGCTTACTCAAATTTTGGGTGTATATAGCATAAGAATATTGTGACGTAAGCTGTGACGTAGAGCTATGACGCAGTTTTTGTTACAGACAGAAATACAGACAATCTCCATTATTAATATAGATTATCGGACTAATATCGGGAAATTACATTTATTATCGAACTAATATCGGCAAGATTATAACACCTCATACCACTACCGTTCTTCTACAAGGATGGATTTGACATTAGATAACCTATGGTTGTGGATATATCATTAAGTATATCATTAAACAAAGGTACCAAGTTACCTTTAAGCACCCCAGGGCGACTTGGATTCAGAGGGACATGTTTGCTTTGCACCGTCAACATCCGGTTATTTGTTACCAGACGATTTTAGACGCTTTTTTTTTAATTATAAAACTGCTAACCCTAACACCTAACCCTAACCCTAATCAACAACCGGATTTTGACGGTGCAAAACGAAACATGTCCTTCTGAATCCAGGTCGGCCCCTGGGGTGCTGAAAAGGGTTACTTGGTCCAAACAAAGAAACCAAACCAAATTTTCCTGTAGAAGACACGGCTTCAGTCTGGCGAGTAATTAATCCGATCAAATTACAAGTAATTGAAATGGAATAGGCAAATTCATAACACAATGTGGCCGTTTAAACATGCGACTTGTTTCGTGGGTGGATTGTGTTTTTATCATATGCGACACCAGATCCAATTTTTACGCGCAATTTAACAGGTATGAATTCAGGGTTTTCCTTCAGCTAAACCAGTTGCCATGCCAAGGTTAAAAAGCCTAGTCTGCACGACTATTTACCCATAGCTGGAGAAAGAATAATTAGATTCATATTTTTTAACCCAAGAATTAGCCCAATCTGAAATGCAAAGATCCTCGTCTAGGATTTGAACTCTGGTTGATGAGTCCATTTCCTACAACTCTAACTATTACACCATTCGTCTCGATTTAAGTGATTATAAGTAAGTTATTTAGAGTAATACATCGGCTGGTTACGTCAAGCCCTAGAACCTATAAGATTCCCCAACTCTATTGCCCTTATGGCAAGCCCCAACCCTTTTTATCATATATGTGCTAGAAGGCGGTGGCTGGGGTCTTAAATGTTCTGCGGTATGATGTTAAACCCATCTGATGGTAAGGTTCCAGTCTCGGAGGTTTTGTTATATACTGACGTTTTCACATTACCAAATCAGCATAATGTCGTTACCCTTTCTTTATTTCTTTACTTCTTTCTATATCTTGGTCATCTATTCTTCTTGGCCGGCTTTGGTTCTATCTTCTAACATCTTGGTCTGGTATATCTCTAAGGTCTGGTCTCTATTGAGGACTTCGGGTCTGGTTTCTGTTAGGGATCACTCCTTATCAGAAGCCCTGTGTCATGTTTTAGTTTTTAGGTAATAAACACAAGACTTCGATTTACGTTGAGTTACTTTATTTGTAAATCCCCAACCAGACATTCTGCGCAGTGAGACATATGTTACTAGCTCGGTTTCTAACTTCTACTGACTGGTTACTTCTATCCTTAAACCGAAACAGGGTCGTCTATGCCTTCCGGTCTCACGATTTATCCCCAAGAAAGCAAGGTGAGAGTGAGGTCAGATGTGTCCCTCATCTTTCAAGGCCGTGGGCTGCACTAAATCGACCATTTATGTTTCTACACTACCTTAAAAAATGTATTAGGGATCCAATAATTATGTAACAGTTTGGGGATGTGGAGCACTCCTTCACCACCATGCTCTCTGGTCCACTCTAAGTGGTAGTACCTGTTAGGGCCCGTATATGGGTTAAACCGAAAGAAATTGTTTATAAAAGTTGTTTAAAAAACTTTCTACCAAAACTATCGCTTATAACAAATTTCAACTTTACCCTATAAACTTATCCCTGAACTGTTCCCAAATCCACTTAGCAATAAACAAATGCAAACAACCTACTATCAAAATTAATAAAAACCCATTGAAAAAAGACATAACAATAAATTTGACCAACCCTCACAGCCTACCGCTTTGCATAAAATAACCCTGGATGGGTTGACATGCCGTTAAAATCAATCAATCGGGTCGATTCTGTTTGGGTTGATGGTTGTTTTGTTTTACGGCATATCAAACCGTTTCGAGTAATTTAATACTAAATCAGGTCATTTTGATAAATTAAGGACTCCAGATTTGTTTATTGTACCGGCAGTTGCTAAAGTGGTCACCCAATTAAGTATGGAACTGGATCACAACTGCTTAACTTCTGTGATCTGTCGGCATTCTGTTGGTTTTCAATAAGACACATATCAATGAACTCCAAAATTATCAGGCAATACAAAATTACTTTTTGATTCATATCTGCCGGGGAAAATAATGTCATAAATACTGTAAAAATATACCCTTTTCTGAGAAAGGTATGAATACAACTACTCTTCCTCCAGCCTATGGGTTAAATAGTAGGCAAATTCGGCTCTTTAACCTTGGTTAGGGCAACTAGTCTAGGTTGAAGGAAAACTCTGAATCAAACCTGTTAAACTCGCTTAAGAAATTGACCTTGTGATCTCCTCTTT
>CM042148.1:24681052-24706052 GCA_023376005.1 Doryteuthis pealeii
TGGCAAGTGCTTTGGATGGAGCAAAAATATAAATAATCAACATTTTCTGGCTGGGACAAGTGATGGCTTGATCAAGACGTCGATGAGCTAAACCAGTTTGTCATTAGCAACGATACCGACAAAAGAAATATAAAAGTGGATGCTTTTTTTTTCTTAGTCCTTATATACCTAATTACTCGCAGAAAAGAAAAACGGAGAGGGGGAAAAGAAGGCGAGGATAACTATAGAACTCTGTGTATGCATATTAAGTTCTTGTTAGCAACAGAAAGACAACATACCCTCTCTCGCCCCCCCCTCTACTCTCTTCTCTCTCTCTTCCTCTTTTTTTTTACTGCTAAACTAATATTCGGAACTTTGGAAATTTGAGCGGCCAATGTCGCACGCTTAAATGATTGTTTTTCTCCTGCTTTTACGACTGACGTGACTATTAATTTCGTCTAAAAAAAGGATCATCATTTAGGAGCGGTGTAAGCGCAATGGTTATCACTGTAAAAAAAAATCAGTGACTCATGTTATGTAAGTTGGCTTTTTAATAACTCACTACGTTTCTTTAACTCCTTGTTTAATGTTCGACCGAGTTCAAATGCTGACAATGCCTGTTTGCATTTCACATAGCGTTAATAACCTTGGAAAGATATGAATCCATATATTCTCCCTCCAACTATGGGCTAAAAATAGTAGGGCAGACTGGACTCTTTAACCTGGGGGGCAGGTAACAGTCTAGGAGAGGGAAAACTTGGAATTCAAAATTCCTGACGTCAGTTGTTGATTGGTTATTGAGGCATTCCTTGTGCACCAATTCTTTCCTATCGACTGTACCAAAAGTCGGAATGGTCCAACACAAGCCTTCACCACTATAAACAAATCACTTGTGTTGGTGTTCATTGAATGAACACTCATGCTCCAAAAATCGACGAGAGAGTCCATATATATATATATATATATATTATATATATATATATATTGGACTCTCTCGTCGATTTTTAGGAGCATGAGTGTCATGCAATGAACAACCAACAGATATGGACAATTGTCCATATATATATATATATATATATATATATATATATTATAATATATATATATGGGAGAAATATGAGGTAATTGATCTGACAGTATGTGGGAGAAAGGTAGACAAACACGGGATGTTGCAGAAATAAACATCCATTTTCTACCACATTCCGTGTTTGTCTACCTTTCTCCATATTATATATAGATATGTGTGTGTGTGTGTGCGCGTGTATATATATATATATATGTGTGTGTGTGTGTGTATTTATCTATATACACATGTATATCCACACATACTCATGTATATAGCTATAGCGTTTGTCACGGGTAGGATGTAACACATGTCAACAAGTTATATGGCATTCAGCGAGGATCGAACTCGCTTTTCAGTAACAATGGATCTACAAGACAAGATTACTAACTTTTACACCACAATGGAATGCCCCACATACTTATGCATGTATATATACATGTGCATATATGTATCAATACATACTCCGGTATATATCTATGTATATCTGTATATATCTATATATATTGGTTAGGAGGTTGATTTAGAAGGCTATCACAATGCAGGTGTAAGAAAAAATAATAATACGGAACAATGGTGTTGTGTGTTAACCTATATTTAATTCTTGAATTTTTCGAGATAATATCTCTTTTTCAAAAGATCACAGGAACTGAAGCAGTCTAGTGTATGGCAGTCTTGATATGGCAATTTTAAAAAGAAATGTCATAACTAGACTGCTTCAGTTCCAGTGATCTTTTGAAAAAGAGATATTATCTCGAAAATTCAAGAATTAAATACAGGTTAACAGACAACATCATTGTTACCGCATTATTTTTCTTTACACCTGCATTGTGATAGCCTTCTAAATCAACCTCCTAACCAAAATATATACACAATGCTTCAAGCAAATTATAAAACTCTCTTGTCTATACTAGCAAAATATGCACCCTCCGGGTGCCAAGTATTTAAAGTTTTAATATAATTAAAATATCATATTAAATTAGAAAGGCTAATGAAACCGAATAAGAATGTAGATAAAAAGATTTGGAACAGAGGGAGTAAGATTGAAAAATGGAACAACTTTGAAACTATTCCATCATTTTTCCTTACTCCCGTCTTTCATTGTAAATTTTCCTAATTTAATGTTTAGTTAAAATAGGAAGTAAAAATAAATAATATAGTTATTTCTTCTTGTTAAGATTTCTTTAAGATTTTATGAGAGATTTTTGCTCATTAATTCATTAAGATAAAACCAAATAATTAGAAAATCAATAATACTAAGCACATATTTTATTAAATCAAATTTTTAATATCAATATGCAAATTAACTTTCCCATTCACACTACAAAACCGCTATTTTGTTGTATATATAAATACAATTGTATGTTGTTAGTATGTAGATATGGTTAACAGTATTAAATAATGTAAAACAATTTTATTCATAATTGAGGTTTAAATAAAAATACAATCATGGAAAATGTGATGTCAATAACTAAGGGAATTGTGATATGAGTAGTAATATAGTTTCGGTTACAGACAGAAAAGCACTCAATCTCCAATTATAATAATATTATATATATATATATTATATATATATGCGTGTGTGGGGGCATAATTATATATTTGATACTAATTACTAATATCCTTATCTTGATTTTTAATTTTTGTCCTAACGTTTTGGCCGTTTCACTCTCTAGCATTTCGTCATTGTGATATGTTGTATTTTCTCTTTGACTAAACCAGAGTACATAGAATTTTCATGGCATAACTCGAATTCAAGCATTGTAGGTTCCATCAACGTGTAATGGTTAGCAAGATAATCTCGCATGTCCATTAACTTCTTAATAGTGAGTTTGATGCTGGCTGGAGGTCCTGATACTTGCGACCTGTGTCATACCTTTGCCCGTTGCGAACGGGTTGGTAAACACCAATTCGACCCGGGAATTGAATTCACTACCAACTAATAACGGTCATTATGAACTTTTGTTTAGTAAATTAGGATGTCCCAGAAAAAACAGAACCACAAATTTTTGTAATAAAACTGTTAATTTTTAACTAGGGGTTTCAGGGTTAAGGTTAGGATTTAGGGTTTGGGTTAGGGTTGGGGTTAGGGTTTAGTGTTAGGGTTAGGTTGTGTTAGGGTTAGGGTCTGGGTTGGGGTTAGGGTTAGGGTTTGGGTTCTGTTTTTCTGGATCACCCTGTACAGAGTGACCAGAAAAACAGAACCCAAATTATTTATTTATTTTCCCATTAAACTAACCCTAAACCCAACCCTAACTCTAAACCTCAACCTTAATCCTAACCCTACCCCCCCTAGTTTTAAAATTAACAGTTTTATTACAAAATTTGTGGGTTCTGTTTTTTCTGGGACACTCTAATTTACTAAACAAAAGTCCATAATTACCCAAATAAACTAGATGTCTAACAACCAACGCTTATATCTACTTGGCCATTGGGACATAAAATGAGCAGGTCCAATTAAACTTTAATTCAGTAAAATGACCTGATAATGTCTTCAGCAAATACGTTACAAAAACATTGCAAAACTTTTGATTTGCAACTAGTAGCGTAACGGTTATCATCGTTGGAAATGGAATCAGTTAACAGATTTCAAATCCTGTATAAGGCTGCTTGCCTTTCACTAATGCTCCTGGGAAAAACGTGAATCTATCTGTCCCCCCCCCCCCCAGCCATGGGAAAATAATAGGAACCAGTCCAGAAGAAAAACTCTGAATTCAAACCTCCTGAACTCCACTTAAAATTTGACCTTTGTCATATCCTGTCTGCCGTAAGGGGTTGGGTAAATATATTAGTCTATTTTTTTATATGCCTTTCTCTTCTTTTTGTCATTGCTGGAATTTTCATTCTTTTCATTTCGTTTGTGTTCCTTTCTTTTTTCCCTTGAATTATTTCTTCTTGTTCTTCTTTTTCCCTTCCTAGCGTTTACGCTATTTTGATTCCAAAATTAAGACATATTATTTATATCCTTTCGGGTTAACTCAGTCGGTAGAGCGTTCGGCTAGCAAACCTCAAGATTCCTAGTTCGATAACGGCCCTCGGTAACTCATCGTATGAGTAGCAATAAGTAAAGTAAAGTCGCCGGGCGGCCTAATGTTGGCATCAGCCATTCAGCGATGGGAGTCTATCCCCTTTTCACTAGCGCTAGACAAGGAAATTATCTTAGCTTCTGAGGTGAAGCGCCACACCTACCATCAGCTCCTTACTTTACCGACAGATCCTTTGATACTCATACGCTGAGTCGGCGAGGACCGGTATCGAACTAGAATCTTGTGGTTTCTAGCCGAACGCTCTACCGACTGAGCTAACCCGGCCCCATATGAGTAGCAATATATGCACTTAATTCCGTGTACTGAAGCTCATTCAGTTTCCCCGCCTAGATGTTGATGATTTACATATTTCTTGAGGCGACAAGGATGGTTAAACGAGTGAATGAAACTGTCATATCGCAATTAACAAATGTTTAATTAGATCCTTATATTTTACGGATACGATTGGCTCCAGGCTGAGACTCCTACTCCCATTTTACACTCATATAATTCATTTCACATAAATCTTTTCTAGAGTAAAATTAAGTATTTCTTAAATGAATCCATATTTCTAAAATAGAATTATCTTTTTTTTTTCAATTGACTTTATGCACTTTTCTCAAATAAAATTATCTGTTTCTAAATGGATTTTTACTCTTGTGTTAAATGGAATTAGACTTTCTCAAATGAAATTACATTTTTCCTCAATGGATTTTACACTTTTCTCAAAGAAATGATATTTTTCTAAAATGATTTACTTTTTGCTCGAATAAATGACCTTTTTACCAAAAGAATTAAGTTTTCTTTAATTGATTTTACACTTTTCTCAAAAGAAATTATCTTTTTCTAATTGGGTATTACTCTTTACTCAAATAAAATCAAACTTTTCCCAATTGAAATTAAGTTTTCTTCAATAAATTTTACATTTTACTCAAATAGAATGATCTTTTTCTAAAATCATTTTACTCTTAATTCAAATGAAATTACAGTTTGACCAAATGAAATTCCGTTTTGCTAAAATCATTTTTCCAGATTTTCAAATAAAATCATTTTCTTATACAATCTACACAAAACAAAAAATTTTTATTGCCGATTTTTTAAAACAAAATTTATCTCTCTATTGCTCACTTTCTCTCCCCCTCTCTCTTTCTTGCTCTACCTCTCAATATATACCCATGTCTCTCCCTCTCTTTTGGTTTGATTTCCGTGGCCTCTTCCTCTGGATGATACGGATTTCTTTTGTTTTGGGTTCCGGTTACATTTGCTCAATTTATCCGGCTGTCAGATCCTATGTGAGGTCTCGCGGGCTAAAAATACTCGTCTGTTGCTTCAATGCTCGTAGATGACTGGGGAAAACATTACCCTCTGTAACGTGATTTTTTCTTCCCTTTCAAGCTAACTGTAAACACATTTTAATAGTTTCTTACAAATTACACAGGATAGGTTACAAGGTATGAGTTAGACAGATTTAGTTGTTTCCCCAGATCATAAATAAAAACCCTTCAATTTAAGAAACCTTTGAATGATATGATAGATTGTGTAACATGATTATTAAGGTCCACCGGAGTTTGATAGTGGAAATAAAACTGTGGGCGGACTGCTATAGAAAGAGAGGAAGAAGAATAAAAGAAAGTAAAGGTTAAAAAAAAAGGAGTAGTGGACACACAACGGGTTGCCGATAATTTGAGCGAGGTATGACCCCCGGCCAAGAATTGGAATCCAACCGGAAGTCTCAGGGGTTGACCGGAACCTGAAGTTTCGGGGGTTGACCGGAACCGGAAGTCACGTGGTGACGAGGAACGACGAACAACAAGATAGGTCTCTTTTTGCTTTCCTAAAGGCGTAGAGTTCGGACGGGCCTCTGGTCCCTAGTGTGGGATAACTGTAATTTAATAGTGTCCTCTCTCTCTTTCTCTCTGCCTTTCCTCCTCTCCGAACAGAGCCACGACACGAGCCTGAAAATAAATGCTAAGCCCTTATGACGATATATCTCACGTGTTGTACCTTTTTATCGACAATAACGACCGTCGCGTAACAAATACATTTTTAATGCCGTGAATTTGGAGGCATGTTGACAAGCCCAGCTATACAACATATATCGTTTTTGGTACCGTGACCATATTACTACGTTACACCCTCTACATAAGATGTCGAAGCAATAGGTGATGAAGAATCTAATTGTTTTTGTATGTTTAATCTTTCTACTTCCCTTTAAAAATTTGTATGGCATCTTTGTCTATCAGTCCAAGCTAGAAAGTACACCTGGTTACTATTTTGCCTCTCTAATCTTTAAAATATTCCCTTTGTTCTACTGAAACCAGAAATAACACATTTAACATATGTAGAAAAATACATATAACGCAAAAACAAATATCTCAATATTATTATATGTTTTTAATAATGAACGCAATAATTAGTTTATTTTTTTCTCAGATGTCTTTATTAAAACTGAAAGCCCAAAAGGTTTCAACCGCACGGTGAGAAGATGGCTTACTTACGAAAAGGCGATCATTAGTCTGCTCTCATCGATGAACCGCCAAATTCTGACTACTCTAATCCAGTTCCCTTCATATGGTTTGCTTTTAGCCAATGAGAAATCAACGACTAGGTCAGTGAAAGGTGAACTGCAGTCCACCGCTTCTATATTTAGTTCGTTATTATTTTATTTTATTTTATACTAGCGGCGGCTACCCGGCGTCGCCTGGGTAGAGAGGGATTTTTTAAAGTTTGTCCCGCAGATCCATTATTACTCAATCATGAATTGAATCCTCGTAGGATGCCCCATTTAAACCCCCATTTAAAAAAAAAGACCTTGCATTGGTTCAGCTACTCTGAAAAGAAATGTTAATGTCTACTATCTAAAATATTAAATGAAGAAAAAAAATCCATGTTGTTATTTAAATTTTATTTTCTAATTATCTTCAAGAATATAAATCAAATCTCTATTATTTTTGCCCAAAAACCGAGCCCTGGTGATATTTAATGTGTATATAT
Source organism: Doryteuthis pealeii (assembly GCA_023376005.1). NCBI lineage: Eukaryota > Metazoa > Mollusca > Cephalopoda > Myopsida > Loliginidae > Doryteuthis > Doryteuthis pealeii. Next base: position 24,688,115 of record CM042148.1, read on the forward strand.
ATTTTCTTTGTCATTCATTGTTTTATTTTCGAAGTTTCCACCGGACATACATATACACAAAACTGCCCTTTATATATGTATACATTTAATATATAACGGTCATGCTGTGGTTCAATGGCAACTTTCCATTTACGAATACTGTTATTTAAATCTTACTACACTATAATACATAATTTGAAGGCAACCCACGAAATATGTAACAAGAGAATTTAAAAAGAGTTTATACTAAAATCGGACATTATTTTCCAAACATCCTAATAGTGATAAATTTCTTATTATGTTTACATACAACGGTAACTTTTCCAAAATAACATATTATGGCCAGATCCCGTATAATCTCAAGTAGAACAACACACTTGAAAGTTTCTTACTTAAAGAATGAAAGGATAAAGAAGTATTCCTAGTGAGATGGTTATCGTTGTCTGAAATAGACACGGCAACTTGAGTTCAAATCATGGACTCGGCTGTTAGCATTTTACAGAAAAAAAACAACATTACACGTATGAAAGATATGCTCCCTACATTTCTTCCCCCAGCTATGGGTGAATAGTTGGACAAACTGGGCTCTTGAACTATGGTATGGTATTGTAGAAAGAAAACGCGGTTAAATCTTACTTAATGGACATAAATTCATATGTCACCCCACCGAAAGAAAAAAAAAATACTAAAAATCAAGGAATTAACCTATTTTAATGAAATTTTCAGTGTTGATATATTAATGAATAAACAATATAAACGCCAGTTATTTTATTTGAAAACTCTTACATTTTTTCAGGTCAGTTAACTTTGAACCACATATCTTTGAGGCGTATAACCCAGATTGACAAACATACGTGGTTCAAAGTTAATTGACCTAAAAAAAATGTATGAGTTTTCAAATAAAATAACTGGCGTAATATAATAGACCAGTTATTTTATTTGAAAACTTTTACATTTTTTCAGGTCAATTAACTTTGAACCTCGTAAGTTTGTGAATCTGTGTTATGCCTCAAAGATACGTGGTTCAAAGTTAACTAATGTAATTATATTGTCTATTCATTAAAAATTAAGAAATTAACCGAATTTAATGAAATTTTCAGTTTTGATACATTAATGAAACAAGATATAATGCACCAGTTATTTTATTTAAAAACTTTTACATTTTTCGGGTCAATTAACTTCGAACCACGTATGTTTGTGAATCTGTGTTACGCCTCAAAGATACGTGGTTCAAAGTTAACTGACCTGAAACAATGTAAGAGTTTTCAAATAAAATAAGTGGTGTATTATATTGTTTATTCATTAGTATATCAACACTGAAAATTTCATTAAATTCGGTTAATTCCTTGATTTTTAGTATTTTTTTTTCTTTCGGTGGGGTGACATACGATTGTGGAATTTATGTCCGTTAAGTAGGATTTAACCGAACACTCTGAATTGAAACCTCCTATTAGAAATTGTCTTTGTTTCCCGGCCTGCTTGTTCCGCACAAGCAGGTGTTGCTAAATACATAAAGAATAGAAAAAATCCAGTTCATTTTGAAACTGTATAATAACTTTGTGGGTTATTTCTCCTCTGAATATAATTATGTTTAAGCCAAATTTGCAAATTGTTGACAATGTGAATTTTGTTGCTTCGTGGTTGAGCAGTAAACGTCGTCTCAAGATTTTATCTCATTCCACTAAGATGATGCCGATACGTTGTCATTCTGCTGACTGGGTGTTTCAATTTTTCGTGAATTAACAGTTTCATTTTCTTGAGAATTGTTGGATCTTGGGTTTTTTACCATACAAAACGAATCGCACGTGGTCAATGGACACCCTTCTCATTCCGAAAAATGACATAAAACGAGAAAGGCCATTTAAGAGAAGTGCAAGTTAATTTGGGTTCTTTTACCATACAAAACGAATCGCACGTGGTCGATGGATACCCTTCTCCTTCCGAAAAATGACATAAGACGAGAAAGGCCATTTAAGAGAAGTGCAAGTTAATTTGAAAAAAAATGTGTGGAGCTAATAACAAAAATGTATTTTCATTTGAGAATGAGGTGAAGTCCTTTTAGAATAAGGTAATTTAATAGAAATTTGCCAAGATAAAACGCCGAAAAAGATAAAACTTAACCTGTCTACATTTCGTCACATAATCTATGACACTCCTTGAATGTAGTATGCGACTCATGGGCGTAAATTGTGAAACTATGTTGGCCAAGGTACCAAATGTGGTGATATTACATACCCATATTAACATCGGGCACACAGTCGGTGTGTGAGAGTGAGACTTCAGATAAGAAAGTTCTTCAGTGAGAGAGAGAGAGAGAGAGAGAGAGAGAGAGAGAGAGAGAGAGAGAGAGAGAGAGAGAGAGAGAGAGAGAGAGAGAGAGAGAGAGTGATATTAGAGACTTACTTGGTGAGGAGACTTACTTGGTGAGGAGATCTTACTTGCTTTTTGCTGATCCTTCTACCATCTCCTCCAGCTGCAATCTTGTTGTCTAGTTGGGTACTTCTATCTAAGGAAGTTGAATTCTTCCAAGGGCTTCTGTTGAGCTTTGCTTGTGTTTAATTAAATGAACTACAAGACATAATCAACACAGAGCTGTTCAATGTAAGTCATTGCTGATCGGTCCACTCTAGTGCGTCCATGTGTAAGAGTCCATAGTGCAACGTCACTTATGAGTTCGTCCTGACTTTCCAGGGCTATCTAGCATGCCCTGTTCGTCTTACTTGAATGGTTTGGAGATGGGTGGTAAGTAACTGTACAGCTACTTTTTGTAGAAAAATGCTTTCAGAATTTGTTCATGAAAGCACAGGCATTCGTGTACAGCTCCCACATAGATTTTTCTCTAAGTGTTCGTAAGAGTGTTACAATTTCTGTGAACGAAGCAAACACCGCAGCATCTCTTTGTAGACATGCTCCGGTATTTGCTTCGTTCAGTGCGCGAGAAGAGGTGAGATACGTGGCTGGACAACTCGTGGGTTCTTCACCATGACAACACACCTGCCCACACAGCCCTAAGTATCCGAGAGTTATGGCCCAGAAGAACATTAGTGAGCTGGAGCAAACTTCTTACTCTCCCGACCTGGCTCCGTGTGATTTTTTCCTCAAGCTCAAGGGGGTCATCAAAGGAACACTTTTTGAGGATGTGCACGACAGAGCTACGAAAAATCCCGGAAGAATCTTTCCAGGAGTGCTTGCAGAGAAAATGGGGAAGTGCATTAGACTTCAGGGGGATTACTTTGAAGGGGATAATTTGTAGTCTATAATTTGGATTTGAAATAATTTTTTGACACCAATCCTGGAATTTTTCTGACATACCTCGTATGCATCAACAACGGTTATTTTTGTAGTGGCTAATTGTCAGATTGTCAGATGACGAAGGATAAACAAAAAATATAAATCTATTTTCTCTGTTCAGCCTCTGGGGTTTTAGAAGTATGAAGAAAGGGATAATGGACACAACACACTGTCTAGCTTCTTCATTCTTCTTAGAACCGACCGTTCTCGTATCTTTAATTTGTTCCTCGTTCTTCCTTCACATAAACGATTCAGCGTCTGTCCCACTGAATTTATTTTCACTGGCCTGGTGAATCATCTGAGAAAACACAAGGTTACAGTGTCAAATTTTACTGGCACTCAACAACGAAAAAAAATAGAAAGAAAAGAAGAGGAAATTGTCTTACTCGTGCACGAGTTGACAGCAAAAAGAAAATTGTTCCTCGTTCTTCTTTCACTTAAACATTTCGACGTCTATTCCACTGAATTTATTTTCACTGGCCTGGTGAGTCATCTGAGGAAACACAAAGATACAGTGTCAAATTCTACTGGCACTCAACTATATAAAAAAAGAATAGGAAATGGTCTTACTCGTGCAAGAGTTGACAGCCCCCCCCCTCCAAAAAATTGTTCCTCGTTCTTCTTTCACGTAAACAATTCAGCGTATATTCCACAGAATTTATTTGACCTTACTTTATCTCATGCGGTTGGTTTTCAAGGGACACACCGAAAAGTAAGAGATTTGGTAAACCACTAAAGAGTTTGGGAACTGACAAACTTCCCAAGAAACGAAGATCTATTTTGCAAATTGTACAAGAAACTGTCACACAAGCAAAATAGAAACGACAGATAAAATAAAATTGCGTGTTTTTTGTTGACCTTATTCAAAGCGTGACAGGTAATCGATACGTTTTCTATTATTTATTCATCTATTCATTTATTTTTCAAATTTCTTGTTCTTTCTTTGATACTTCTCCGTATCCCTCTACTTTAAAAAGTTGTCAACTTTTCAAAACTACTACTTTCTAAGCTACTACTAAATCCACTACTTTCTAAGCTACTTAGTGGCTAATGTGCTGGAGTGTGACATCGTAGAAATCGAGTTCGAACTCCAGTAACGCTATTACGTTCACTTTCGGACTAATACCCATGGGAAAGAAGCTACTACTAAAGCTACTTAGTAGTAATCGAGTTCGAACTCCAGTAACGTTATTACGTTCACTTTCGGACTAATACCCATGGGAAAGGTATGAAACCTCTAGCTATTGTACGATACTACCTCTACTTTTTTTAATAGAATGGGTTTAACATTAAATAACCCACGATGGTTGTATTGCATAATCTATGTGGTAGCATAGATTATTGGCAACACCCTGTAGGAGAATTCTACGTGGTGAGCAGTGTTTTCATATCACGGTACGGAAAACTACTGGACAGTTGAAATCTCGCACGTCACGTGATTTTGACTTAGTTAAGGCAGTTCCAGTCGAGATGAGACGCAGAACAGACGTGTCCTACGGTGGCTGGAATCCCTCCGTGCACTGAGTTAGAAATGGGCAAATAAAACTTTTTAAAAAGCCATAAGCCTTGCTGATTAATTAAGCATGCCCTTAACAAATCTACTTAGATTTATAAAGGCCCCAATTTTGGTCGAAATAAATTTTATTATGGAATAACGGTGTTGAGTTTTTCCTTTATTTCAAAGATATATAAAAAAAAACAAATAAATAAAAATTTATTTTTATATATATATATATTTTTTTTTTTTGAGAAGTAAACTTTTTCAGTTATGCAATTCAAATAACCTTGATCTATCATCTGATGAGACGAAATTTTAGGAAGCTATATTAAATCAACTTAGATTTATATAGGCCCCAATTTTGGTCGAAATAAATTTATTATGGAATAAGTGTTGAGTTTTTCCTTAATTTCTAAGATATATATATATATATATATATATATATATATATATATATATACAAATATATTCCAACATTTGCACAAGGTTTAAATTTAATATGAACAAACCTATTGGATTAGTGTAGACTACTACGATATCCCTCGTGAGCGAAATGTCATAATAAAACTCCTCGAATAGCAACTATGCTGCATTTACACAGCTTATAAAACAATCAAGAGTGAGTTCAATACTCAATACAGGCTACACAAAATTCCAGTCATAACCTGAATATATCATACTTACAACCACAATAAAAATAATAGATCTAGCACTTGATATAATCTATGAAAATAACCACAAAAAACATATCATCTTCTCAGACTCGCTCTATGTCCTACTATCATTTAAAAAAAATTAAAAACTGGAAGACCCTCTCATCATTAAGCTCCTGAATAGATTAGACTTGATTATGATATGCTGGATCTCAAGCCATATAGAAGTGAGGTGGAAGGAAAGAGCTGACTCCGCAGCTAATTCGGCTCTAGATTTAATCCCCGACAATTTCAAGATACCATATACTGATTTCAAACCTATAATTAATAGATTCCTTCATACAAAATGGCAACAATACTGGAATAACAACATCCACAATAAACTTTTCCTAATCAAACCCACTTTGGGAGGCTGGAAACCAACTTTAAGAAAGGAACAAGTCATTGTGTCCCGATTACGCATTGGTCATACAAGACTAAAGCACTCCTATATACTCAAACAAGAACAACCACAATGTGGATCAAACACCTTTGACAGTTAAACACTTATTCATGGAATGCAGGTTTTTTGCTCACGTCAGAGACCGTTATTTTAAAGCAAACAATATGAAAGATCTGTTTGAAAACGTCAACATGGAGGATATTCTCTCTTTTTTGAGGGAAATAAAATTCTACCATAGAATATAGACATGAAACAAATCAATAATATACAACATAATCCCCAATGGTGCTAACACTTTGTTAAAACCAATTACTAAAACGTATAAATATAAATACACGATATGTATCACTTCCTAACCGTTAGGGATGACAAAACCCCAGACGGGTTGATATGCCGTTAAAATCAATAAACAAACAAACAATGAAAATAATTCAATTCTTATTTGTAAATAAAAAATATTTTCCGATGATTCTTAGAATCCTTCTCTTGGATGACATGTCACGTGGTCTAATGGTTAGAGTCGTAGGAACTGGACACGTCGACCCGAGTTCAATTCCTGGATGAAGCTGTTGGCATTTCACATGGCACTAATACCCTTGGGAAAGGTATGAGTCCAATTCCCCTCCATCTATGGTAAATAGCAGGACAGACCGGGCTATTTAACCATGGCTAGGTATCCAGTCTTGGAGAAGGAGAAAAATTGAATTCAAACCGGTAAAAAAACACTTAAGAAATTGACCTTGTGTCGCATCCTGCTCGTGCGGAGGGGTTGGTAAATATATATTACACTAAAACAGGTTTGTGAAATTACATGTTGTTTCTGGAAGTTTAACATACCAATTACTAATAAGTTCGATTCTCACTGGGTGCCCCATAACTTGAAGTTGTACTATTACTAAGCTTAGTAATGAACTTGTTTAGCGCAGTCAGTAAGTGTCTGGTTAGGAACCTCAAGGTTCCTGGTTCAATACTGACCCTCACCAACTCAGCGTATGAGTAGCACAGGGATCTGTGTGGTAAAGTAAGGAGCTGATGGTAGGTGTGGTGCTCCACCCCAGACGCAAAACCAACCCCCTTTGTCTAGCGCTAGGAAAAGGGGATAGACCCCCTTGCTGATTGGCTGATACCGACTTTAGGCCACCCCGATGGCTTTATTTCTATCGTTTAGAAATCAATATACTATCCCACTTCTCTGTATATGTCAGAGTTTTTCAAGAGGTGCTGATGGTAGGTATAGCGTTCCATCTCAGATGCTAAAAAACAATTTCCTTGGTCTGGCGCTGGTGAAAAGGGGATAGACTCTCTGGGTATCTGGCGGATACCGACTTTAGGCCACACCGACTACTTTTCTTTTTACTTACTGCCGCAAATCTACACCCATTTAAAAAAAAGTTTATATCATAAATAAACAATCATAAACAAAATGATTATATATATATATATATATATATAATATATATATATGTATCGAACCCTCCACACGAACAGGATGTGAAACAAGGTCAGTTTCTTGATCGAGTTTAACAAATTTGAATTCAAGTGTTCATTCTCCTAGACTGGTTACCTAGCAAATGCTAAAGAACCCAGTCTGCCAAAGTATTTATCCATACCTGGTGGAAGAGTAGTTGGGTGCACACCTTTCCCAATGATATTAGTGGTATGTGAAATGAAAACAGCCTCGTCCAGGTTTTGAACACGGTTCGACGAGTTTATTTCTTAATCATTACACCAGGCGCATCCAATCATGATATATATATATATATATATATATATATATATATATATATATATATATTTACCAACTCCTCCGCACGAGCAGGATGCGACATAAAGTCAATTTCTTAAGCGGAGTTTAACAGGTTTGAATTCAGGGTTTTCCTTCTCCTGGACGGGTTACCTAGCCATGGTTAAAGAGTCCAGTCTACCCTGCTATTATCCATAACTGAGGGAGAATTAGATTCATACCTTTCCCAAGGGTATTAGCGCCATGTGAAATGCAAACAGCTTCGTCCAGGAATTGAACTCGGGTCGACGACTCTAACCATTAGACCAGACGCCTCATGATATAGACCAGTGATTCTCAACGTGGTTCAGCTGGACCATCTATGGTCAACAGAACATTTCTAGTGGTCCACAGAGAGTTCGAAGCCACAAAAATGTTTTAGGCATTTCACAAAAATGTAACTAATTTAGCTGTTGTGGATGTTCTCAGTAGGAAAAGAAATAAATTAGATCTCAACATCAAAGAAACTATAAGAATAAGACTGAATAACTCCATCAAAATCAATTCTGATATCTTGTGTCAGAACCACCAAGATCAAGGTAGTCACTAGCTGAATGGACTGAAGTAAATTTTAAAGGTTAAATAGACTATTTTGTCTTTTCATTGAGTATTTTGGTGTGAAAATGGAACAGCTTAAAAGTAAAAGTAGGATTGGTCCTTGGGAATTTTTTGAATAAAAAATGGTCCATAAGCCGAAAAAGGTTGAGAAGCACTGATATAGACAATAAACGTACTGCTTATTCGGTAAATTCCGAAAATATAATTTCTGTCGGTAAATTCCGAAAATATTATTTCCTATAGTTGGGTGTGAATAGTTAGGAGAGAAGTTGCTACACACACACACACACACACACACACATATATATATATATATATATATATATATATATATATATATATATATATATATGCGCTAATAGTGTGTTTGTTAGTCTTATGTATAAAAACTAATGTCTGGAATCTCTTTTATACCTGTTATTATGCGAGCATTTTTTTTGTCTGAGTGTGCGCATCTCCAGAGTGTTGGTTGTGTTGTAGTAAAGAGATTTGGTCAACCTCATAAATGGGAGGAGCGTTTACACGTACGTCATGTTGGTGATAGCAACGGTATCGCATAGGAAGAGCTGCAGCAACCTCCCTAACTCGTGTGGGTGGATGAAGAGGCTTTGTGTTCAGGAGCGCGAAAAACACGTAGGTGGCTAGAAAAGAGAGAGAGAGAGAGAGAGAGAGAGAGAGAGAGAGAGAGAGAGAGAGAGAGAGAGAGAGAGAACAATGAAAAGATAGGGACCCATATACACTGTCTCATGATCAGACCTCACCTTGGAAGAAAATATCAAATAAAAAACGGACTTGGAGAAAACGCTTGGATTTTTTTTTTTTTACCTTTTTTTTTTTTTTACTTTTTTATTTTGCTGTCGTGAATTTATTTCGCTCAGAACAATATTTTATTTTCAGTTTTTAAATGTGAAGCCAAGTGCTACAATTTTTATTACTCCTATGTTTTTTTTTTTTTTTTTTTTTTTTTTTTGATAAAAAGAAAATTACCCTAGTGCTATGTTTTTCTGTCACTTCCATATTTGTGCCAATGTTAACATTTCATCGTTGCTATTTGCTCTGCTAGAAAATAATGGATTTCGCGCTTTGGTAAAAAATAACAGTTTATTTAAAAGCATTCCTTTTATCAGATTAACGAAGACACCGATTCCAGTGGCGACTTTATGTGCCCACTAACAGATCATAGGTCATGGATTATAAAAACGTGCATTTTAAATATATATATATATATATATATATATGTGTGTGTATATATATATATATATATATATATATATATATATATATATATATATATTTTATATTTATATATATATCAAATTGCAGAAGTAAATAATCATAATCTTAAAATAGAATCCAATATATGATGAAAGTTTGTTGTTTCTTTAATCCAATGAATGAGAATGTTGTTTCTGAATTTTTATAAAACATTTCTGTCTTTGTATTATTTTGATCTTTCGGGCCATTTCCCCCATCTTTATCGTGATATATAAATACACAACGTGGGCTCCTCGCGTGGTATAATGGTTAACAAGTTAGATTCGCAGACCATTATTGATGAGTTCGATTCTCATTGGGCGTTCCATACTTCTATCCTTGTGCCACGTCTAGGCTAAGCTTAGTAAATAACGGTTTGCTAAATGGAAAATTACCATTAGCCGTTGAAAAAAAGTTATTGACGGTAGTTAAACTTTCGCTGACCTGTGTGCCGAAGTTGTGTAGAGGAAAGGCGTGTGAATGGGATGCTGGCCGTTAACCGAGGGAAGCAGACGTGGAGGCTCTTCGCTCCCAATATGTCGGCCTCTCGCCGCGGTAGAAAACCCTTTGGTTATTGTTTTTTTTTTGTAATAAACAATAGATGTCTAAAAATTTAAAAAATAAGAAATGTAAGGATGATTTATTGATATCAGGAAAAATACACATTTGTCGACATTCAGTATTTCGATTTATACGTACATCATCGAACATATATCTAAAATGAATATATATCAGATATGCATCTCCAATCTTCTTCAAGACAAAACAAATATCGACTGTTGATGTTAGTTTTTGTTTAACAAGTGATACGAGATGGAATATTCATACGCAAGAAATTAACTCTTGCTTATTACAAACAAGAAATGAACACAGACACCCCAGCTAAGAAGATGGATTAAGTCAGCCCAGAGAAAAATGGCCACCAATGAAATAAGAACAAGAAGAACAAGTAAGCACCCATCTCCTCTCCTGTCTAATCTCTCCTCGTTTTATACCCAGCAGTGGTGCACGGGTATGTAACTGGATGTTCGGTTAAATATTACAGGATGTTAACCCATGGGTTATTTTATACCGAAGACATTTTGTTTTATTCATTTTTTTATCTATATGTCCTGGGAATGACGTTAAACTCCCTGATGGTGAGGTTCCAGTCTTGGAGGTATGGGGAATGTGGAGCACCCCTTCATCACCATTGCTCCCTGGTCCACTCTGGCCCGGAGTTGTAGTACCTGTTAAGGTCCCATCTATGGGTTAAATAGAAAACATGAGTTTATAAACAAAATTGTATTATCCATTAAGAATTGATTTATTTCAAAACTTTATCGGCATTAAATGACCCACTGAGGTTGATATGCCGTAAAACAAAACAAAACAAATTTTTTCATCTATGTAACCCCTTAGATAGGACCCTAACAGGTAATAATACTCCGGATAAGAGTGGGCCTGGGATTAATGACAATGAAAGTTTACGCCACACTCCCCAGAGCTCAAGAATTGGAACTTCGCCATTAAATGAAGTTTAACGCCATACCAGAACGCTAAGACTCTCAGCCACCGCACATCTCTATTAATAATGGAGATTCGCTTCCGGTTTTTGTCTGTAACAAAAACTACGTCACTGCTTACGTTACATTACCCCAAATCGTCATAACATAGAATAAATACACTCAAAATTTGAACAGGCAACATTAAACAGTCCTCATTGTTTTTTAAAACAAGTTTTAATAAATACATGACTGATATTATATATCTATATATAGTTTGTTTTATTTTAATACATATTTAAAGTTTACATTTCAAATTGTTTTATTTTTAACCCTTTAATGGATTTGATGATTTTACTTATTTAGGGTACAAACTCGTTGACATTGAATTTTTAACTCCCACTCCTCAGGCAATATGTTTCAAAAATCTATCTTTACATCGGCCGGAGGGTGTTTTTTATTTTGCTAGTATATGATAAAACGAGTTAGGGGTTTTGAATAAAAGCAATAGGGTCAGGACAAGCATATAGGATCTAGGGCTTCACTTGGCCAGCCGATTGATCAGGGGACCCTCTCTGACTGCCCGTCAAATAAGTGTCTAAGTGAAGTGTTGGATGTCAAGGACTACTCAGCCACAAGAATTCCATCCTTAAGCATTAGGGGTCGCCACCCACGGCCAAATACAGCACAAGAAGCTGTTGACAAAAATAAGCTTTATAGATAAATTGGAAAGGGGCGAAAAATTCACCCAGATTCCCTTTCTAAATATATATTGTTTACCATATCCATTTGGGGGAGGGCCCGTGGTGTAGTCGCTTACGTGCTGGATCGTGACATCGTAGTAAGTGAGTTTGCACGAAGATATTGGTACTCAATATAGATGTTTTGTTTCATCAACCCTTCTCATTCCATTTTGCTTTGTCTCCTTATTTGACGTATTTGATGGCATATATATATTTACCAACCCCTCCGCACGAGCAGGATGCGACACAAGGTCAATTTCTTAAGCGGAGTTCAACTGGTTTGAATTCAGAGTTTTCCTTCTCCTAGACCGGTTGCCTAACCAAGGTTAAAGAGCCCAGTCTGCCCTACTAATTATCCATAGCTGGAGGGAGAGTAGGATTCATACCTTTCCCAAGGGTATTAGCGCTAAGTGAAATGCAATTAGCACGTCCAGGATTTGAACTCGGGGCGACGAGTCCATTTCCCATGACTTTAACCATTCCACCACGCGCTTTGATGGAATATAGGACGCACTTTTTTCCAAAATTTTGGCTAAAAAAAATGCCCTGCGTCTTATACATCGTAGGCGAATTTTTATTATTATTATCCTTAATTTATTATTGTTATTATTATTTCCTTCTATTGAGATGTCTTGTGTATGATTATTGCTTGCTTTTACTGCCAAATTGCTTTTATACAGCTATGTTTCTGCTTGTGTAATGCACAGCTAGCCTGTTTTCAACAATATTTGCTTACACTAAAAACTTTTTTCCTGAATCTGACCTGCTGAAATGTCTTATATGCCCGTGTGGAAGCGCGTGGTGTAATGGTTAAAGTCATAGGAAATGGACTCGTCGCCCCGAGTTCAAATCCTGGGTGTGGTAATTGCATTTCACTTAGCGCTAATACCCTTGGGAAAGGTATGAATCCTACTTCCCTCAGCTATGGATAAATATATATATGCCCATGTGCCTTATATGCCGTCAAATACGGTAATTTTTAAAGATCTTGACAGTATTTCTTGATTGGTTTGGATTCTTTATTTAATGGCATATCAACCTTCGTTGGTTATTTAATGCCAAAGCAATCATAATAGAAACACAGTAGTGGTACTATTTAACCTATAGCTATGGGTATAAGGGAATACTAATACGTTTTCCAAAGGTATTAGTCCGACTGGGTTTTGAATTGACTTACTACGTTGTCGCAGTCCAACACGTTAGCCATTACGCAACTGGGGGGATGAGTATGGGATAAACGTAAATGACGTCTCGATAGTTAAAAATATATTCTGCGTTTCTTCACTAATGTTTTTGCTTATATCCTCCCAGTGAAACATTTGTGTCTGATCTTATTGGTTTTCTAAACCAGCTATACATATGCAGTGAACGCTTTTTATATGCATTTGTTATTCAACGTATTCGGTTATCACTTCCTTTTCTCGCAAGTCAAAATAGTGACTGGCTCTATATATTTGTTATCATCCCTTCAAAACACAGACACACACAAAGTCACACACAAAGGCACAAACACACATACAGAATCCCCATATATATATATATATATATAATTATTATATATATATATATCCCCAACATTTGCGCACAAGCAGGACCCAACACAAGATCAATTTTCCTTAAAGCGGACAGTTTGAATTCAGGTTTATTCTTTCTAGACCAGTTGCCATACCAAGATTAAAAAGACCAATCTGCCCTACTATTTACACATAGCTGAAGGGAGAATAGTTGGATTTATACCTTTCTCAAAGAAATTAGTTATATGTGAAACGCAAGAAGCCTCGTCTAGGATTTGAAGTCTCCATATATATATATATATATATATATATATATATATATATATATATATACCTTTGAAAGGAAGGAAAAACTTTGAAATATTTTATATTTTAGGGATTTATATTCATATTTTAGGGATTTGTAAAAAATCCTTGTATATGCACCTACTAAAAACATGCAAACAATTATACAGTGAGATTTTGAAGATCCCATGTAGAATCATCCCTTACTACCAGTTTTGGATACCTTACATTTAATATATATATATATATATATATATATATATATATATATATATATAACTACAAACCGGAAATGAAACAGACAAAATTGGCTACAATAAACAAATCAAATTCTTTCTCAATAGAACTTCATAAAGGTAAGATAACTATTTAATTATATTTGGTTTTGAATTTTAAGTTTTAAATTTCCTATTATCTTCCCCAATATCTTCGTATATATATATATAATATATATATATATATATATATATATATATATATTCATTTGATGCTTCAAAAGTGTCCAGTAAAATAAGAAAAAATTCCATTAAGGATTTCTCTTAAAATGTTTCTTTGATTTCCCTTTAGAGAAATTTTTTGGAAAAGATTTTTTCATGTTTTTCATTAATTCTTATATATATATATATATATTAGCAGCGGCTACCCGGAGTCGCCTGGGTAGAAGGGGAATTTTTAAGTTAGTCACACAGACCCATTATTACTGAATCGTGAGTTGAATCCTCGTGGGATGCCCCATTTAAATCCCTATGTAAAAAATAGACCTTGTATTGATCCAGCTACTCTGAAAAGAAATGTTAATGTTTACTATCTAAAATAGTAAATGAAAAATATCCATGCTGTTGTCATTTAAATTTCATTTTTTAATTTTCTTCACGAATATAAATCAAATCTCTATTATCTTTGCCTCAAAACCAAGCCCTGGTGATATTTAATGTGTATATATATTTACTTTGTCGTTAATTGTTTTATTTTCGAAGTTTCCTCCGGACATACAGATACACATAACGCCCCTTTATATATATATATATATATATATATATATATATATATATAGGGTCATCACAGACACATGTTTCGACTTATCAAGTCTCTTCAGTGTCGCTAGACATTTTGCAAGCTACCTACAGCCGGAATTGAACTCCGGTCGGTTGTGTGTCAGTCCGGCACCTTAACCATTAGGCTGTCTTCATTTACAGAATGGGAAGGGGATTTTTAATTGTTTTTTAATACACACATCGCTTTGTGTGTAAAGACCGTCACAGAGTACTCCATTCAGAGAAGATATATATATATATAGGTGTGTGTGTGTGTGTGTGTGTGTGTGTGTGTTTGTTTGTTTGTGTATGTGTGTGTGTGTGTCTATAAAGATCTAATTCCTGAATTAATGTCTATGCATAGAATTCAACTACTGAGTGGTCATTTTGTTCAAGTTCCTTTATATATTTCCATTCACTGCGACAGTTTCAAGAGAAAATTTCCTATAGGTGATTTGCTCTTGGGATAAACTGCCAGGGATTCAGATATATGATTTTTGCCATGAAAAAGACTAAGACAAAAGCGTACTGTTTATCATCCTGAAATATTATAACTATAGTCTAAATACGAAGCTTTTTAGAATGGTTTTGTGGCTAATACCGTAAGAAAAAAAGTCTCTTAGCTCGAGAGATTTGTCTTGGAATTATTTTGTTATATTATTGTAATAATCATAATTTCTAATGCTATTCATTGCAATAGCTATTTCACTCTGGGAATAAAATAGTAGGATATACTTTATGCAGAATTTTGAATGTTATCATCTACAAAAAAACAAGAATATGATTATAAAATATTGAATGTTTCTGACAGATTAATACTTTTCTTTTTTACTGTATATAATACATTTATACCGTCAATATCCGGTTGTTTGTTAACAGACAATTTTTAGAGTTTTTTTTAAATAATAAAACTAATCCCTAACCCCTAACCCTAACCTAACTCTAACCCTAACCCCTAACAAACAACCGGATATTGACGGTGTAAATGAAAAACATGTCCTTCCGAATCGAGATCAAAAAGGGGTGCCTAAAGGTCATATGTCCCTTGAGTAAAACTGTAAGATTATAAGCTAAATGTGTAGAAAGTGGATGAAAATACATTAGATCTAAGGCATAATACGTATTAGCAGGTATTAGTTCGTAAGTAAAAAGCGCATTCTTAAAATGAATTAGGCTATCCAAAAGAAAGTAACCCAATTCCAAATATTTGGTAGGAAAAAGACAAAGTCGATTTATACAAGATAACAATACTTAATTAAAGCTACATAAAGAAGTTAAAAAATCTAGAAATCTCTTTTCTTAAAAGTCCGTTATTAGTTATTTCACTTACAACCGGTCATATTTTTCAATAAACTGTTTTCTTCTTTTTTATAATAGACATGCTCTGATGATGACCCAAAACGGATTGAAATATTGCAATATAAGCTAATAAAGCAACATTACTTAACAACATCTGTGCATTTTTCAAATTTCTTACTTATTATATATATATATATATATATATATATATATATATATATATATATATATATATATATATATAGTTGAACAAAAAGTAATAAGACAAGCAGGAATATTTCTTGTATGTTGTTTATTCTCAACTAGTTTCGACCTTAGGTCATCGCCAGGAGAAAATTTCTTATTTGAAGAAATTGTTTATAGATTTTTTGAAAGGGAGCATTATAGAAGAACTATAAAAATTGAAGTGTTTTTTAGGGATATATATATATATATATATATATATATATATATATATTAAAAACGCACAGATGTTGTTAAGTTATGTTGTTTTATTAGCCTATATATAGTGTTTTCTTCTTTTTATAATAGACATGCTCTGATGATGACCCAAAACGGATTGAAATATTGCAATATATGCTAATAAAACAACGTTACTTAACAACATCTGTGCATTTTTCAAATTTCTTACTCTGACATACTGTCGGATTCACTTCCTCATTTTAATTGATATAAAAAAAAACGAAGCCTGGTTCCAGTCCCAAACCTTGAAAAAGAAAAAATGAATATTCTAAGAAACAGGAAGAAGTTGAAAATACAAAGGGGTTGGAACCACTTACAAATTTCCCCTTTGTCTTGGATCTCTGGGAACAAAGCGGGTACACATAAATAGTTGTTGATAGAGCGAAAGACAGACATCCGCTTCGTTACAAGTCCTGTCGTTGAATGTGGAAGATCTGAAGATTCACCTTGTCACGTGACAAAACGGACACGTGACGCAGGAAACCACACCTCTAATACAAACAAATGAACACAATTCTATTTTGTGTCCCAACAGCATCAAATCACCACATGAGAACTGTTCTAGAGGATCATAGCGTAGTGGATATAAGCCATAGGTAAACTGTGTCTACTTTATCTGCTGGTCGAGAGTTCAATCTCTAGGTCAGGCAGTGCTTAAGAAGTCAAGTATTCTTGTTCAGTGGTGGTGGGGAGTCCCCGTGGCGTAGTCGGTTACGTACTGGACTGAGTGATCGTAGTAAGCAAGTTGAAACTCCAGTCGGGCTATTACATTCACTTTCGGACTGATACCCTTGGGAAAGGTATGAATCCCATCCCCATCCGTGCGTTATATAGTACCCCTAATGTTTTCCTACGAGGGTTGCTATGGCCTTAAATAACCTACGAAGGTTGATATGCCATTGAACAAAGGAACTAAACTAAAAATACATGGGTGTATTTTGTTTAACATTAAGGTGCAACATTATCTCTAAAAACTTATTTTCTTGTCTTTATATATATAATATATATATATATATATATATATATATTAGTAATTTGAAGGCAAATACAAAGCGTATGAAAAATAAAAACAAAAAGATGTTATTTTTGTCTTATCGATTTCGAAGTATGATCTTCGTATCAGAAATGGACGTGCTTACGTTTTTATTTGTGTGGTTATAATTTCTCTTCTTATTTCTGTTTCCTCTCCTTTTTTTCTTTCTTCTTCTCCTCCTTTCTTTTTTCCTCATGCTACGAATGAAATAGGCGAATAACTGTAATTTCTTATTTTTTTTAAAGAAAAAAGAAAACAAAACAAAAGCTGAGTATATACATTTTTCTATTGACGGTTTTTATTTTGAATTTGACATGACTACAACATTGACCGGATGACAAACAGACAATATTGGATACATTCGCTCTCAACAGACATTCAAAAAAAAAAGAAGAAATTACAGTTATTCGCCCATTTCATTCATAACATGAGGAAAAAAGAATAGAGGAGAAGAAGAAAGAATAAAAAAGAAGAGGAAAAAGAAATAAGAAGAGAAATTATAACCACACAAAGAGAAACGTAAGCACGTCCATTTCTGATACGAATCTCTGATGATGAAGTTCATGCTTCGAAATCGATAAGACAAAAATAACTTTTTTTTGTTTTTATTTTTCATACGCATTGTA
>CM042148.1:24711052-24718552 GCA_023376005.1 Doryteuthis pealeii
GTAGAATGAAGATGTTACGAAATAATTAACGAATTTGCACGAGAGAATGAGCTTTGCTAGTTCAATTAATAGATTAGGATCAGGTTTTCAGAAGATATTGTGATTGATGAGACCAAAAAATAATACTGGCACTGTCACTGCCATCTACCGCGTGACTGGAATTCGGTTGTCATGCCAACCAACGACAAACGCACAATCAACGTTGTTGCATAAACAAGTGGTGACTGCCTCTTCCATCCGAAGCATCCATGCATAAATCTTCCAATGGAGTCTTGCGAGTAAAATTTACATCTATCTATCTATCCATCTATCTATCTGTCTGTCTGTCGTTCTGTCTGTCTATCTAATCTATGAATAATGAAGGGCTGTTATTTTACATAACTTTTTTGAGTAACTTCACCAATGACCATAATCCTTCTATCTATCCTATCTATCTATCTATTTTATCTCTCTTCATACTATCTATCTATCTCTATCTTTTCTATCTATCTATCTATCTATCTATCTTATACTATTGAATAAAGAAGGCGGTTATCTTTACATAAACGTTTTATGAGTAACTTCACAATGACCATGAATCTCTTCTCTACTCTCTCTATCTAACTATTTATGTCTTCATATCTATCTATCTATCTATCTATTCAAGTCTGTTCATATCTATCCATACATTTATCTATCTATTGATTAAAGATTAGTTATATTACATCGTATTTTATGAGGATTTTCATAATGATCATAAATCTCTCTCTTCTCTCTCCTCTCTCTCTCTCCTCTCTCTCCCTCTTCCCTATGAGGTATATTAAAAGGATAGTGAACAAAAATAATACTCAACAAGTCTGAGAGTTGAAATATTGCATCTTTCATAAGGACATATTTAAAATCTGAGACTTTGTTTGAGTTATTATTTTTTGTTCACAATCTTTTACAACCATACTGTCGGATTTTCTCCAACTCTCCTAATCTTCACACCACACATATATATATATATATATATATATATATATATATATATAAAATAATCTACTGAGTCGAACGAACCTACTATTAGTTTCGCATAAAGCTCTTCAAGGCTAAAATCAGATTTTAGCCCTGAAGAGCTTTATGCGAAACTAATAGTAGGTTCGGTCTGACTCAGTAGATTATCTTTATTACTTGGCTCTACTTAGGTATGAGCACTTTTTCACAAATTAGCTTTCTCTAGCGGTTTATATGAATATATATATATATCTTAATACAATATATATACTATATTGTTTTTTTTTTGCCAAAACTATACCAATAGATTATTTTTTGTTGGTAACGAATATCTTGGTCTTTTCTTTTTTTCAAAAATTTTTTTTCTTCCTGGTTGATGTTTGGTAGTATATTTTTTACAATCAAACTCTCTGCGGGTTTTTCTCTCCGCAAGGATCTACCACACGCTTGGTATATTATATATATATATAATTATATATATATATATTATATATATATCATAGAAAGAAATGAAGAACTCACAACCGTAAATCCATAATAAATTTATTTCGATCCAATTGGCCTTTATAAATCTACAAGTTGATTTAATATATGCTCCCAAAATTCAGTCTCATTAGATGGGGATCATTTACTTTTTTCTAAAAGTAAATTGATCCCATCTGGTGAGACTGGATTTTAGGGAGCTATATTAATCACTTAGATTTATATATGGCCCAATTGGTCGAAATAAATTTATTATGGAATTCGGTGTTGAGTTCTTCCTTCCTTTCTATGATAAATATTGCTCTGTATTATCAAAAAAACTTTATTATACATTGAGCTCTCTTTAGTGATTTAAAGATTCGCTGTATTTATACATACTGGATATACAATATTAATACAGTGTATCTTAGAAATCACATATAGAATCACCTTACTAACCAAGTTTTGAATAAATCTCTTTTATATATATTATATATATATATATATATATATATATATATATAT
Source organism: Doryteuthis pealeii (assembly GCA_023376005.1). Taxonomy (NCBI): domain Eukaryota; kingdom Metazoa; phylum Mollusca; class Cephalopoda; order Myopsida; family Loliginidae; genus Doryteuthis; species Doryteuthis pealeii. Next base: position 24,713,015 of record CM042148.1, read on the forward strand.
ATATATTCTTTTAAGAGAGGTCTTTGGAAAATATGTTTTTTTTTCATTTATTCCATTCATTATTCATTTTTATTCCATTCATCCATTAATTTTTCCATTATTCTAATATATATATATATATATACTATATAATTATATATATATATTATATATATATTATATATATTTAATATAGAAGGGTAGTTATTTTCTTATGGATTTAGAATTTAGATATACCATTGCCTTTAGATTTCCATTCTGTAGCATTTGATTCATACCTAACACTAAACGGATTTTGGGCAGTCAGGTGCATGTTTTCGCTTCTGCTGTATTCCTTGTACAGTGCTGAGGCTTAGTAGGTATCAGATTTAATAGTTACGTAAGGTCGTTCAAACTATCACTGAAAAAATTGTAAATAGTTATATTCAATAGCGTTAATCTTATTCTAAATTTTGGCTCTGTGACTCTAAGATAAGAGTACACATTGAGCTGGAAACTGCGAAGCGTTTAAAAAAAAAAACCTATGTCATACACTAACTTCTTTTCCGGATTTTTTTATTATTATTATATATAATATATATATATAGTCACTACTCACTATCTTATTAAATGAGAGATTTGAGTTTTTCTGTCTGGTAACCGTAAACTATTCTTACTAATAGAGATTTACAATTTGCAACTTCTTTGGTGCATCATATTCTCCATGGATTCTTATTTTTATTTAAACCAATTATTAATAAAATTGTTTAGCATCATTAAGAACTGTTGACCATATCTTACATATAATACATGACAATTGTATTTTATGATACACACAAAATACCGGTTTAGAGTGTTGAATGGTAAGGCTAATTTGGCATTTTGATTTAAAAATTTGATTTTAATAAATATATGCTTAGTATTATTGATTCTTCTAATTGTTTGGTTTAACTTATTGAATATGAGCAAAATCTCAGAAATCACTTAAAAAGAATCATCATTAACAAGAAGAAATAACTGTAATAATTAATCTTTACTTTCTATTTTACAAATAGTTATAATTAAGAATTTTAAAAAGAAGACGGGAGTAATGTAAAATGATGGAGAGTTAGTTTCAAGTTGTTCTATTTTTCATCATAACCCTCTGTTCAAATCTTTTATCTGCAATTCTTATTCAGTTTCATCAGCCTTTCTAAACATTTAATATTTTTTATTAATAATTAAATCTAGCATCCGAGGGTGCATATATTGCTAAGTATATTTATAAGAAGTAAAAAGACTTGATATTTTGCGTATAGCCTATTTCGGGGAGTTTAGACAAATTTCGCATATGATGAGCTGGGAGAATAGACCTTGTCTAAGCTCCCCGAAATATGGCTAAATGCAAAATCTCTAAGATTTTGTTACTTATTTACTTATATATTTGCTCTGTGACTCTAACTTTAATAAGTGCACGTTGAGCTCTTCAACAACTGGACAGGTTGTTAAAAAACTCTATGTCGTAAGGAAGATTTCTTCTTGGACTTTTTTGGATTATATATATATATATAATATATATATTATATACACTCGGTATTCTAACTTCCGGTCGGTAAAAGTACAATATTAATATTTTAGAGGATATTTTTTTAATGTGTCTGAAAAATCTTAAATATTCAAATCCTCGGTGCGTGCTGACAGCAAGGATTCTCATGACTTCTCTCGCCACCTGTCCTATGTCATGCCCTGACAGGTCTTTCCTCACGGCATCCAGTGTCACCATAGAGCAGGATTGAATGTAGGTTCTGTTGGAGGGCCTACATTGGCGTTCCCTGTGTAGATGTATATGGAGAAGTCATTTATGAAGGGTCTCCATGGTAGAAATCTTTTCCCAGCACCATTATCATATAGGTAAGAGGCATACGTGTACTGGGTCCAACAAATTTATATATTATATTATATATTATATATATATATATTATTATTATGGGAAAAATGAGTAAGAAAAGAAATGTAGAATGGATAAAATGAAATTTAATCGATATCACTTAATCGATATCTTCTTAACATGTGTTTCGGTCAGTTTATGTGTGTTGAAAAATCTTTTGCACACACATAGAAGAATCGCCTTTCATCAGAGTGAAGCATGTTTTTTGAATGAAAAATTGTTGGGGAAAAAAACAACAGAGATTTTTTGGAAAGTATTTCGAAATCGAATTTAAAAAAAATAAAATTTGGACGCTGAGAATAGAGGTAAACTAAGCTCGAGAAAAATGTTCCAACATGTTTTGATAAATAATAACATTTATTTTTATTTTATTTATTTTTTGTAATATAAAAAAAAACTATTGTTGTATAACACTAAAAAAACAATATCCAATCATAAGGTCTAATCTTAACGTCATTCAGCGTTCCAAATTTAAAAAAAAAGATTTCGATTTTCGATAATTTCAAAAAATCTCTGTTGTTTTTTTTCCAAGAATTTTTTCATCAAATATAATGTTCACTCTGGATGAATGGTCGATTCTTCTATGTGTGCGAAATAATTTCACACACATGACTGACCGAAACAATGTGTAGGATTATCGTATATGTGATTATCGATTAAATACATTTTATCCATCTACATTTTTTTCTTTACTCTTTTTCCTCATATTGTCGGATTCAATTCTTTTCCATTTTTCATATATATATATATATATATATATATATTATATAATATATATATATTATGGTGTGTGTGTGTGTGTGTGTGTGTGTGTGTGGTGAGAAGAAAAATGGAAGTGATCGACGGTATTGTAATATAGTGAAACATTTGAAAAAACACAGTTCAATAAAATGAGTGTATATTTTATTCAGCCACGCTGCAGTGTTTAATCGTGTTAGTAGATCTTCTTCAGGGCCTTTTGTTAATATAAGTAAAAGGCCTGAAGAGATCTACTTAAACAGATTTGAAACACTGCACGCGTTGGCTGAATAAATGTCACTCATTATACTTTGAACCTGTGTTTTCAAAATTTTTCACTATAATTACATACCGTCGGATCCACTTCCATTTTCTCTTCACACATACACACACACACACACACACACACACACACACACCATATATATATATATATAATATATATATATATATATATATATATATAGTATAACATAGAGATCTGTAAGATTTCCATATGATCGATAATCTCTCTGTTCATGCCTGGAGCGTTCTGTCTGACTTTCCACCATTTTGAATCACCTCCAAATAAATACCTATAATACCTATAACATTTGCTATAAACCAATTTCAAACAATGCAGAGTTTACATTCATGAAAGAGATTCTGAAAGAAATGTAGACCATATGACCTTTAAGCCACCTTTTGCGATCTCGTTCGTAGATATATTTTTTTCATTTTACACCGTCAAAATCCGGTTGTTTGTTTGGGGTTGGAATAGGATTAGGGTCAGGGGTTAGTGTTAGGGGTTATGGTTAGGGTTAGGGGTTAGGGTTATTTTTTAATTAACAAAAATCTAAATATCGTCTGTTAAACAAACAACCGATTTTTATCGCGTGTAAAAAAAATGGCTATGAAACGAGATCGCAAAAGGGGTGCCTAAAGGTCATGTAGTCGAAAATGTATTTTTTTTAAAAATTGTCTGTAACATCCAAGGTTTCTCATGTGTATATTATAGTTTTCTAGACGAGATATTCTACCAAAGGATATGAATTGTCTACTAATTGAGAGGATACTATTCAGTGTGGAGATGTCATTATTTTGTTTTAACCTGGTTATGCCGACTATTTTTTTTTTGTTTTTTTTTTCTTTGTTTTTTTTTGTTTTTATTTTGTCTATTTTGAATAATGAAAATCTTTAATACTATTATCGAATTGATTCTACCTGGTCAGCAAGTCTGAAAATACAAGCAAACATAATTACTGAAATCGATCTAGAAATTTGGAATCATAATCCAAATGAGATTTTATTCATGTCTTTCTTTTGTGTCAACTTGAAATTCTCCCACAAAATGATTTTATGGATTATTGGTAAAAAAAAACCCCAACAAACAATAATTTCTTTATGTTCTGGATATCAAAACATGTTTTTTTTCTTTCTTTTGTGAATTATAAAAGAAATATCAGTGGCATTTCTGTCTGAGTTTCTTAGATGAGAAAGTACAATTATTGTACATTTGTTCATAGCGCCTTCTTTACGACACTAAATAGGTATATGTTATATACTTGGTCTTTTCACTAAGCCAATCAGCAAATAACGTTATATACCTTCTTACATTCTTACTCTGTGTCTATTTTCTGCCGGCTTTAGCTCCTGATCGTCTATCATCTATCTTGGTCTGGTATATTTCTAAGGTCTCGTCTGGTCTTCTATTGATATTCGGGTCTGGTTTCTGTGCTAGGGATCTTCTTTGTATCAGAAGCCCTGTGTCGTTGTTAGTTTTTAAGTAATAACACAAGATTCGATTTACGATGATGTTACTTTATTCGTAGACCCCAGACAGACATTGCGCAGTGAGACTCACATCTTGCTAGCTTGGCTTCTAACTTCTAACTCTAACTAACTGAGTTGCTTACTCCTTAAACCGGAAGGGCCTTCTATTGCCTTCCGTTCATCACGCTTCCATCCCAGAACGCAAGGTGAGATCGAGGTCAAGCGCCGTCACACACTCTCAGGCATCAGCTGTCTGATCGCCATAATGATTTCTACACTACCTTAAAAAGATATTAGGGTGCAATAATTATGTAAACATTAATGTAAGTAAAATGAAGTAGATGAGGTGGCCCAATGTCGGTATCAATGAATAGCGTGTTCGATCCTTGCTGAAAGCCCCGGACGGTTTTTGATAAATACCTACTATAGATAAGTAAAGTCGCCGTCGCCTAAGTCGGTAATCAGCCAACAGCGAGGGAGTCTATCCCTTCTCACTAGCGCTATACCAAGGAGATTTTTGTGCCTGATGTGGGCGCGAACACCTACTATCAGCTCCCCACTTTACCACACAACAGACCTGTGCAGACTCATACGCTGAGTTGGCGAGGGCCAGTATCTAACGTGGAACCTTATGATTTCCCAGGCAGTTGCTCCAATGTACTTGGACTTATGTCCTCGTTTTTGGTAGATTTCTTTCTTCGACATAAACATAACATTTCGGTTAATTAATACCGGAATTCGATTCTGTTTTGTAAATGTTAATTATAATAATTAACTATACCGTTAGGCAAAATAATTGAAAGAAAATGAATAATTTCCGTTGTAATAATAGTACCATCTGTCTGTAAGGCTTGTCATGTGTTGTGCACCGTTACAATTTGGGAACGCCCATCGGAGACAATGGACGTAGGACAACTAATCGACTCGCGAGACAACAGAGTTTGGCGTGATAAAGTCTTAATGCAATTACGGTTGGCGCAATATTTTCCAAGACTAAGCAAATTTTTATCAACCACCCGAAAATAGAGTGATGTCACGGACCATATAACTTTTAGGCACCCTTTTTGATCTCGATTAAAGAAGGAAAATGAAAACTCTAATACTATTGTTAATTTGATTCTACATAGTCAGCAGAGTCTCTAATAACTAGAAAACAATAATTA
>CM042148.1:24728552-24751052 GCA_023376005.1 Doryteuthis pealeii
TAATAAACGAATAGGAAAGGCATGGCTAGCCACAAACAAATTATCAGTCATATGGAAATCAGATCTCACTGACAAGATAAAGCGACAGTTCTTCCAGGCTGTGGTTATATGTGCTGCTGTATGGCTGCACCACCTGGACCCTAACGAATCGCCTCAAGAATAAGCTAGATGGTACCTGCACAAGAATGCTGTGTGCAGTCTTGAACAAGTCGTGGAAACAGCACCCCACAAGGAGGCAGCTGTATGGTCACATGCCCCCCGTCTCACAAACCATCCGAGTAAGACGGACTAGGCATGCGGGGCACTGCTGGAGAAGCAAGGACGAACTCATAAGTGACGTTCTCCTGTGGAAGCCAACTCATGGGCATGCTAGTATGGGCCACCAAGCTAGGACCTACATTGACCAACTGTGTGAGGATGCAGTTTGCTGTGCAGAGGAACTCCCAGAGGCAATGAATAATAGGGAAGGTTGGTGAGAGATTGTCATGGATATTCGTGCTGCCTGTGCGACATGATGATGATGATGATGATATGAAATTGAAATGAAATATAGGGTCTAGCGCTAGCGAAAATGGAATAGACTCCCTCACTGTCAAGCTGATACCGACAATAGGCCACAACGTCTATTTTTCTTAATTTTTTACAGCTCATAATGCATTAATTTCTATTTAATTATGTTTTGTTTTTAAAAAAGTCAAAATTCTCTGTCAGTGTAGTCTGATTACGGGTACTTTCGAGGGCTTTACGCTATCGTCAAGGACAAGGGTACTTCTGCGTTCTGGTAGTCTGAATCGATCTACTCAAGGGGTTTTCAAGTGAACGTGTTCATCATTTCCTGGTGACGGCATGTATATAGCGTATACGATTCGTGCTGGCTGAAAGTGTACAGATAGCATTTTATGATCACGCAATTGGATTCCACCGAGGACGAAGAACTATGCACCTGCGTCAGACGCCTTTTAAAACTTTAGTGCAGAGAGTCTACTCTTTGTAAGTATGACTTTTAATACAGGGTGTTTGGAAGAAATTTGACAGTTTCATAAGGAAAAAGAAAAAGTGCTTGGTAACTACAAAATTTAATGGATTGTAAAGAAATTCAACAGGCACTGTAATTACACTACTGTCAACAAGTCATTAGCATCGATCATAGCCTCAATCCTGCTCCGGAACCTGGAGCAAGCTGATGTTACAGTTTCCCTGGGAAGGGTCTCAAAAACTACTTTAATTCTCTCGATTAACCGGGGTTTTGTAGTACTGGCACGGCGATTGGTGTCTTTCTCAACAACGCCACACACATAATAATCCATGGGGTTAAGATCTGGGGAGTTCGAAGGTCAAACATTGGGACTGGTGTAGTCGTAAAAATTCGCTGACAACCATGTTTGACTTTTCCCAGAAGTGTGGTAGGGGGCCGAATCCTGCTTCCATACATATGGCCTACCATTGGCTATCCTTGTTATCCAGGGCTTGACTTCAGTGTTTAGCAACTCCAAGTAGGCATCTGAGGGTCTTCGAACACTTTTTATGCAGATTTTCGAGGAATTCTGTTGTACGAACGCAATCAGATCGTCTGTTATGTGGCTTTCCTCTAGCCACAGCTTTGTAGTCTCATTGCGATTCTCCACTTTATTCTCGATTGTTTTTACAGTGGTCAGGGAGCATTGGGCAGCAACCATAATCTCCTTATTTTGATGGTCGGCATAGATCATCATGATACAAGTTATTCACTTCCATGGTTCAGGTGGGTTCCAGTCATCTATTCTGTCTGTCATCACCTATATGAATGAAGAAAGGTCCAAGGTTTTAAATGATGCATAGTATGCGTCAATACCTCCAACCTACGGAGAAAAATGATCAAATATAAATATGTCAAATTTGCCCCGAACGCTCTGTACTTGAAGTCATTTTTTTGTTGCAATTAATGCTACTGCTACTTGGGTTCAAGTACTTAATTTATAATGTAATAAAATATTATATTAAATTAGAAAGCCTAATTAAACTAAATAGGAATGCAGATAAATGATTTGAAACTGAATAATAATGTAATCGAAAAATTGAACAACTGAAACTTACTCTTTCTTCACTTCCGTCTTTCATTGATAAATTTTCCTAATTTAACTATTTAGATAAAATAGGAATTAAATAAAATTACAGTTATTTCTTCTTATTAATGAATTTCATTTAAGTTTTCCCCGAGATTTTTTTGCTCATATTCATTAAGATAAAACAAAACAATTAGAAATCAATAATACTAAGCACATATTTATTAAAATCAAATTTTTTATATCAATATACAAATTAACCTTCCCGTTCACAATATAAACCGCTATTTTATTGTATATATAAATACAATTGCATGATATTAGTATGTAGATATCGTCAACAGTATTAATGTTAAACAATTTTATTAATAATTGAGGTTTAGTGAAAATAAAATCATGGAGAATGTGAGGTAAATAAGGGAATTGTGACTTGAGTTGTGATATAGTTTCGGTTACAGACAGAAAAACACACAATCTCCATTATAATAAGAGATGTAACTATATATAAAGAAAGAAAAAAAGAGAAGATGATCAGAAGGATGATATTTGTAATTAGCTGAAGCTAAAGTGTTTCGTTTTTTTCAGCAAACCATCATCGGGACTATCATCAAATAGAATAATTTTTGACAAACTGAATTTGTAAGCTTTCTTTTTGTCAGTGTGTTGCGGTTTATGTTTATTATAATAACATTGGTACAGTACAAAGAAAATATTCCATTTCTATAATATTCTTTCATTACACAGAAAATATTCTATTTCTATAATAATATTTTTACATTACACAGAAAATATCCCATTTTTATAATATTGTTACATTGCACAGAAAATATGCTTTTTGTAATAATATTATTGGATTTTTTAAATTTCTATAATAACATTGTTAAATTACACTGACAATATTCATTTCTATAATATTATTTTCACATCACCAGAAAATATTGCATTTCTATAATAATATTGTTAAAATTTGTCTGAATTTTTAGAGATAAGGCTTGATCTGTATCATTTTGAAGAAACAGATAACTTAAACGATCTCTTTTAAACTGTGGGACACAATTTATTCGAAATTGTTAGGGAACGTTTTTATGAATGGAATTACCTATGTTGATGGTGCATTAAAAAATTGATATACCATTAATCAACATAGTATTTTGTAATATTTTTACACTAGTTAATATATTAATATATCTCTTTCTTACTTTTAAATAAGTTTTACAATGTATTTCGATCTCATCTCTTTTTAATCATCTATCTTGTTCTAGTCTTATCTATCTATCTATCTATCTATCTATCTATCTATCTATCTATCTATCTATTGGGTCTCCTTCAAAACGTATTGTGACAACAAAGAAGAGTAAGGCATTTTACTCTCCATATCTATCTATCTATCTATCTATCTATCTATTGGGCCCTCCTCCAACACGTATTATGTCAGCAAAGAAGGGTAAGGTATTTTACTCTCCATATCTATCTATCTATCTATCTATCTATCTTGCTATCTTTTGGGTTCTTCTTCAACACGTATTGTGCCAAGAAAGAAGAGTAAGGCATTTTACTCTCCATATCTATCTATCTATCTATCTATCTATCTATCTATCTATTGGGTCCTCCTTCAATACGTATTGTGCCAACAAAGAAGAGTAAGGCATTTACTCTATCTATCTATCTATCTATCTATCTATCTATTGGGTCATTCTTCAACACGTATTGTGCAAACAAAGAAGAGTAAGTGGTTAAGTTGAAAAAAAAACAGGTCTTTATTTTATCGTATCGTAATTCGAAATAATGAAACATTCAACATTAATTCTTATTTTTTTCTTCTGTATGTTGACTAAAATTTCGATTCTTTAAGATTTAGTTAAAATTCATTTCATTTTTATATACTTACATAACGTCGAATTCCTTTCCATTTTTCCTGATAATTAGTGCTATATAATACTTCTTTTATTCTTTAAGTATATTTTTACAAATATTTTAGGGGTGTCATTTGTATATTTATGGCGCTAATGTTGGATAAATGACAGGTTAGTCGGTGCAAGAGTGTGGTGGCTGTGTATCCATTGTATGAATAAGTGTTGTTTTTTCATCGTTAGTGTTGGAGTCGTTTTCTCCTATGGGCATAAAAATTGATATACTCAATTAATTATACGCAGTGGTGGTTTTAAAGGTGTACTAGTCTTAGCAACGATAAAGTTGACTGTATTAATGTTTTTTGTATGAGGAATCTTAGACGTTTATTGCTATCTGTGTGTGATATGTATCTATGTATACTATTTTAAGGATTGATTCGTTATGTTTACTAGTACAAAATAAAACCCCCGGGCGATGTAAAATTTTTGAAACATATTGCCTGAGGGGTGAAAGTAAAAAATTCAATGTCAGTGAGTTTGTACCCTAAGTAAGTAAAATCACCAAATTCATTAAAGGATTAAAAAATAAAACAATTTGAAATGTAAACTTTAAATATGTATTAAAATAAAACAAACTATATATAGATATATAATACCAGTCATGTATTTATTAAAACTTGTTTTAAAAAAACAATGAGGACTGTCTAATGTTGCATGTTCAAATTTTGAGTGTATTTATTCTATGTTATGACGATTTTGGGTAATGTGACGTAAGCAGTGACGTAGTTTTTGTTACAGACAAAAACCGGAAGTTAATCTCCATAATTAATAGATAGTTGGAGTGCATTTAGTTGCAATAAAATAGGTTGATGAGGTTTTTACTTTTGTTGGGATATGTGAAATCAGTAAAATTATTTTGATTCGTTCATCTACAATATGGTTGGGGAATCCATTATTAGGGTTCGTTTAATGCTGTTTAGTTTTTTGTAGAATAGTGTATATGAAGAGGAGATAAGTTTGGCTCTATTAATCAAGTCTTTTAAAAATCTGTGTGGGCATTTACTGTGGCTGTTGAGGAGGCATGTGTTCTTGATGGTATGTTTTTTTTTATAAATGGAGATGGTAACCTTATGATTGATAGAGTCAAATGAATATCAAGGAACGGGATTTTATTGTTGATGTTGAATTCATGAGTGAATTGAAAAACGGAGGTACGCTCGAAAATCCCCTTTAGGCTTTATAATTAATTATACAATATTTATATGGCTTCAAGTAACTATTCTCATTTAATGATAATGATAATCTGGTACAAACCATTACAATATACAGGCAGGATATCATAATGGAATTCGGAATTAAATAAATGAGCCATACTATTGATGGAAATTTCTTTGGCTGGTTGCCTCCCCACACTTGACGGTAAGCCTATCAAAATAGTAGAACAATTCACATACCTAGGTAGTAATATCTCATCCACAGAGAGCGATATCAATACACGAATAGGAAAGGCAAGGTTGGCCACAAACAATTATCAGTCATATGGAAATCCGATCTCGCTGACAATCTAAAGCGACAATTCTTCCAGGCTGTGGTTATATCATTATTGCTGTATGGATGCACCAAACTGGACCCTGAAGCGCCTTGAAAATAAGCTAGATGAGACCTGCACAAGAACGCTGCGTGCAGTCATAAACAAGTCGTGGAAACAACACCCAACAAGGAGGCAGCTGTATGACCACCTGCCCCCATCTCCCAAACCATACGAGTAAGACGGACTAAGCATGCGGGACACTGCTGGAGAAGCAAGGACTAGCGCATAAGCGACATACTCCTTTGGAAGCCAAAACATGGGCGTGCTAGTGTGGGTCGCCCAGCCAGGACCTATATTGACCAACTATGTGTGGATGTTGGTGGCTGCGCAGAGGAGCTCCCGGGGCAATGAATGATAGGGAGGGTTGGCGTGAGATTGTCATGGATGTCTGTGCTACTTGCGCGACATGATGATGATGATTGATGGAAAAGGGGAAAAAGATAATTAATGGACGAAATACAACTACCAAATCAGGACAATATAAAAACACTTGGAGAAAAATAAAATTAAAAATACTTAGGAAATTTAGAAGCGGAAACAATCAAGCAAACATTTTAAATGAAAAGATAAAAAAGAATAACCAGGAGAAAAAGAAAACTCCTAGAAACCAAGCTCGGTAGCAGAAATCTCATCAACGGAATAAATATCTAAGGCCGTTCCCATTATAAGATACTCTAGGCCATTCTTAAAATGGACAAAAGAAGAACTCAAACAGATTCACTAAAAGACTAGAAAATTAATGACAATTCACAAGGCTTTCCACCCTAGAGACGATAGAGATAGACGATGTATCAGGAATGGAAGATTGAAGAGGTATTGCCAACATAAAGGACTGCATAGAGGCCATAACCCATGGACTCGAAGAATACCCCCAAAAAAAGAAAAGAAAGATTACTTATGACAGCCAATAACATCAGCTGCAACATATGGACAAGCAGAAAAAAAAAACAGCCGAAACAAGAAAACAGAAATGGGAAGAAAACAATTATATGGATACTTCAAACGACGAAATTTATCTAGCAAGGTCCAGGTATTTGTCTGTCTTTTTGTTTCTTTCATCTTCACCCTGTGATCTGCTTGGACTTATCATAATCCGACATCGCAAAAAAAAAAAAAAAAAAAAGATACGAAATGGAATATCCGACCTGAAATGGTGACGTTCTTCATTGAATATCTATGATATTTAATAATTCATTTTAAGCAATCATAATTACATTTATCATTCGCTTTTATTCTAATGAATTTAAATTTGCTGCAAATTTCTCATTGCATATTTTTTCTTTATTGAAACAGTGAACAGACGTTTCCTTTTGAACAAATCTTCCATTGATGGATGATGAGAAAACCTTTCAATACAACCGGTTTTAATATAACAACATACCGTCTCTTCATTTTTACGACTATTTTCTTTCATTTCAGTTATTTTTTCATGACAGTTCACTCGAGCTGTCAATCTACGACAACCAGGAAACTGTTTATTGAGAATTACAGAGGCAAGCGACTGAGTTTTATTTAGATTAAAAAATAACCTGAAGTTGAAATGAAAGAAAATACTAGTGTCTATTATTATTAGTTTCACTCCTTTTGAGTTTTTCACATCAGCGATAGCTGATGGTATTTCCCTGGAGGTTGAGTGACAACAAGTCTCTTCAGGTCTCCAAGATTCTTCTGAGTATTCTAGCCGATTGCAGCAGTGGACTCTGTTCTTCCTCTGATTTCTAGATCCTCCAGTCTTTTTTCCAAGTTTATTGGTTCCGTTCCAAGTGCACCAACTACAATTGGTATCACTTTCACTATCATATTCCACAGCTTTTTCAATTCTCTAGCAAGGTCAAGGAATTTATCTATCTTTTCATTTTCCTTCAGCTTCACCCTGGAATCTGATGGGACCGCAAAGTCCACCAGTTGACACGTTCTCTTTTTTTTTTGTTAATCAATACTAGGTTTGGTCTCCTGGCTAGGATAAGGTAATCCGTCTTTATTATTATTACTAGCAAATATATGCACCCTCCGGGTGCAAGTATTTTAGTTAAATTTTATAATAAAATATCATATTAAATTAGAAAGGCTAATGAAACTGAATAAGAATGTAGATAAAAAGATTTTGAACAGAGGGATATGATTGAAAATAGAACAACTTTGAAACTAACTCTTCCATCATTTTCCGTTACTCCCGTCTTTCATTGGTAAATTTTCCCAATTAAACTGTTTAGTTAAAATAGGAAGTAAAGAATAATATTACAGTTATTTCTTCTTGTTAAGGGATTTCTTTTAAGATTTATTGAAGAGATTTTTGCTAATATTCAATAAGATAAAACCAAACAATTAGAAATCAATAATACTAATCATATATTTATTAAAATCAATTTTTTAAGATGAATATGCAAATTAGCCCTCCCATTCATACTGTAAACCGCTATTTTTGTATATATAAATACAATTGCATGTTATTAGTATGTGGATATGGTCAACAGTGTAAGTAATGTAAAATCAATTTTATTAATAATTGAGGTTTAAATAAAAATAAAATCATGGAGAATATGATGTAAATAACTAAAGGAATTTTGACTTGTATAGTAATATAGTTTCGGTTACAGACAGAAAAACACACAATCTCCATTATAATAAGATTATTATTATTATTATTATTATTATTATTATTATTATTATTATTATTATTCAATGAGAATTTTTCACACCCGCCGTAGCAGGTGGGTCCCTGTAGGCTGAGTGACAGCAAGTCTCCTCAGGTCTCCAGGACTCTTCTGAATATTTTAGCCGATAGTAACAATGCTTTACTCTAGATGGTCTCGATTCTTCCTCTGATTTCCAGTTCATCCGGACTCTTTTCCAGACCCCTGGGGACCGTTCCAAGGGCAAAAAATACAATTGGCATGACCTTCACCTTCATGTTCCACAGTTTTCTTAATTCTTTGGCAAGGTCCAAGTATTTATATATTTTTTCACTTTTTTTTCACTTTCACTCTGTGATCGGCCGGAACGGCAAAATCTACGAGATGACAAGTTCTCTTCTTGTTGATCAACACTGGGTATGGTCTCCTGGTTGAAATTAGGTGATCCGTCTGTACCTCAAAGTCCCAGATAATTTTGTGCGTCTCATTCTCCAGGACAAATTTATGTTTATACATATACCATTTAGTTGTATGGTGAAAATTTAATTTCTTGCATAATTCCCAGGGAATCACCTTTCCCACCCAATCGTGCCTAGTCTTGTACTCTCCTTGTGCTAGTTTATTGCATTCGCTTATTATGTGATTGACTGTTTCCTCTTTTGTCCCACACATTGTACACTTTCTATTCTGTTGTGTCTTATCTATTTTTGCTTTTATATAACTTGTTATTATGGCATTGTCTTGTGGTGAAATTATAAGAGATTCAGTTTCTCTCTTGAGGTTTCCCCTTCTTACCATGCCCATATCTTTACATGTGCGATCTCTCAAGTTTGTCGCCTGAAGTGTCCATATAGTTGTTTGTCTTTCCACTTCTATTTTCTTGTTTTTTTGTTATATTTGCGCTCGTTCATTATGTTGCAATCACTATGTTGCGAGATCACTTCCTCTTTTATTGATACATATAGTCTGTCTGTGTCGTCTTCCGGTTACAATGCCTTGTGCATTGTCATAAGCTTCCTTGTTCTTTGGTCCATCCGTCAGATTTCCTCTCTTGTCCACTTTAAGAATGATACAGTGTTTATTATAAGTGGGACAGCCCATGTGTTTATGCTCTTGATAAGAATTCTGCTGCTGCTGCTGCTTATTATTATTATTATTATTATTATATTATTATTATTATTATTATTATTATCAAATACCTGGAGCTCGCCAGAGAACTGAAAAAGCTGTGGAATATGAGAGTGAAAGTGATACCAATTGTAATTAGTGCACTTGGAATAGTACCAATAAACTTGGAAAAAAGACGGGAGGATCTAGAAATCAGAGGAAGAATAGAGTCCATCCAGACAACTACACTGCTGCAATCGGCTAGAATACTCAGAAGAGTCTTGGAGACCTGAGGAGACTTGTTGTTACTCTGACTCCGGTGAAATACCATCAGCTACCGCTGATGTGAAAAACTCAAAAGGAGTGAAAATAATAATAATAATAATAATAATAATAATAATAATAATAATAATAATAATAATAATTTTCACTACTATTTTCTTTCATTTAAATTTTCAGATATTATTTTTATAGCATTTCTTTCCAGCTGTCAATCGCGACAACCAGAAACATGTTTATTGAAAACAACAAAGGCACAGCGAGTGAATTGGGATTAAAAAATAACCTCAAGTTAAAATGAAAGAAAATATTATTAAAATTAGTAGTTGACAATATTCCATATGAAAATGATAATAAATAAAAAAAATAACAAAATGAGTGAGTCGTGATAATAAACAGTTTCAGAATTTAGATATTGAGAAGTCCTCGTGGAGCAGTAGCTAACGTGCTGAACTGCAACATTGTGGTAAGCGCGTTCGAATTCCACTCGTGCTAATGCCTACAACCTTCGGACAAATCGTAGTTGCGAAAAACCGACCCCTCACACTCTAAACAACATATACTAACAGGTACTACCACTCCGGGTCAGAGTGGACCAGGGAACAATTGTAATGAAGGAGTGCTCCACATTCCCCAAACCTCCAGAACTGGAACCTCGCCATCAGATAGAGTTTAACATCATCCCAGGACATGAAGACCCTGAGTCACCGCCTTCTAGCACCCATATGATAAAAATGTTTGTGACTTGCCATAAAGGAAATAGGGTCGGGGCAATCATATAGGTGCTAGGGCTTGATGTGACCAGCCGATTGATCGGAAGGGGCCTATCCGACGCCTGTTTAGCCTAAGTAAAGTTCTAAGTGGAGTGTTGCAGGTCATGGACTGCTCCTTCACCAAGACTCCATCCTTAAGTATCACGGGTCTCCATTGGGAGAGTCTTACATTAGTCGGTGCATTCTAACGCCGCAGTCGACAGGGCGGTAAACAAAATGGAAATCCTCTAAAAAGAATTGAATGTTATTGGTAAATATGCGATATTCTTTTATGATACAAATATAAACATATTCCTTTGTGAAACCCAGAAACATAAATAGCTCCAATATTCTATGACCTTTAAACGACCCAGCATACATTTGACATACTGACAGTTGTCAGTACGATGTAATCATCTTTTTTTTTTTTTTTATCTACGTTTACTTTTACTGCCTTTTGGAATTCCGGTTCTAGTTTGAATGGTAATGGAACGATAATGAGGCGATTGAATGCTGTTTGCCCTGTTCATCTATTTGCCTAATGTTTCTCTTTTGTATGCGATGATGGCAAGCAAACGTTGAGTTGCGCACAAGAACAAACTCATTCCGATCCAAGTTGATTATCACCGCTTCTACTTGACTCCATTACAAATGCATAGTATAGGATATCCTAAATCCCGACGTCTCATTCCAATACTTGCTATCACCACAACATTATTTCATTCAGATTAGGTGATATCTTACTAAGGTGTCATTTCAACATGTAAACTATTCTGTATGAATATTACAGAATTAGGCTAATTAAAAAACAAACAAACTACCCCTACAAAAAAAACAAAAAAAAAACAAATACAAAAAAAAAAACAAATAAAAAAAGCTAAAAAAAAAGGAAAACAAACCCGGTCAGAATACTGAATAGCATACAAATATATGGGAATTAAAAAAAAAGCAAAAAACCCCCAAAAAACAAAAAACAAAAACAAAACAAAACAAACTTCCATGAGCCTTCACACCCTCCGAGCATATGCAGAAAAAGGACCCACTTCCGACACCCAAGATAATCTCTCGGTCATTCGAACTTAGGCTAAACTGGGACGTGACACTACTACTGACTAGGCATATATTTCCTTACAATGTTGTGGCTATGACCCGTGAATAAAGCCTAAAGCCTAAATACCACAACATTATTTCATTCAGATTAGGTGATATCTTACTAAGGTGTCATTTCAACATGTAAAGTATTCTTGTATGAATATTACAGAATTAGGCTAATTAAAAAACAAACAAACCACTACTACAAAAAAAAACACAAAAAAGCACAAAAAAACACACAAAAAAACAACAAATAACAAAAAAGCAAAACAAAACAACGAATAAAACAAACCCGGTCAGAATACTGAATAGCATACAAATATGTGGGAATAAAAAAAACAAACAAAACAAACAAAACAAACAAAACACACTTCTATGATCTTTCACACCGGAAGAACCCTCTGAGCCTGTGCAGAAAAAGGACCCCCAAGATAATCTCTCGGCCATTCGAACTTAGGCTAAACTGGGACGTGACACTACTAATATATTTCCTTACCATGTGGTGGCTATGACTCGTGAATAAAGCCTAAAGCCTAAATACCTCAACATTATTTCATTCAGATTAGTTGATATCTTACTAAGGTGTCATTTCAACATGTAAACTTTTCTGGTGTGAATATTACAGAATTAGGCTAATTAAAAAACAAACAAACCACCCCTACAACACCCCCCCAAAAAACACACACACACACACACAAAAAAAAAACAAATTAAAAAAATAAAGCAAAACAAAACAACGAACAAAACCAACCCGGTCAGAATACTGAATAGCTTACAAATCTGTGGGAATAAAAAAAAAAGTAAAAAAAACAAAAACTTCCATGAACCTTCACACCGGAAGAACCCTCCGAGCATGTGCAGAAAAGGGACCCACTTCCGACCCGCAAAATAAACACTCGGCCAGTCAAACTTAGGCTAAACTGGGACGTGACACTATTACTGGCCAGGAAGATATTTCCTTACCATGTGTTGGCTATGACCCGTGAATAAAGCCTAAAGCCTAAAGCCTAAAACTACCTTTTGTCTTTGTCTCTTTCTTTTCTTTTCCTGAATTCCTTTTCAGCGCGACCACCAAATATGATGGGGTTAAAAGCAAACCCTTTGGAGCTCGCACCAAGAATATCCAGTTACCTTTAAACCTAAAGCATTAAACCTCTCATCACCCCACAAATTTAATTTCGATCTCTGTTTTGATCAACTGCAAATACGTTGAATAAAATAGCCTGGAACCTCATCCTTTCATCTCTGATTTTCTTACCAGAAAAATAGCCAAAGGATATCAGTATTCCAGTATAACACCTGTAAACATACAATAATGAAACTGTTAGTGTTTCCCTTCGAGCTAATGCCTTCGAGAAAAGCATGAATCCACCTGTTCTCCCTTTAGCTATGGGTAAATAGAAGTACAGACTGGGTTCTTTGTCCTTGGTTAGGAAATAGGTCTCGGAAAAGATAAGCTCTGAATTCAGACCAGCTTTACCCAACTTGAAAATTCAACTTGTGTTGCATCTTTTCAGTGGCGGAAGGTTTGTGTAAATGTAAACATATAAGAAAAAATAGATCTGGGTGAGGAGCTACCCTGATGATTTTACTGTAGATTACAAATTTATATTTATGGAGTCGCACCGAGTGTGACGGTTATTGTTATATAAATATTTACCAACCCCCTCAGCACGAGCAGGATGTGACACATGGTCAATTTTTTAAGCGGAGTTTAACAGGTTTAAATTCAGAGTTTTCCTTCTCCTATACTGGTTACCTAGCCATGGTTAAAGAGCCCAGTCTTCCCTGCTATTTGCCCATAGCTGGAGGGAGAATTGGATTCATACCTTTCCCAAGGGTATTAGCGCTATGTGAAATGCAAACAGCTTCGTCCAGGATTTGAACTCGGGTCGACGAGCCCATTTCCTACGACTCTAACCATTTGACCACACGCCTCCTTTTTTTCCGGTTATCGTCATAGAAAATGGAATCGGTGACTCAAGTTCAAATCCTGGACGAAGCTGTTTGCGTTTCTCTTCGCGCTAATGCCTTTGGAAAAGGTATGAATCCATCTGTGCCCTTTGAGCTATGTTATTTAGAGAGAGAGAGAGAGAGAGAGAGAGAGAGAGAGAGAGAGAGAGAGAGAGAGAGAGACCTGGAAAAATGACAATAGTCTCATATATCCATTACTACTGAATAGCGAGTTATGTCCTCACTTGATGTTCCATACTTGTGACCTTGTGTCACATCCTACCCTTGGCAAATGGGTTGGGTAAATACACACTTTTTCTTAAAGAAATAATTATATCAAATTATTGTTAATTCCTCCTTTTGCTTAAAAAATGCGCGATTTGAACTTCTGTGAGTCCATTTTTTATGGGTGTTCACTCCTCTACAACAGTTGAGAATTCTTTTTTTTTTAATCTGAGTAACGAAACAGTCTTTTTTTAAAAAAAAACAACTTTTGGGTTATTTCCTAGTTGAGTAACATGATATTACAGCGTGACACCCAAAAAAACAGATCCCAAATTATTTATTTATTTTCCCATTAAACTAACCCTAAACCCCAACCCTAACCCTAAACCTAACCCCCCAGTTGAGTAACATTATATTACAGGGTGACCCAGGAAAAAACGGAACCCAAATTATTTACTTATTTTCCCATTAAACTAACCCTAAACTCCAACCCTAACCCTAACCTAAACCCTAACCCCTAACCATAAACCCCCCTAGTTGAGTAACATGATATTACAGGGTGACCCAGAAAAAACAGAAACCCAGAAATTTTGTAATAAAACTGTTAATTTTTTATTAGGGGGGTTAGGGTTACGGTTAGGGTTTAGGGTTATGGTTTAGGGTTATGGTTAGGGTTTAGGGTTAGTTTAATGGGAAAATAAATAAATGATTTGGATTCTGTTTTTTCTGGGTCACCATGTTACTCAACTAGGAAATTACCTACTTTTGGTTGTTAATACCAAATTTCGAACATTTTTTGCAAGTTTGCGATAATTCATCTATTCATCAATATAAAATTCTCGTCCCCCACTGATATCCACATCGGAAAAATAACTTCTAAAATATTTCCGCTTCAGATTACCATTACCGAGCTTTTTACCTGGACTAAAACGTTTGAACAATCGTAGTAATTTTATTTATGTTATTTATTAAAAACAAACATGTCTATGTTCGGAAATGCAATCTTATCTTCTTCAGTTGTCCTAACTTTTCCTTCATATGATTTTACCTTTTTACACTTAATTTGGTGATATGTTGAAAATCTGGAATTCTTGATCGTTGGGTTCTGGGAACGATGCATTTTATGTATGAAAAAACCTCCCTGTACGAACTTATACAAGTAAATGTTGTATACTCTTTCTTACTTCTTACTTCTAGTCGTCTTTTCTTCTGGCCGGCTTTGGTTCTTCTATCATCTATCTTGGTCTGGTCTAGCGTCTGGTGTTGACTTGGGGATTCAGGTCTGGTCTTCTATTGGGGATTTCTCCTCATCAGAAGCCCTGTGTCATTGTTAGTTTTTAGGTAATAAACACAAGACTTTTTTTTAAATGTTACTTTATTCGGTAAATCCCCAACCCAGACATAACATAGCGCGCGTATGCAGAGTTACAGTTTAGACAGAGCATCATGGCCGATTGCTCTGTCTGACGTCCACTGCAAAACTAAACTAAAGCTCCTTACTATTCTTAAACCGGAACAGGTTCTTATATGCCTCCCGGTTCCCACTATTTATCCCCGGAAGGCAATGTGAGAGTGAGGTCAAACGCCGTCACTCACTTTCGGGGCCATCAACTGCACTGATCGCCACCATATCTCTATACTACCTTACATAAGTATGAAAAGGGTCATCCCCTCAGAATTACAGGGGATTGACAATAATCTTATGCCACCGCATAGATTATGTAACATAAAAATAGGACGGCGAAATAAAGACGTTATGTAAGAACGTTTAACATCGTAGTGGAATATAATTGTTCTTTGTCCTATAAGAATAAAAAAAAATATTTTTATAAAATCGAAGACGATGATAAAAAAAAGCTTTTGCTTCATTTTGAATGTCAACTCATTGTTGAAGCGAGATCTCCCGAGAGAAAATTTTGGAAGTCTTTTCATGCGCGTCTCACACACATAGGCTGACGTCACTAATAGATACGCTCAGTGCTTTATTTGGCAACAAAGAGAATTCGAAATATTTCTGTGGTGGTTAGATATTTCCTTTATTCTTGTAGCAGATATCTATTATCAATGACAGGGTGGTGCGCGGTGTAATGGTTAAAGTCATGGGAAATGGACTCGTTGCCCCGAGTTCAAATCCTGGATGTGGTAGCTTCATTTCACTTAGCGCTAATACCGTGGGAAAGGTATGGATCTTACTCTCCCTCCAGCTATGGATAAATAGTAGGACAGACTGGGCTCTTTAACCGGTTAGGCAACCGGTCTAGGAGAAGGAAAACTCTGAATTCAAACTTGTTAAACTCCGCTTAAAAAAATGACCTTGTGTCACATCCTACTCGTGCGGAGGGGTTGGTAAATATATATATATATATATATATATATATATATATATTATATATATAATATAATCAATGACTTCTATAAGCTACGGAGGAGCGTGGTGTAATTGAAAATGAACCCGGCAACCCGAGTTGAAATGATTGATTGCATTTCCCATAGGGCTAATAGTATTGTTTGGTAAATAGTAAGGCAGACTGGTCTCTTTAATCGTGGTTAGATAACCAGTCTAGGAGAAGGAAAACTCTGAATTCAAAACTTTTAAACTCCGCTTAAGAAATATACCTTATTTCACATCCTACTCTCTCTCTCTCTCTCTCTCTCTCTCTCTCTCTCTCTCTCTTCTCTCTCTCTCTCTCTTGCCATCTATTATATTGGGGTATCACTCTCAGTACGTATTCTAGACGACATCCATTGCCCAAGGAGAATTGCTGTAAGATTTTTTAGCCGGCCAATACTGGCTTGTTCATGTGTGTTTGTCTAAGGTTCTATAACATCAAGTCGTGCTGATAGCAATTATTCCCCCCTCTCTCTCCCCCTCTCTCTCTCGCTCTCTTTTGTCCCTTTCTGTCTGTCTGTCTGTTTGTCTGTCTCTCCCCTCCCCCCTCTCTCTCTCTCTCTCTCTCTCTCTCTCTCTCTCTCTCTCTCTCTCTCTATATATATATATATATATATATATATATATATATGTTGTAGATAGTAGGAAAGTGGGCAAGAAATGAACAACTCAAAACAAGTCAAAGGATGTAATCATTTCGTCCGAATTCGGACGAAATGATTTCTAATACCTGTTTCCTGAAACTACCACATTTCAGCGAAACAAACATAAAAGAAATACACAAGGCTATTCATAAAGAAGGACTAGATATCCAACTAGCCCTCTCTGGGCCCTCACTACGCCAACATCTAACAAAAAAACATAAGAATGATATGACAGCATGCACCCTAGCCAACTGCCCAATAAGAGATCCTAACATATGTCACAAAACTTATACAATTTACCGTTTAACTTGCTCCAAATGCCTTAATTTCTATATAGGAAGTACAATTAGACCCATCCACATTAGAATCAAAGAACATATCCACACCCATGCATCCTCATTCCATGAACATTTAATCAAATACAAAAATAAGTTTTTTCCGTTAAGATAGAGACAATTATATGCAGCATTGGTAATCTCAGAATTAGAGAAAGTTTATAAATAAATAATTTGTTTAAGTGGAACAAAAAGCCTTTTTGATTATCCTTTATTTTTTCCAACACGAATTTTACTTACTGTTCCTTTGTTAATCTCATGGTTGTATAAAGTATTTGAAAAAAAAAATGATTTAGCAAATTAATTAAAGAAAATAATAAAGAAAATATACATTATATGAAATTAAAAGGGCGTTAATTATGCCGCACCCTGTGTGTGTGTGTATATATAGCGCTTGTCATCTGTCCCTATGATATGGCCTATTGCTCTCGGTAAGTCTTCTTGACGGAACCCAGTGTCAATGCAGAGCTGATGAAGTTTTTCTTGTTTGTTTGGTTGGTTGGTTGTTTTGTTTTATGTCATATTAACCCTTTTCGGGTCACTGAATGCCGAATTCATATCATATGGATAACAGTACCTGCTATTGTTTAAATGGTCACTCATATAAGTATTGAACAGGCTCATCGTTGTTTAGCTTCGATAATCTCACGGTAACTAGTGCTTTTATCGTTACTCGACCGTAAGCTTTTGCTGGGCCAACATAATTGTTTCTATGTGTAGGAATCCACAGGAGAACTTCACTTATGATTTTCTCCTTGCTTCTCAACAATGTCCAGAATGTCTTGTTTGTCTTAGATGGTGTGTGAGATAGAAGATAAGGAGCCATGCAGTTGCTGTTTTGTGGCGTGCTGATTCCTGGATTTGTTCAAAACAGCACGCAGTATCCTTGTGTAGTTCCCATATTATTCGCTAAGTTCTTCGTTCTTCTAAGAAAACGAAATGATAAAAGACAGAAGAAAAAAAAGCTATGTTATTAACGAGACAGACATGTAATAAATTATGAAAATTCATTTGAGCCTACATAGAATGTATGCTGGTCTATTCAAAACCAATTCAACATATGTTGAAAAAATGCAAGATAGAAAAATGCTGACCCCCCCCCCAAAAAAAAAAAAAACAAAACAAAAAACAATGCTAGAAAATAGAAAAAATATCGAATATTAGTCTGAAGACGTCGTCAGGGTATCTTAAAAAAAGCTTCCACAAAACAATATATATATAAAAAAAAAAACAGAAAAACAAAAAATAACCCAGAATAAAACAAAAACTAAAAAAACAAAATGCAGGATAGAAAAATGCTGAAAAAAAAAAAACAATACTAGAAAAATAGAAAAATGATCGAAAATTGTCTGAAGACGTCGTCAGGGTATCTTAAAAAAAGGTTCCCACAAAAACAATATCTTTAAAAAAAAAACCCAAAAAACAAAAAATAAAAAATAAAAAAACAAAATAACAAAAGAAAATTGTCTCTGGTGGAAACAATACATACCAACTCATTAGTAGAAAGGACTCGTTTTACCGTCATTATTGCAAAACTTGACATTTTATCCGAGGTAGACGCTAACTTCAGCTAGTATACAGGTGATTGGTTGCAGTAAAAGCCTACCTACTAATGTATAGATGTAGAAAAATATTTCTTATCTAATCTTTTGTATACGAACCAGATAAGCGATTAAAAATGGAAAAATATAGTTGGTCCTTACACTGGAATTTTTTTGACTTGATCACAATTTTGCTAGTTTGCGATAATTCATCCATTCATCTATATAAAATTATCGTCCCCCACTGATATCCACATCGGAAAAATAACTTCTAAAATATTTCCGCTTCAGATTACCATTACCGAGATTTTTACCTGGACTAAAACGTTTGAACAATCGTTTGAACCCTAAGCCTAACGCTAACTTTAAACCCTAACCCCTAACCATAAATTGTTCGAAATTTGGTATTAACAACCAAAAGTTGATTATTTCCTAGTTGAGTAACAGGATATTACAGGGTGACCCAGAAAAAAACAGACCCATCGATTTTGTAATAAAATAATAGTTAATTTTAACTAGGAGGTTAGGGTTATGGTTAGGGTTTATGGTTTAGGGTTATGGTTAGGGTTTAGGGTTAGTTTAATGGGAAAATATATAAATAATTTGGGTTCTGTTTTTTCTGGGTCACCCTATAATATCATGTTACTCAACTAGGAAATAACCAACTTTTGGTTGTTAATACCAAATTTCGAACAATTTTTGCAAGTTTGCGATAATTCATCCATTCATCTATATAAAATTCTCGTCCCCCACTGATATCCACATCGGAAAAATAACTTCTAAAATATTTCCGCTTCAGATTACCATTACCGAGCTTTTTACCTGGACTAAAACGTTTGAACAATCGTAGTAATTTTATTTATGTTGTTTATTAAAAACAAACATGTCTATGTTCGGAAATGCAATCTCATCTTCTTCAGTTGTCCTAACTTTTCCTTCATATGATTTCACCTTTTTACACTTAATTTGGTGATATGTTGAAAATCTGAAATTCTTGATCGTTGGGTTCTGGGAACGATGCATTTTATGTATGAAAAAAACCTCCCCGTACGAACTTATACAAGTGAAAATAGGACGGCGAAATAAAGACGTTGTGAAAGAACGTTTAACATCGTAGTGGAATATAATTGTTCTTTATCCTATAAGAATAAAAAAAATATTTTTATAAAATCGAAGACAATGATAAAAAATCTCTTCCTTCATTTTGAACGTCAACTCATTGTTGAAGCGAGATCTTAGTGGCACCTTGACTTACGAGTTGAATTTGTTCTGCTCGTAACGCAATTTCCTTGTATATCAAATCAATTTTCCCATTGAAATTAACTGAAAGGACATTAATCCGTTCCAGTCGCTCTTCTAAAATAAAGCAACCTCAGGTTTTTTTTAAATAAAAAAAAAGCACTGTGATATATAAAAACATGATAAAATAGAATGTATTGAATTCTCTGCTGCAATATGTTTAATGTTTATTTTTTTATGATATAACCGGGTTAAGGGATATATTATGAAGTTGTAGTAAGGTATTGTAAGATTCAAAGTTTATAATTGAATAACATACAATTCCGACACGTTGTGAGACAAAACATTTAATATATATAACAGCACATGGAAACGATAAGATACATAATGTACAGGAGAATAGAACATGTAAATACATATACAATATTTAAGTATAAACAAGATACCCAAGTGTACGTACAATATAGATGTTACAGACATGGAACTAAAGGACAGTCCATGCTGTATAAGGAACTTACAGTAATGTAAGGGGGGCAAAAGCCCCACCGAGAAGGGGGTAGATAGATTCTAGCCCATAGCAGTTCTTGAGAAGATCCAGCTAAAAGCGGAAGACGCGTTTGAATGAACGCGCTTAACTACCAGAGGTCCCCCTAGTGGGAACAAACAGCAACTCAGCGAGAAGATAACTCTTCCGGCAAATGAAAGATAATCCCCTACAGTATATTCTCGCAGGTAAGTAGAAGCTGGCGCGTCGAGTAGCAGTAATAGCAGCACGTCTTCCGAGCAGTCGGCGTGTTAGTCTTGCTAGTAGGGTGGTAGGCACTTATACCACCACAGTGTCGAGTATTCATGAAGGACACTATCCAATCAGATTATAGTGAGGAGGTACCTAGGTATTTGCATATTCATTACATCATTTTATAAATAATATTTTTCTTGTGTGTAATAAATTTAGAAACATAAATATTTTTAATCAACTTATCAACATATGCGTATCTGAAGATCGGTTGTAACTAAAATTTGAGCTTTCAAAACAAAGCAAAAAAATTTATCGAATGACAGTTCATAACTCGTAAGATTATCACTCTTTAGTTAAGATAGCGCTGTATTAAGAAAATTGCGGTATCCACTCGGAATTTTCATCCAAGCAATTAAAATGTAATCTACGTTAAAAAATAAATTATCACCTGAAGTTTTCTACATGCTGCTTTCTTAAAGGTAGACGTCATTGTGTCTCTTTTATACTTAAACAACCACAATGTGGAACATGTCAAACACCTTTGACAGTTCAACACTTATTCATGGAATGCAGTGATATATGGGAGGGTGCCAGAAAGTCCGGAGCTCGACCATGAAGGAAATGTACTAGAGCAGTCATGGGCAAACTGTGATCAGATGGTCACATGTAGCCCCCACTTCTTAATGATTATCATCGTAGGAAATGACACGGTGAACAAGTCATTGTTTCCCAATTACGCATTGGTCATACAAGACTAACGCACTCCTACTTACTCAAACAAGAACAACAACTACAATGTGAAACATGTCAAACACCTTTGACAGTTCAACACTTTATTCATAGAATGCAGATTTTTTGCTCACATCAGAAAACGTTATTTTAAGGCAAACAATATGAAAGATCATCAACATGGAGGATATTCTCTCTTTTTTGAGGGAAATAAAATTATACCATAGAATATAGACATGAAACAAATCAATACCATACAACATAATCTCCAACAATGCTAACACATTGTTAAAACCAATTACTAAAAAGTATAGATATAAATACACGATATGTATAACGTCCTAACCATTAAGCCTAACATAACCCCAGACGTGTTGATATCCCGTAAAATCAACCAACCAACCAACCAACCAACCATTTTATATTAGACGTAACCGACGTATCTAGATGTATGTTGGGATGTATACTTGTATTAATATGCGTATGTGGATCTGTCTATCAATTGCTTCTGCAATCTTCTATCTGACATGGGTTGGCTCTCTGGTCTTTCTCTGGAGTTCCTTGTAGTTTTCCTGCTGGCATTTCTTGTCTTTTGTTTTTGTTTTTAGTTAACAAACATAAGACTGTTGTTTTTCTTTATAAATCCCATCTCAAGACAAACGCCAGATTTTGACCTAGAACGGACAGACCGCCATTCTGATCCGTCTCGTTCAGCGCCCAGCCAAAAACTGATTTATCTAAACTTGATATTTAACTCTATTAATATAGTATTTAATAAATACATAATAAAAACCCAGAAGATATCTAACAGGATCCGAAAGTTTATTTTAAGCTTTCTACTAAGCGTAGCAAGATTGCATTTGGCAAGAACTACTAATGGAAGGGGGAGGAAGAAAGAAAGAAATAAGAGATGATAAAGGTTTAAAAAATAGTGATTAGCAAAACAGGATGAACGATGGTTTGACCGTAGCGTGACCTCCCGAATGGAGAATTGAGTGTCAACCGGAAGTTGGGTGTTGACCGGAACCGGGAGTCTCGTGGTGACGTGGAACAACTAAGAAAGGGACCGCTCTCTTTTTGCTTTCGGACGCCTAGGGGAACGGACGGGCCTTTGGTGTCTAGTATGGGGTCACAGTAATCAAGTAGTGTTCTCTATCTCTTTATCTCTGCATTTTCTCCTCTCCGATACAGCCCACGGGACGAACCTACCCTGGAAATAAAGGCTAGCAGTTGTGACTACATATTTCTCGCGTTGTAATTTTTATCAACACCATTTTAGCACTGTGAATTTGGAGGTACGTGGACGAGACCCGCTATACAATATACACCGCCGCCGTCACGTTACAGATATCGTTTTAGT
>CM042148.1:24756052-24800395 GCA_023376005.1 Doryteuthis pealeii
ATTTACAAGATGTATAAATTTTTTGGACATTCTTATAAGCGAATCTTTTTCTTCTTTTGATTTGACGTCAAATTTTCTGGCTACTTAAACATTGAACATTAGCCGAAACATTTCTTAAAAATCATCATCATCATCATGTCTCGCTGTTAGCACGGATATCCATGACAATCTCTCTCCATCCGTCCCTATCACTCATCATTCTCGGGAGGTCCTCCATGCCGCATT
This sequence comes from Doryteuthis pealeii, assembly GCA_023376005.1. NCBI lineage: Eukaryota > Metazoa > Mollusca > Cephalopoda > Myopsida > Loliginidae > Doryteuthis > Doryteuthis pealeii. The sequence continues at coordinate 24,756,278 of CM042148.1, forward strand.
CTGTATCCGCACAGAGCTGGTCAATGTACGTCTTTGCTGGTCGGCCCACACTGGCGTGTCCATGTGCTGACTTCCACTGGAGGACGTCAATTATGAGTTCGTCCTTGCTTCTCCAACAGTGTCCCGTGTGTCTTGTCCGTCTTACTCGGATGGTTTGGGTGATATGTGGCAGGTTACCGTACAGCTGTTTTCTCGTGGGGTGTTGTTTCCACGTCTTGTTCAGAATCAAAAGCAGCATTCTTGTGCAGCTGCCATCTAGTTTATTCTCTAGTCGCTTCGTTAGGGTCCAGGTGGTGCAGCCATACAGCAGTACCGACATGACAACGGCCTGGAAGAATTGTCTCTTTACCTTATCTGTGAGATTGGATTTCCATATTACTGATAATTTATTTATAGCGGGCCATGTCTTTCCTATGTGTGCATTAACATCGTTTTCTGTGGAGGAGATATTACTGCCTAAGTACCTAAATTGTTCTAGCGAGATTAGGCGTTTGCAATCGATAGTTGAGATGTCTCTTTTGTTTTTAAAAGACATGAACTCAGTTATATCAGAGTTTACATAAGATCATAAAATCTTATTATAATGGAGATTGTGTGTTTGTCTGTCTGTAACCGAAATTATATCACTACCAAATCCCAATTTACGTCACATTCTCCATGATTTTATTTTTATTCAAACCTCAATTATTAATAAAATTGTTTTACATTATTAATACTGTTGACCATATTTACATACCAATAGCATGCACTTGTATTTATGTATACAACAAAATAGTGATTTACAGTGTTAACGGGAAGGTTACTTCGTATATTGATATTAAAAATTTGATTTGTACTTAGTATTATTGATTTCTTATTGTTTGCTTTTATCTAATAAATATGAGCAAACATATCTTCAATAAATCTTAAAAGAAATCCATTAACCAAAATGCTAAAGGAAATAACTGTAAATTTATTCTTTACTTTCTATTTTAACTAAACACTTAAATTAGGAAAATTTAGCAATAAAAAACGGGAGTGATGGAAGAGTAAATTTTATTTTATTTTTCGATTATGTCCCCCCCCCCTCTGTTTCAAAACTTTTTATCTGCATTCATATTTAGTTTCATTAGCCTTTCTAATTTAATATGATATTTTATTACATTAAAACTTAAATATTTGCACTCGGAGGATGCATATGTTTGCTAGTATTTATTAATATAGTCACATTTTCAAATAAAAGAACATTTTCACGAATATCTAAGGTAGGAAATGGACTCAGCGACCCAAGTTCAAGTCCTGGATGAGACCGTTGTGGTTACTTTGTTTTACGGCATATCAAACTACTTTCGGGTTATTTAATGCTGAATCGAGATGATGAGGATGATGATGATGATGATGATCATCATCATCATCAACAGGTAGTGCTGGCAACACGGATAGTTATGACTATCTCTCGCTAACCGTCTCTATCGGTCATCACCCCCGGTAGATCCTCTGTGCAGCATCCAGAATCCACACAGAGCTGATCGATGTAGGTTCTTGTCGGACGGTCTACACTAGTGTGGTCATGTGCCAGTTTCTACAGGATAACATCACTTCTGAGTTCGTCCTTGCTTCTCAAGCGCAGTCCAGCATGTCTTGTTTATCTTATTCGGATGTTTTGTGCGATAGGGGTGAGTGGCTGTACAGCTGCTTTCTTTTGGGTGCTGGTTCCAAGATTTGATTAAAATAACACACAACATTCTGGTCAGCTCCCATCTAGCTTATTCTGTAGGCGCTCCGTTCGGGTTCAAGTGGTGTAGCCGTACAGGTAACACCGATACAACTCTGGTTTGGAAAAATAATCGGACTATATCAAGCCGAAACGTTGTACAAATAACAATAAAGATGGGGACAATAGTCCGAATAACGCAGATAATACTAATCTAATCGAATGATTAGTTTTGTGAATCAATCAATAATGGGATCGATTTTTAATGAATGATTTTTAACTTTTTTACTCTAATCTATTTTTGTAATTCAAAGATTAAAAAAGGTGTTGAGGGTCCGTGTACTTTTTGACTATCTCCTGGCCAATGGCTTCATTCTCTTACGTCACACAAGTGTCTTGAACTTAATGCTATTGTTGTATGTTGTTGTATGTTGTTGTATGTTAGGCTTATACAAGATATTTCCCGCTTTGGTTTACAGCTGGCGGCAAATCTTCTTAAATTTCTAATGCCACTTTCCCTCGATTAGAATTCACAGCAAGAAAAAAACGTGTATTACTCAGCAGGGAACACTGTCTGCTGACAATGCGGAACCGTATATGACATCTGCCTGTACTAATTTAAAAAAAAATTAGGGTCGTCTTGACATGATCAGAACCTTTGTTTAAAGTGCAGTAAACAATGAACTTTTAAACGTAAAGATCGAAAGCATGATAGTTCTGCAATTTCTTAAAACGGATATATGGCTCAATAAAGAAGATGGACGTCTGGAATAATTGCATGGCTTTTATAACTTTATAAAAAAAGATGGACGGCTTGCTTTGGTTTCTTGGTTTAATGGCATAGCAACCTCTCATAGGCCATTTATATATAAGAATGAATAAGAATAAGAATAAGAATAAGAATTTATTAATCAATAGTAGTACAAATTATTAAAAAAATATAAGTAAAAGAAAAACTTTATTGGTTTAAACTACTATTGAAGGGATGCCATGCCTAATAGCGTGAAGCTAATCTCATGGACATGACCACCCTTGGACGCTCACAGGAAACGATACATGAAACACACAACGTAAACATATACATATATATCATGAGACAAATTAGCCGTGTGAGAATCTAAATGCAAATCTGTTGTTTATAAGAGGCAATAAAATGATTTTTCAAAAGTGTTTTAAGGACAAAATAATTTACTGAAACAAGCTTCATCTTTTCTTTATCAAAAAATAACGACTGAACAGTATTCCAAGAATTAATTGCATTAAAACGAATCGAATTATGCCCAAAACTAACAGTTTTAATGATAGGGAAATTAAACAAACCAGATTGGTCAGCACGAGTGACATGAGCATGGGTGAAGTCAACTGCAAAAGCATTCTGAACATTTAATACCAAAGCTACCATTCTAGAAGGATAAACTGATTCAACTGGTTTTCCAGCCCGGTTTCGACTGGGGGTCCGGCGAGCTTCGGCCGCTGGACCGGGTTGTTTATAATAATAGCATCGATCCCAGGGGGCCATCCCCCCAGGCAACACCTGCCCCCTTGATTTAAAGGGGCAGGGCTGGGTTTATTGCCCAGTGCCTGAGGCGCCCCCCTTGAGGGGGAATGCCGACGGGATCGACGCAATTTTTGCACCTGCCATTCCATGAGCTTCGGCTTGTGGGTGGTCCCACGTTAATAGGGACTTTGTGCCTGACCCGTACAAGTGGGGTACGCGGTAAACACAAAAAAAAACTGATTCAACATTAAAATCAAGTTTTAGTTAATCTATTATCTATCTCTATTAATAATGGAGATTAGCTTCCGGTTTTTGTCTGTAACAGAAATTACGTCACTGCTTACGTCACATTACCCAAAATCGTTATAAAATTTGAACTTGCAACATTAGACAGTCCTCATTGTTTTTTTTAAACAAGTTTTAATAAATACATGACTGATATTGTATATCTATATATAGTTTGTTTTATTTTAATACATATTTAAAGTTTACATTTCAAATTGTTTTATTTTTTAATCCTTTAATGAATTTGATGATTTTACTTACTTAGGGTACAAACTCGCTGACATTGAATTCTTTTACTTCCACCCCTCAGACAATATGTTTCAAAAATCTATTTTATTTTTTTTACATCGCTCGAAGAGCGTTTTTTATTTTGTACTAGTATTAATAATGGATATTGTCTGTATTTCTGTCTGTAACAAAAACTACATCATAGTTCTACGTCACAATATTCTTATGCTATATACACCCAAAATTTGAGTAAGCAATTTAAAAAAATGTTATTTTACTCTCGTCCTTTTTTTTACAGTAACAAGAAGTTAACTAAAAAGTTTACAAATAAATAAATACCTACGATTTTGTGGAAAATTGATGTGGAAAATATTCAAAATAATTGTTTGATTATTACATGCATGCAACATTTTATTTGAGAGGGACGGGGCTCAGTTTTCATTTCAATTTGTTTTTTTTGTTTTTTTACTCCTTTAATAAATAAGAGGATTTGTCTTACTTATGATACAGAGCCTCTGACATTGAATTTTTTAACTCCCACCCTCTCAGGTTGTATCTTTCAAAAATTAATTTTTACGATGCCCGGAGGGTGTTTTCTGTTGCTAGTATTAATAATTCCGATTTAGCTCAGTTGGTAGAGTGTCCAACTAGGAAATGAAGTTCCTGGTTCGATACCGGCCCTTGCTAACTCGGCGTATGAGTAGCACAGGGATCTATGCGGTAAAATAAGGAGCTAATGGTTAGTGTAGTGCTCCACCTAAGACGCATAAACAATCTCCTTGGTATAGCGCTAGTGAAAAGGGGATATAATCCCTCGCTGTCTGGCTGATATCGACAATAGATCACCTATTGAATTCAGGTGGCTTTTGAGACGCTTCCCAGGGAAACATCAGCTTGCTCCAGGTTCCGGAGCAGGATTGAAGCTGTGATCGACGCTAATAGCGGTTATTTTGAGTGAAACTTGTTGACAGTAGTGTAATTTCCGTGCCTGTTGAATTTCTTTACAATCCAGTAAATTTTGTAGTTACCAAGCACTTTTTCTTTTTCCTTATGATACTGTCAAATTTAGCTCGAACATCTTGTATATATATATACATATGAAAAGTTTCTTAGCAGTACAAAATTTTATGAGGACACGTAGAAGCGTATTCATCATGAAAGAAATGGAAAACATTTCTAAAAAGAAAATAGGGTACCCTTATAATTAGATGTATAATATAAAATAAATAATTCTTTTTTCAGTCAATTCTCATCAGAGAAATTCATTGATAGAAAGTTATACATCGGTTGGAATTGTTGAAAAAAAGTTAATTTTTTTTTTCCTTTTTTCAATAGGAACGAGAAATTAAGAGAAATTACGAATCGTGCAGAGGGGTTCGGAACCAGAAATTTCCGAACCCCTCCGCACGGAGTTTAGAGTTTTTTTCTTTCATTTACTGAATGTCTTGCTCTGTCCTTCCATTCACTGGTATTAGGCACATTGAGCTCTCCTTATGGTCTACCTGCATCAGATTGGTTAAACCACACATGGAAAGATCCTAACTTATGACTGACTATAGTAGAGTTCAACCTCACGTATATTTCATCATTGCAATGCAAATTAGTTTTACTCATGCCTTTTAGTCATGCCCATCTTGTTAACTTCTCTGTATGTGCTCTTTCAGCAGGATAACGGATCTCTTTATCACTTTTTTGTACGTATGCTATATTGTATTTTCTTTCTGGAATTGATTTTTTTTTATCGAAAACGTCATCCTGGTCCCTAAATTGAATTCGCCAACGTAACACTGCGAACCAATAGGCGCTTTTTGTGTTTGTCACAGAATCAGCTTTAAAGGCCGACATGAATAGAAAGAAGAGATGCATTATGGGGGATTTATTTAAAAGTTCTGACTACTGAGGCGTACCCCCACTGCACTTAAGTTTAAAAACCGGAAATCCTTTAACATTTAAGCTGAACCTGAGAACATCATATAAATTCTACTTTTATGCTATCAAATTCATTCTAGCGTACATAGAACAGGTTTTTTATTACATACATTAGACAAGTTTTTTTTAATTTTTATCCTCATCTCTATTCTTTCAAAAGGATTCAACGTGACGTAAAGGCTAACGTGCTGGACTGCTGCATCATAGTAAACGAGTTCGAACCCCACTTGCGTTATTACGTTCACTTTCGAATTATTACCCTTAGGAAAGGTATGCACCTCCTTATGTTTAGCTATGGGTTAAATAGTACCACTATTGTTGTTCTGCAAGGATGGGTTTGGTATTAAGAAATATCCGAAGATGGTTGAAACCTCACCAAACCATCTCGTCTAATTCTTCAGCGAAGTCACTGTGGTTAACGTGCTGGACTGCGACAGTGTAGTAAGCGAGTTCGAACTCCCATCGCCTTATTACGTTCATCTTTGGACTACTCTTGGGAAAGGTATGCATCTCATTATTTCCACAGCTATGGTAAATATACCATTACCGTTCTTCTACAAGGATGACTTTGGCCAAAATAATCCATAACGGTTAATCAGTCATTATATAAAGAAACCAACGTGGTGTAATGGTTAGCAAGCTAGATTTGCAGTCCATTGTTAATGAGCTCGATTCTCATTGAACGCCCCATACTTCTGGCCTTGTGCCACATCTAAGATAAGCTTAGTAAATAACTGTAAAGAAACCAAGCCAAACCAAAATTTAAAAAATAAAGAATAAAAAAATAAAAAAAAAAACATTCATAGAATGAAATAAACAAAAGTAAAAATAGGAATACAATAAATAGAGAATTTGTTGGTTTGTTGGATTTAACGGCATGTCAATCCTTGTTGGGTTATTTTCTACCGAATACGTTTTGTTTTATTCATTCTTGATGGGTATTCAGACTTTTTCTAAACTCATTTTTTTAAACTCATTTTTTTCAATCTCATTTTTCTATTCAACCAGTAGATGGGACCCTAACAGATACTACCACTCCGGGTCAGAGTGGACCTGGGAGTAATGGTGATGATGGTGTACTCCACACTCCAGATACAGTTTAACGTCATACACAGGACAGGACACTAAGACTCTTAGCCACCGCCTTCTAGAACAAAAAAAGGTTTGGGGATTTGCCATATGGGAAATATTATTGGGAAAATCATATAGGTGCTAGTGTTTGGCGTGACCAGCCAGTTGATAAAAGGAAGTCTCTCCGACCGCCCATCTAGCCTAAGTAATCGCAAATTGGAGTGTTGGCAGTCATAGACTGCTCATCCACCCGGATTTCGCCTTTAAGCATCACGGGTCGCCACCCATGGCCAACAGTGGCCCCACTGGGGGGGATTTTACCCCTCTGCAGAGGTGCAGTCGGTGTATTCTACAGACCCAGCCAATAATTCTATAAAGTGTAACGGGTTCGACGGCGATGTGTAAACATATTGGCTTCGAGGAGGAAGCCTGCTTATATTAGTTGCTTACATGGTCGAGTCTGTTATTGCCGGTGACTGCCAGTGACTGTCCAAGAGCGTCCCCGTTCAATATCTGTTCCGTCGTATTACTCTACATAAAGAAACCAAGCCAAACATTAAAGAATAAAGAATAAGAATATAAAAATAAAACGTTCATCGAATAAAATAAACAAAAGTAAAATAAGAAATACAAGAAATAGAGAATTTGGTCAGTACAAGACTTAAAAGAAAAAGAAATACTCAGGAAAAGAAACAAAAGGGTAATTCCCTGTTAAATCATCAAGGCCATGTCACCCACCCCCTTCGATTTTTCTGAAATTTTGTACAGGTGTGAACTATGTTAGACAATCCCTAAAATTTGAGCTTCGAATTCAAAGAATTGGCGGAGTTATGTCGATTTTTATATCTCCAAATTTGAGGGGGGTCGCAAAAAATGGCGACTTTTTGTAATCTATTTTTGTCTGTAAAATGAGTTCTAGAGCTTCCCTACTCCTAAAAATTGGTTTCTAAAGAAAATTCTGAAGTTACTGATGTTTAAAAAAAATGTTTCATATCAAGATCAATATTCGTCTATGAAAACGATTTTTTTCTATTATTATTTCATATCTATTGAACATTATTTGTACCAAAAAGATAGTTTGGTTTTAGCTAAGAACCGAAGCTACAACATTTTGTTAAAATTTGTTAAAATTTCTCACTTCAATTTTTCTGAAATTTTGCACAGGTGTAGATTATGTTAAAGTTAGACAATCCCCAAAATTTAAGCTTCCAATTAGAAATGTTATGTCGATTTTTAACTTTACAAATTCGGGTGGTCAGTCGCAAAAAATGGCGACTTTTTGTAATCTATTTTTGTGTGTCAAAGGAATTCTAGAGCTTCCTTACTCCTAAAAAATTGGATATAAAAATTTTGCCCAAGCAATCCAAAAACTATAACAAGTCTGAAACTAACCAGTTTAAATTATTAATATTTATGATTTGCAAAATGTTAACATGTGTTAGCTTCGGTTCTGGCAAACACCAAACTATTTTTTTTGGTACAAATAATGTTCAATATATGTGAAATAATAATAGAAAAAGATTTTGTCTTAGATTCAGTGCCACATCGCTATATGATCTTGCTATGAAAAAAAATCAGAAAAATATAATAATTTAAAATTGGTTGATTTCAGACATTTTTGATAGGATTTTTGGTTGTCTGGTTGAAAATGCTTTTATAAACCAATTCTTAGGTGCAGGGAAGCTCTTAAACTCTTTTGACAGACAAAAAATAAATTACAAAATGTTTTGTACAAAAATTCAGAAAAATTGAAGGGGTGGTGACATTTTTACTTTTCTGGTGAATTGACATGGAATTGCCCATACCACACACACACGCACACACACACACACACATATATATATATATATATATATATATATATAAGTCTGAAGTCCTGTATAATTTTTAATCTGAAGTATCACTAGCACTAGCCCACCGCCCTTTAGCTGTACCGCCTAATGACAATCCATGCAATTGCAACCACCCGATATTGATCTCTCTTAGTATATTTTCGCTTTTTTTTTATGACAATCGGTTGAGCTAAGGTCAATTTGCAATAAACCTCAGCATCCGACTTTCAATATACAAAAATACTCAGCATTCTATTGAAAAAGTATGAAAGTTAACCAATTTTAAGTTATTGATGATTTTTTATTATTTTTCATAACAAGATCAATATCCCGATGTGGCACTGCATCTATGACAAAGAATTTTCTTTCTTTTATTATTTCATATCTATTGAATATTATTCAATTACTTACACTTTTTTCTGGATGATTTGACATGAATTGCCCATATAGTAACCTGCGAATGAGATTGAAACTTTATCACCGAACCTGTTATTAACTTATGAAATTAGTATTATCTGCGTTATTCGGACTATTTCCCCATCTTCATTGTTATTTGTACAATGTTTCGGCCGATATACCCTCCGGCCTTCTTCAGTATTTCTTGTCGAGCTCGGGAACCTTCTTCGACTCGGGAACTTTCTTTCGAACTCGGGAACTTTATTGTTATATCGGGAGCCATCACGGAACTTTGAACCTAACCCTTTATTTATCCACGGGGATCATGTTCTCATTCCGCTGGTAGGAGTGTGTTAATTAATATTTTTCTAACTGCTTTCACTCGGGATTGAACTTGGGTTCCAGATGTCTTGATTTGGCTAGAAATATTACCTATTTACTTATGTATGATTTTTTTTTTTACCTAGACTCATATCTGTGTGTGTGTTTTTTTTCTCTCAATCTCAATCTTATCTGGCCTTCTTATTATGGGTTCCCATATTGATTCATTTCTATGCTAGTCTACTTAACCTTGAAGAAGCGTCGAGGGTATTCATCGGTCCACAATCTTGGTACAAATAACAATAAAGATGAGGACAATAGTCCAAATAATCCAAATAATACTAATTATCAAGCCTCATCTACAAAAAATTAGAGAAATAAAGCTTCATGGGTTATTTAATACCAAAGCCACTGTTACGATTTTTATGGCCATCATTTAGGCTTCAAGCAAAAGCGCTGTCCAGCGGAGATCCCTTGTATTAAGCAGAGCGTGATCCTTAATTAAGAATCCTTGCGTTCCTCCTTAGTGTCCCTTAATATTGGGCATGATCCTTTGCTTGTTCCTTGGTGTTCCCCAATCTTGTAGGTCGTTCGTCAATGAGTGCAAATGATTGTCTGTCAATATCAGCCGATTTAGTAGTTAACCAACCACGTATTCGGGCTGTTATTTGGCTGAGGTCAAAACCACGTGACCTCGCTTAGTCTATAAATTTAAGTGGTAGCTTGCAGCACGGCTTATATATTACAAATAATCCAACAGCCACCCCAACTCATAGCTGGGAGAAGAGGGGATCATACTTTTCCCAGGGGTAATAGTCCGAAAGGGAATGTAATTACACAACTGGTTTATGAGGAGATGAGAGAAATTTGTGTGTGTCTCCCGCATATCTAAGTCTTTATCTTATTTACTTGCTTGAGTAGCTCGGTTGGTACCTTATTTCTATTTCTTGCGTAGCTAGGACATTCTTCTAACTGGTCTGGTTCTATAGAAGCTGGTTCGCAAAGGCTGCCATTAGGAGAGACAAAACGTGGCTTATATTTTATGTGATCACGTTTTTTTTTTTTATTATTTTCAACTAGACTTCTCAACCGCAGTGGAGTCGAGCGGACATGATGTTTACATCATGGCGTCTATTGCTTAACTTTGCTGGCTGACTAAGCTCTGGACTTTCCGTTTCCAAAGTCAACCGGAAAGAAGACCACGTAAAGGTTACTACCTATCAATCCTCTAAGCCTGCGGATTCTGAATTTCAACGGCTTTTAATTCAAAACCCAACTGCACTAACCGTAAAAAAAAGAAAAACAAAAAACAATGTGTTTGGATATGGCTTTTTGCCGACAATTTTTGGGAGAATATGTGCTTAATTGAAGTCGTACGTAATTTTGAAAATTAATTGATTAATAATTAATTAATTAGGCGGGAATGCCTATTTAAATGTAAGGCTAAACAAATCAAGAAAAATCAATCTCTGCATGTACATTTCGGCCTATTAATCAATTAATTTTCAAAATTAGGTACGACTTCAATTAAGCACATATTCTCCCCAAAAAACAATGGTTTATCAATATGCAATATATTTTTCTAAAATTGTATTCTATTATTCTTATCGGGACTCACTTGTATCGTTATTTTCATGACAGCAAGCAGCAACAGGCATTGAAAATATCCCTAAAGAATATGCATGCCGTATGATTTCTGTAATGGAGAATCCCCCTTCCACATAGAACTCCCCCTGTTTGGTTTATATATTCATGATAAACGTCATTATTTTCATTATTCATATTTTTTACTAGCAACGGAAAACACCCTCCGGGCGTCGTAAAAATTAATTTTTGAAAGACATTGCCTGAGAGGGTGGGAGTTAAAAATTCAATGTCAGAGGGTTTGTATCATAAGTAAGACAAATCCTCATATTTATTAAGGAGTAAAAAAAAAAATAAAACAATTTGAAATGAAAACTGAGCCCCGTCCCTCTCAAATAAAATGTTGCGTACATGTAATAATCAAACAATTATTTTGAATATTCTCCACATCAATTTTACACAAAATCGTAGGTGTTTATTTATTTGAAAACTTTTTAGTTAACTTCTTGTTACTGTAAAAAAAAAAAAAAGGACGAGAGTAAAGAATAATTTTTAAAATTGTTTACTCAAATTTTTGGTGTATATAGCATAAGAATATTGTGACGTAAGCTGTGACGTAGAGCTATGACGTAGTTTTTGTTACAGACAGACAATCTCCATTATTAATAGATTAGTAAATAAATAAAAAACACCCTCCGGGCGATGTAAAAATAGATTTTTGAAACATATTGCCTGAGGGGTGGGAGAAAAAAATTCAATGTCAGCGAGTTTGTGCCCTAAGTAAGTAAAATCATCAAATTCATTAAACGATTAAAAAATAAACCAATTTGAAATGTAAACTTTAGATATGTATTAAAATAAGACAAACTATATATAGATATATAATACCAGTCATGTATTTATTAAAGCTTGTTTTAAAAAAACAATGAGGACTGTCTAATGTTGCATGTTCAAATTTTGAGTGTATTTATTCTATGTTATGACGATTTTGGGTAATGTGACGTAAGCAGTGACGTAGTTTTTGTTACAGACAAAAACCGGAAGCGAATCTCCATTATTAATAGAAATAGATATGACGGCGATAGCTATGACATATTAATTAAGATTCTTCACGGATTCCTAATTGAAATCATCAACATCATTGTGTGTCTTTCTTACAAAGGCAACCCAATCAATTCACAAGTTTAATTTCTATTAGACTGAGTTGCATTGAAATGGGCAGAAATTGGAATTTGTACGGCTTCATTGCAGGATTTTAAAACTTAATTTTCTATTTTGTTAGCCCAGGAGAATCCATAATTAAGTTGGTTAGATGGTTTGCTTTCGTTGATTGATAAGCATAATGTTGTAGGTGACTCGCCTATGACCAGAACAATGGACTTACCCAAAGGTTATATTTGGCAGAGCAAAGCTGCTCAAGTGGGAAGTAGCAAGTGAATGTCTTCGTGTACGTTGTACCAATGAAACCCTCCTCATTTTGTACATTGATATGTGTTGAATATATCTGTTCTTTACTTCTATCTCCGTGTTGAGTATTTATTTATTGTCCCCTTAACAGGTCATAACACATAACAAGCTTCATGGGTTTTTAATGCCAAGGCCGCCCTTGTAGAAGAACAGTAGTGGTCCTATTTAACTCATTGCTAGAGGATGAAGAAGATCAGGCTTTTCCTAACGGTATTAGTGCGAAACTGAATCTAATAACGTGAATGGAGTTCGAACTCGCTAACTAGGATATCGCAGCCCAGCAAGTTAGATACTAAGCCTCAGGGATTTCCCCTTTCTGGATTCTGGATTCGTGATAAACATCATTTTTATATTATCCATATTTTTGATATGACGGAGATAGCTATGAAAATATTAATTACAATACTTCGGGGATTCCTAATTAAAAGCATCAACATCGTCCTGTGTTTTTCTTACAAAGTCAATCCAATCAATACCCGAGTCTAATTTCTATCGAATTAATCTGCATTGAAACGGGAATTAATACTTTATTAATAATTAATTTTATTAAATATATTAATATTTATATTAATGTATTAATAAAGTATTACTTTATTAATACTTTATTTATACTTAATTTACGGGCTTTGGTACTCTAAAATAAAAACGTCAGATTTTAATCATCGTCGACGAAAAAAACAAAATTACGGTCATAAAAGGAGGATCCAATTTATGCCTAAATTGTAAAACGAGCCCCCACTTTAAAACTAACCATTCTCACAAAATAAAAACTTTTAGAATATACACATTGAAGTGAATATTAAAATAAATAAATAAAATATATTTAGTATTGTAAAATAACGGGTGCAAGAAAATATCTATTGCAAAAACGCGGACATAAAATGAGGGTTCAGTTTATTTTATGGTAGGAATTTACGAGGAAATAGTTAAGGATTACCTATATAGGGTATATACAGTATATAATAGTATCAATCCCTTTTGGAGAGTGTGTGCCAGCACGAATTGTTTGTAGCTTTGGCACCGTTATCATTCCACCTTTATATCCTTGTTTGTTAATCTTACTCCAGATTGTAAACCTATTGTTATAAAATCTTGACGCTTCTCGGGTGTAGATAAATCTTTTATTCCTTCTGAAATGCCAAGGTTGATAAAAGAACAGATAACTGAGATAATTGGAATTGGTAGTATTTTCGATTATTAAATTCTATGGTTGAATCTCAGAGTAATTTCGGTGAAATACAACGTTATCTAACGATTTTGTCGCATAAAATTGCAAACAGCACACTGGAAATCTGGGTCCATCAAGCGTAAGTACTAAATAAGGATAAATGTGCAAATTTGAGGATATGGGTTGGGAGCTCATTGTTATAAACTAGTATGTAATTGGTTATTACTGGTGGACCAGCACAAATTTGGTGATTCAAACTCTATCAGGTTTGATGAGCGGAGGAAAGGGATGAAATATGTTTGTGCTGTTTACAGTCGCTCGATCGAATGCTTATTAATCCCACAGAATAATAATAATAATAATAATAATAATAATAATAATAATATAAGGCCAAGTATTGAACAATAGTTAAATCGGTGAACGACGACCAATATCATAATTTTATGTATTTATTCATAGGAAACAGTTTTTCCTTCATCAAAAACTAAATCACAGTCAAGGCGCGTGTAACTGATGATTTGCCGAATAACGCAGTATTGATTTTGCATGTAGACATACTACACTATATATTGTAATGATTTCTTTTTGGCGCTTAAAGTACTCACAGGTTTGTTCTATTTTTGTAAACACTGTTTTCCCTTGAACTACACATCGAATAAATATAATGAGAAACGACCAATAAGTTTGGTTTCTTTGGTTTGTTTTCTTTTACGGCATATCAACCTCGGTGGGTCATTTAATGCCGATAAAGTTTTGAAATAAATCAATTCTTAATGGATAATACAATTTTTTTAATAAATACATTTTTCTATTTAACCCATAGATGGGACCCTAACAGGTACTACCACTCCGGGTCAGAGTGGACCAGGGAACAATGGTGATGAAGGGGCGCTCCACATTCCCCAAACCTCACCATCAAATAGAGTTTAACGTCTTTCCCAGGACATGTAGACCCGCAGCCACCGCCTTCTAGCACCCATATGATAAAAAGGGGTTGGGGCTTGCCATGAGGGCAATAGGGTTGGGAAAATCATATAGGTGCTAGGGCTTGACGTGACCAGCTGATTGATCGGAGGGGGCCTCTCAGACCGCCCGTCTAGCCCAAGATAGGGCCAAAGTGGAGTATTGCATGTCATGAACTGCTCATCCACCTGGGCTCTATCCCTAAGCATCACGGGTCGCCACCCACGGCCAACAGGTGGCCCCATTGGGGGAGTCTTACCCCTATGCAGAGGTGCAGTCGGTGCATTCTAACGCCCCAGCCGACAGGGCGGGACCAATAAGTAGCGAAATTTATAAGTAAAGTAAAGTCGGTGGGCTGGCCTAAAGTCGGTATCAGCCGGACTGCGAGGAAGTCTATACCCTTTTCTCTTGCGCTGGGCCAAGGAGATTGTTTTTTAGCGTCTGAGGTGGAGCGCCACACCTACCATCAGCTCCTCACTTTACCGCACAGGTCCCTGTGCTACTCATACGCTGAGTTGGCGAGGGCCGGTATCGAACTAGGAACCTTGCGATTCCTAGTCCAGTGCTCTACCGACTGAGTATAAAACACAAATACCCGGGAATCGAAAACAGGAGACTTTGTATAATAAACCTAAAAAAATCATATGAATTATAAAGAAGAGTTTTACAGGCAGACAAACTACGAAGCTGAGTCAAAAATTATCCACACTTTCGCCATAACATCTTTATTATTATCACACTGCGTTCCGCACAGGCCTTCTTATAGTTGGTACTTTTGTGGGCACGTGATCGTGTTTAAGCCTCATCAAGCCATTTTGCTTGCTCTCTTCACAGTGTAAACCTGGCCGCAAAAACCCATTCATTTTTGTAGTCTTCTAGGGAAGTGGATTTTACATGTAGATACATTATATCTTATTATAATGGTGATTGGTTGTCTATCTATCTTACTAACTAAAATTAAATCACTGCTTACGATAAATACCTTTAGCAATTGCATAAGCTTATCAATTAGTATTTAATTTATAGTCAAAATCATTCACACATAGAATAAATCTTATTTATTAACGAGGTTTCTATGAACATCTGAGTTAGATCTGCCTCAAAAGTGCCCATGTTATTAGTGCTTTTAAAATCCTGCAATGTGTCTTATATATCACTAAGAAATAAACGTTTACATAATATATGGTGTAATTAATTTGCATACTGGTTTTTACCAAAACCGGGTTTAATAAATAATTACTTGTTGTTATCGATCTGTAATATTGTTTTATTCTCCAACATATAAAATCAATCCTATGAATGATTTTATATAGAAACCAATTAAATATAATCAAAATGAATGTAATCTTTTTATATTCTTTCTTATCTAATTATGTTAGTCTTTCTAATTTAATATATTTAATAATGTTAAAACCAAAAATATTAACCCCATAGCAAATATTACATTAAATAGATTACATTTTTCATCCATCAAAATTCCTTTTAAGGAATTACATTTTTATGTTTACATGACATTTTTGGTTATTTCCTAGTTGAGTAAAATGATATTACAGGGGACCCAGAAAAAACAGAATCCAAATTATTTATTTATTTTCCCATTAAACTAACCATAAACCCCTAACCCTAACCCTACCCCCCCTATTTGAGTAACATAATATTACAGGGTGACTCAGAAAAAACAGAACCCAAATTATTTATTTATTTTCCCATTAAACTAACCCTAAACCCCAAACCCTAACCCTAACCCTAAACCCTAAAACCCTAAACCCTCCTAGTTGAGTAACATGATATTACAGGGTGACCCAGAAAAAACATAACCCAAAAATTTTGTAACAAAACTATTATTTTTAACTAGGGGGTTAGGGTTAGGGTTTAGGGTTAGGGTTAGGGTTTAGAGTTAGGGTTAGGGTTGGGGTTTAGGGTTAGTTTAATGGGAAAATAAATAAATAATTTGGGTTCTGTTTTTTCTGGGTCACCCTGTAATATCATCTTACTCAACTAGGAAATAACCAAATTTTTATAATTGTATTTAAAATGAATCAATATTTTCATTATTCATTTTGGAACATCTGTGGCGGGAAAGTTGATTCATTTTTGTATTGTTTATTTCTTCTCTTTATTTTGGAAACAAGGTGCCAGCTTCTCTGTCTTCAGACATTGATGAATGTTTTTTAGCAGTCCAGAATGGCCAATCAATACCGCTGTTTTCGCATTTCTTCCCTTGTTTTTTACTCGATGACATTCGATCGACAACTGACTTGAAAACATGACCATGTACGCCTTAACGAAAAATATATGGAAAATAACGATTCTGTATTATGATGTACGCATAAGAAAGGTATGGACTGCAACTGACAGCTTATTGATTATATAGACATCTGACCTTTCTCCGGCCTGTCGGCTGGGACGGCAGAATGCACCGACTGTACCTCTGCAGATGGTAAAATCCCAGCAGTGGGGCCATCTGGTGGCCATGGGTGGCGAACCATGATGCTTAAAGATGGAACCCTGGTGGCTGAGCAGTCCATAACATCATACACCAGGAGAAGAGAGACAGCTTCATAGGGTATGTTTTGACCAGCTGTTCTGGGGTTTATCTCATAATAAACAGTCCGCTCTGTCGGTGGGACGTTAGAATGCAGCAGACAACAGACTCCCCCAATGGGGCCATATGGTGGCAATGGGTGGCGAACCATGATACTTCAGGATGGAACTCTGGTGGCTGAGCAGTCCATAACAAGCAACACACTATTTTGGTCCTTACGTAGGCTAGACTGGTAGTCCGAGAGACCTACTCCGACCACTCGGCTGGTCACGTCAGGCCCTAGCACTTATATGATTGTCCCAACACTATTGCCATTATGGCAAACCCAAACCCATTTTTGTGGGCCATAATTTCATCGGTCATCTCGTATGACAAACAAATAAATTCTTGAATAATTCTATCCCTTTAACTCTTAGATGAGGTGATAAGGGGGAGTTCGTACCTTTCCCAAAGTTATTATTCTAACAGCAAACATCATAGTGTGATTGGAATTCAAACGTTTACTATGATATTACAGTCCAGCCCATTAGCCAAGACCAATGAGATTATTTTTTTTAATGATGATATTTAGATAAATTCAACTTACGTTTGTTTTTTATGTCCTCTCTAATATATATATATATATATATATATATATATATATATATATAAAATATTAAAATTCGAAGGCAATACAATGCGTATAAAAAATAAAGACAAAAAGATTTTATATGTCTTATCGATTTCGAAGCTAGAGCTTCATCATCAGAGTTTATTTTCAGAAATGACGTGCTTATGTTTTTTTTATTTGTGTGGTTATAATTTCTCTTCTTATTTCCTTTTCCTCTCCTTTTTTTCCTCTCTTTCTTCTTCTCCTCCTTTATGAATGAAATGGGCGAATTTTAAAATTTTATAACATACTTAACAATGCTTCAAGCAAATTACCAATTACGTATATATATATATATATATATATATATATATATATATATGTATATAAAGTAATTGGCAAGAGTCAGATTTTAGCCCTGAAGAGCTTTATGTGAAACTAATAGCAGGTTCGTCTGACTCATTAGATTATCTTTGTTATTTGGCTCTACTTAGGTATCAAGCACTTTTTACTTATTAGCTTTCTCCTAGCGGTTATATGAATATATATATATCTTATATACATATATATACATATAAATTGTTTTTTCTTTTGGCCAAATACTGTACCAATAGATTATTTTTTGTTGGTACGAATATCTTGGTCCTTTCTTTTTTTCAAAATTTTTTTTCTTCATGGTTGATGTTTGGTAGTATATTTTTACAATCAAACTTTCTGCTGTTTTTTTTTCTCTCCGCAAGGATCTACCAACACGCTTGGTATATTAAATTATATATATATATATATAATATATATATATATATATATATACAGTATTTTTAGAATGAGAGAATTGAAAATATAGTGCTCGATTACGGGTATATATATATTTACCAACCCCTCCACACGAGCAGGATACGACACAAGGTCAATTTCTTAAGCGGAGTTCAACAGGTTTGAATTTAGAGTTTTCCTTCTCTTAGACTGGTTACCTAGTCATGGTTAAAGAGTCCAGTCTGCCCTGCTATTTACCCATAGCTGGAGGGAGAGTAGGACTCATACCTTTCCCAAGGGTATTAGCGCTAAGTGAAATGCAATTACCACGTCCAGGATTTGAACTCGGGGCGACGAGTCCATTTCCCATGACTTTAACCATTATACCACGCGCTTCGATTACGGGTATAAGAGCTGTATTTATATATTCATTATAGTTTGCAATACATTTAAGGTACAATTGTTACCATTGGTTTCCAATGGGGTGACGAGAGAGAGAGAGAGAGAGAGAGAGAGAGAGAGAGAGAGAGAGAGAGAGAGAGTGATCGAAATCCGTGCTGTCAGCGTGACATGATGATGATGGTAAATGTAGATTATATTAGATTTACTTATAATACGTGGTCTTATACGTGCGTGTTGCGTTGCGGGCAACTTATAGGTTGATGAACCTGCTCGTTCGGACCTCCTGTGACCACGTTGTTTTGTTTGACCCACAGGAAATTTGAAGAAGAGCTGGTTCGGACATTCTCGTTTCAGGCTGTGTCTGAAGATGACCAAATTTACAATGCTGTCAACGGGTCAACAATCGCAATAACTACGAAACGCTTATTAACAATTGTATATAACAATACATTTGTATGATTTAAGGTGATATATACTTGAAGATACAACTCTGACAAGGGTTGATCGACACAACATTTAATATGGTACAGCACATGGATAAAACAGGATACATAAAGTATAAAGTGTACATAAACATACATACAAAAGTAGAAGGGAAAAACGTAAAAGTACAGGCATGAGACTAAGGATAGTCCATGCTGTATAAATCACTTACAGTGATTAGTCCGGCGTTGAGGGCCGAAGCCCCAACGAGGAGGGAGTAGACCAAAGTCTGTCTCGTAGGTCGAGCAACAGGGAAAAAGAGCGAGAGGCGTTCAAACCAGCCGCTTAAATATAACAGGCCCCTAGCGGGAACTAGCAAACTAAATGGGCAGACAACTCCCCAGGCAAAATACGAAACTAAGGCTACACATTTATTCATCATACAGTGGTAGCTGGAAGCAGCGGCAAAGTGGCGGCAAGGGCTCTGGGTCTCGTAGCTATGGAACCAGCTTTCGATCTGATCTGTTCTCTTTTAGGGGTCTTCTTTTATGGGGTCCAGACCCCTGAACATACGGCTCTGATTGGTCAGCCAATAGAAACACTGGACCAATGGCCTGACAGTGTAAACATCGGGGAGGAGTAGAAAAGCCCCACCGAGGTCGCGTTTGATTGGACGGACAATCAAAATCATGGCTTTGGGGTGCACATCTCGGAGAGGGCAAAAAAACTCCACCCCACTTTTCTTTGATTGGTGAGCCACTCGTTAATAGTCTTATTCTCGTGTAAATGGCTTTGTGCCAGACTTAGTTGTAATTTTCCTTCGTAGTTTTCTGTAAGAGCAGCTCTGACTTGACAGGAGAATCCAAAATAAGTTATTGTTTTATTTATCTAAATCAAAATTTAAAATTGATCTTTTCAAATTTCCCTGTTTAGTAATTTCGTCCTTTGTTGACCTTAACTTTCGATTTGACCTTTGAAGGAACCCAGAATAGGAATTGTGGGTCACCAGGTGTGGTTTTTAATATTATCATTATCATTTTTCTTTTGTTTTACACACCTTTACAAAGTATTATAACTTTAACTTTTAATAAATCCTCCTAGTTATTCTTATAAAGGGCCGGGTTAGCTCAGTCGATAGAGCGTTCGGCTAGAAACCGCAAGGTTTTTAGTTCGATACTGGCCCTCACCAACTCAGCGTATGAGTAGCACAGGGATCTGTGCGGTAAAGTAAGGAGCTGATGGTAGGTGTGGCGCTCCACCTCAGATGCAAAAACAATCTCCTTGGTCTAGCGCTAGTGAAAAGGGGATAGACTCCCTCGCTGATTGGCTGATACCGACCTTAGACCGCCCCGACGACGTTACTTACTTACTTATTTAATTTAATATTGCCTGTCAACCTTATAACATTATCATAATGTTATACAATACATCCTGGACACTGCTGAAGAAGTAAGAACGAACTCATAAGCGACATTCTCATTGGAATCCTACATATGGACACACCAGTGTTGGACGAGAAGCAAAATCATACATTAATCGGCTCCGTGCAGACACTGGATAGCGTGTTTAGGACCTGCTGAGAGTGATAATTGACAGACATGGATGACGAGTGAGAGTCAAGGGAATTCCTAGTATCAGCACGAATGGATGAGGAGGATAAGGATGTATTATAATATGAAAAAAAAAGAGGAAACAAATAGACAGACACAGTTTCAGTTTGAACTATTCATCTAAAGTTTGAGTTTAGGTTTTGTTTAACGACATATCAACCTCTGGGGGTCATTTAATGCCAGTAAGGGTTATATAAGATGTTTTTACATACCGTAAATCCTCGAGTATAATCCGCATTTTTCCCCAAAATTTAAAGGTCAAAATCCCTAGTGCGTACTATATACGAGGTTAAAAATGAAAAATATTTTCTAAGCAATGTCTTCTAGTCTCTATTTGTTGTCCGGCAATGTCTATTCAGACACATTTTCCCTTGTGTATTATACTTAAGGGCGCACTATACTCGAGGATTTACTGTATGAATTTCAGTATTTAGAGTATTCGATTATGTTTGGTTAGATCCTGTTGAAAAGGTTGCTTCTCTTTAGAAAATTTAAAATGTCTTCTGGGTTTGTATTTCTGAAGAGGTCTTTTAAGTTTTTTGTCGGGTAATATTTGGCGCGCGTTTGTCTGAGATTGTTGCAGTTTAGGAGGATGTGTTTAATAGTGAGCTGTACCTTACATATTGGGCATACTTGGGCGTCCTCCCTTTTTAAAAGGCGAGAATAGGTGAAGTGGGTGTGTCCAATACGCATTTACAAGAATTTATAAATAATTGCTGAGGTTGATTTATTTTATTCTTCCGTTGTAGAAGTTTGGGAAATCTTACAGCAACATTTAGTCCTTCTTCATTTAAAGCCACTCTATCCTTTCCATTGCGAGTGTACTCAGCTCTCTCAGTCACAAAACAGATCTTAGGGGTCTCAGTCCTGCATCTTTGAGCTCCGCCCACAGTTAACCATGCAAATTTGTGCAGTGACAGCTCCTTCGTGCCCGGTATTTGTTTGACCCTTTTACTAGGGGTGGGCAAATGAATACATTTTTTCCCCAAAATGAAATAAGATGAGTGTTTTCTGCTGCTGATTACGATTCTGATGAGATAATTGACCTAGGATATCATTTTAGGTTGGTTCTGTGAGGTTTTTCAAAATGGCGAGTGGAAATCATTTTCTTGTTAAAGAAAAGGGACCATATTACCTTTAGGCACTCCTTTTTGATCTCGATTAAGAAAGGACATGTTTTTCATTTACATCAATATCCGGTTGTTTGTTAGGGTTAGGGTTAGGGTTAGGGGTTAGGGGTTAGGGTTAGGGTGAGGGATTAGTTTAATAATTTAAAAAATCTAATAATCGTCTGTTAAAACAACCGGATATTGACGGTGTAAATGAAAAACATGTCCTTTCTTAATCGAGATCAAAAAGGGGTGCCTAAAAATCATATGGTCGAAGAAAAGGACAATATATGGCTTAATAATGGTGTAATATGTTTAATCATGAGTTTTCATAGTCACAGAATCGGAAAATACATTCATTTTCTTTAACCAGTTCTAATTTATTTATTATGTAAAAAAAAAATTAAATTATAAAAATATTAAATACTTTTTTGACCAGAGATATCACCAATTACACATGAAGTTTGCAATAGTTAACTTCTACACATAAATCACTTGACTCACAGGTTTACCCTGATTTGGTTATCAAATTTACCAAACTGCGATTCGCATCCTAAGTTTGTGAGTGATGCATACTGGAATGCCTCTTCATCACCATTATTATCTAACTAGAAGTGTTCTACATCCAAAAGTCGCTTTTAACAACATCACTGCAGCTTCCAGATTTTCAATCCCATTTGGTTCATCCTCTTGTTTTACATCCTTTAATTCCTTGAGAACAATCAAGAATTTGTAGTAATAGTATTACTACACATTCCAGGGATTTTGTGCTGGTGCTTCCCCGGGCATCCATAGCACCTGGCCAAATATGAACCACCATAGTTGTGCCATCCTTATTGATTGTTGAACAGTGTTGCACATCTTGTTTGGCCATCGGTGTCCGGTGTTAGTTCTTAGATGTTTGCAGTGGAAGACATCGGGCTTATCTATGGCTGCCTTACGAGCTGCCTAGCTGTTTCAATTGTACAGGGTGTCCACAAAGTCTTGAAACAGATCTAAAACTGAACATTTAATAACTCACATTGTTCAAATGATAAAATCTTTTTATAAAAAAACATATAAAGGTTCAACTCTTGAAGGTTTAATATTAATGTATGTTTTTATTATTGCACATCAACAAGACCGCCATCTTTGTTGGTACATTTTCATCCTGTAGCGGGACTTTATGAACACCCTGTATATCATCAAAGACACACGTTTCCTCATATATATATTTACCAACCCCTCCGTACGAGCAGGATGTGACACAAGGTCAATTTCTTAAGCGGAGTTCAACAGGTTTGAATTCAGAGTTTTCCTTCTCCTAGACCGGTTGCCTAACCAAGGTTAAAGAGCCCAGTCTGCCCTACTATTTATCCATAGCTGGAGGGAGAGTAGGATTCATACCTTTCCCAAGGGTATTAGCGTTAAGTGAAATGCAATTACCAAGTCCAGGATTTGAACTCGGGGCGACGAGTCCATTTCCTATGACTTAACCATTACACCACGCGCTTCCTCATATAGGCGCAGTTTCTTTGTTGTAGGATTGTTAGAGCAATTACGTAAGATTAATGGGTGATTTTGTAAGGATTGATTTTGAAGCAGCCGCTTGGCCATTTAACAATTTACAAAAGTGGATAACAGGATTTTAATTATATTTTACGAAGTTCTAGGAATGATATAGAAATATACGTATTATAACAAGGAGTGTGCTTGAGAAAACGTTCGTTAACAAAAAATAAGAATTCAATGAATTAGGCAATTTTAATTTGTATTATTCAGATTTTTCGGAATGTTGTCCTCATCTGTATTTTTAAATACATTAGGTTTTGGCCGATATGCCCTCCGGCCTTCTTCAGGTGTTTTGTGTTCAACTCGGTAACCTTCACGGAATTTCGACCCGAACACATTATTTAATCTATTGGGGTACATTGTTAACCATGACCGGGTAAAAGTGTTAAGCTATGTTTGATATTCTTTATTCTTTTCGACTATAGTCAGGATTGAAACTGCAATCTCTAGATGATTTTTGAATAAAGGTTAACGTATATATAACAATAAAGATAAAGAGAACAGTCTGGAAAAATGTAAATAATACAAAATATCAAGCCTCATTTCAAGCATTCAGCCAGGTTTAATCGTTTTGGAATCCGATAAATTGTGATGAAGATCAACTAGCTTATTGAGTAAGTACCCCAAGATGCTAAAGTGATGTATTTTAAACATAGATGTATTTTTAACAAAGACTCTAGCTTAAAAAGACGCGTTCAAACAGGAAAAAAAAAACAAGAAAAGACATTCTATGGTATGCATATAAATATTGGTTGAATTGAGTTGATTTAAAAAAAACAAAAAGATATGTGTGCGTCCGTCCGTGCGTCCCTGCGTCTATGTCTGTGTTTCTGTGTTGTGGATATAGACATTCCTTATTTATTCTGGCTAACAAATTCTTAGGCAAGTCGCTTTGGTTCCTCGTGGATTGGTGCCAAATTTCTTCGAGCCTTCAGAAGAAATAAATCGTATAATTTCTTTTGATTTTTCAATTACTCCTTTCTTCTAATTTTCATCATGACCAGGACTAGTGTAGTAGTAGTAGTAGTAGTAGTAGTAGTAGTAATAGTAGTAGTAGTAGCTGTGTGAGTGGTAGGCGCACAGTCATTTGTCTCCGTGGCTACTACAGAGCGAAAAGAAATTCAGCGACAAACTACGTAAACCCGACAACGTTTATTAGCAGTTTTAGAAACTCGTGAAAACAATAGATCTTATTATAATGGAGATTGCGAGGTTTTGTGTCTGTAACCGAAACTATATCACTACTCAGGTAACAATTCCCATAGTTATTTACGTCACATTCTCCATGATTTTATTTTTATTTAAACCTCCATTATTAACAAAAAATATCTTAGATTATTAATAATGTTGGCCTTATCTACACACGAAAAAACATTCAATTGTATTTATGTATACAACAAAATAGCGGTTTACAGTATGAATGAGAAGGCTAATTTGCATATTGATCTTTAAAAATTGATTTTAATAAATACGTGATTAGTATTATTGATTTATTATTGTTTGGTTTTATCTTAATGAATATGAGCAAAAATCTCGGGGATAAATCTTAAAAGAAATCCATTAACGAGAAGAAATAACTGTAATAATATTGTTTACTTCCTAATTTAACCAAATAGTTAAATTAGGAAAATTTAACAAAGAAAGATGGGTGTGATGGAAGAGTAAATTTCAGTTGTTCTGTTTTTAGATTATACCCACTATGGTCAATATGATTGTCCCAACACTATTGCCCTTATGGCAAACCCCAACCCTTTTTATCATATATGTGCTAGAAGGCGGTGGCTGAGGATCTTAGTGTTCTGGGAATGGCGTTAAACTGCATCTAATGGTGAAGTTCTCCTTCTGGATCTCTGGGGAGTGTGGAGTACCCCTCCATTGCCATTACTCTCAGGTCCACTCTGACCAGGAGTGGTAATACTTTTTAGAATTATGAGTTTAAAAATGTTGAATGTCCAACAAATATGAATATAGCAAAACGTCTTCGGAATGAAATAACCCAACAAGGGTTGACATGCCGTAAAATCCAACAAACTAAACCAAACCTTCCTAAGTATTGAAAAGGCTCATTGCTGCTTAACTTTGGTTTTCTAGTGGGAACCGGTTCTTTCAACGTGACTTGACCGTAACCAATAATTTTGCAAAGGATTGTGAGGACAACATTTTACATGACTTTAAATACGTTTTCAAACAATTTGTATTAACACTTTTGAAATTTAAATACGTAGTATACGATAGTTTATCAGGGATGCTGATAGGTACGCGTCCTGAGTCCCTGGCGCATACAAATCTAAAATGACGTAGTAAAATCATATCCATACATCCCAATTTTTTTCTTTTTTCTTCCCCGCCAAGCTAACTGGAAATACATTTCAATAGTTTCTTATAAACGCATTACACAGGATAGGTTACAAGGTGGGAGTTAGACGGCATTAGTTGTTTCCCTAGATCATAAATAAAAAAAACAACAGTTTTATTAATACATTTTAGTTGGGACTCATCAAATTTCCCAGTGACTCATTCAAAGCAAATATGTGCGTCCCAGGATGCACTAAATCAAAAAGCTATCAGCATCACTGGTTTATGAAAAATACAAATAACTAGTCGTTTTATTTCTCTTTGATGAAGAAAGCAAGAGAATTTCAACACTTTATTGAATAATCAGTCTAACTTGGCTGGGGCGTTAGAATGCACCGACTGCACCTCTGCAGAGGGGTAAGACTCCCCCAATGGGGCCACCTGTTGGCCGTAGGTGGCGACCCGTGATGCTTAAGGATAGAGCCCAGGTGGATGAGCAGTTCATGACATGCAATACTTCACTTTGACCCTATCTTGGGCTAGACGGGCGGTCGGAGAGGCTCCCTCCGATTAATCGGCTGGTCACGTCAAGCCCTAGCACCTATATGATTGCCCCAACCCTATTGCCCTTATGGCAAGCCCCAACCCCTTTTTATCATATGGGTGCTAGAAGGCGGTGGCTGCGGGTCTACATGTCCTGGGAATGACGTTAAACTCTATCTGATGGTGAGGTTCCAGTTTTGGAGGTTTGGGGAATGTGGAGCACCCCTTCATCACCATTGCTCCCTGGTCCACTCTGACCCGGAGTGGTAGTACCTGTTAGGGTCCCATCTATGGGTTAAATAGAAAAATGTATTTATAAGAAAATTGTATTATCCATTAAGAACTGATTTATTTCAAAACTTTATCGGCATTAAATGACCCACTGAGGTTGATATGCCGTAAAACAAAACAAACCAAACAATTACTTCTAGATGTTATCATCGTGTTGTGTGTTTGCAAGGATAAGCTGACGGAATGCTCAAATTAATTTTTTCTGCCCATGAGGCATTTAGATTTCGAATGTCTGGAGCATTGGCAACCAGCAGAGAGCGAGCAGTCAAGGTAGGCATCATTTCATTCTAAACATCCATTAGTGCTGGTCATTTAACGGTTAATGGAACGTAAAATGGAACCGGCGAGTCGAGTTCAGATTCCGTCTGAGAGAGTTTGTTCTGTTCTCACTTCGCACAAATGGATACATCTCTTACTCTTCTCTGTGCCAAGACGCAGTGGGCATTCTGCTTTGGTTGGCAACTCGTCAAGGAGAAGGACAATGTTGCGTTCAAAACCAGGTGGACATAAAACTAGCAACATCATCGCGTAAAATCTTGTTTGGGGGAAGCTGCAAGACATTATAAATAACAAAGAGTCTACAGTTTCTAGTAGCTGTTTAACTACTATCTATCTATCTATCTATCTATCTATCTGTTTGTCTGTCTGTCTCTGTATTTCTATCAGTCTATTTATTTGTCTATATGTCTATCTATCTATCTATTTGTCTGCCTGTCTGTTTCTGTATTTCTATCAGTCTATTTATTTGTCTATCTATCTATCTATCTATCTATCTATCTATCTATCAATTTCTATGTCTGTCTGTTTCTGTATTTCTATCAGTCTATCTATCTATCTATCTATCTATCTATTTCTCTGTCTGTCTGTTTCTGTATTTCTATCAGTCAATTTATTTGTCTGTATGTCTATCTATCTATCTATTTCTCTGTCTGTTTGTTTCTATATTTACATCGGTCTATTTATTTGTCTGTATGTCTATCTATCTATCTATCTATCTATCTATTTCTCTGTCTGTCTGTTTCTGTATTTTTATCAGTCTATTTATTTGTCTATCTATCTATCTATCTAACTATTTCTCTGCCTGTCTATCTATCTATTGGCCTGTGTCTGTCTCTCTATCCATTTTTCTGTCTGTATGTCTATCTGTCTGTCTATCTATCTATCTATCTATCTATCTGTCTGTCTGTCTATCGATATATTTTCTCTCTATCTATCTATTTGCCCGTGTCTGTGTATGTATATGTGTTAATCTATCTATCTATCTATCTATCTATCTATCTATCTATATCTGTATATATATATATATATATATATATATATATATATATATATATATATATTGTATGTGTATTCCTCTCTGTTTATCTATTTCATCTGTCCGTATGGGTATATGTCAATCTATTTTTCTGTATATCTATCTATCTATCTATCTATCTATCTATCTATCTATCTATCTATCTGTCTGCCTGTCTGTTTCTGTATTTCTATCAGTCTATCTATCTATTTATATATTTGCCTGTGTCTGTGTCTGTCTCTCTATCCATTTGTCTGTCTGTAAGACTGTCTGTCTGTCTGTCTGTCTATCTATATATTTTCTCTCTATCTAGCTATTTGCCTGTCTGTGTATGTATATGTTAATCTATCTATCTATCTATCTATCTATCTATCTATCTATCTATCTATCTATATATCTATCTATCTATCTATCTGTCTGTCTGTATCTGTATTTCTATCAGTCTATCTATCTATCTATCTTTCTATCTATTTGCCTGTGTCTGTCTATCCATTTGTCTGTCTGTATGACTATCTATCTATCTATCTATCTATCTATCTATCTATATATATATATATATATATATATATATATATATATATATATATATATCTGTGTCTGTTTATCTATATATTTTCTCTCTATCTATCTGTTTGCCTGTTTGTGTATGTATATGTGTTAATCTATCTATCTATATATCTATCTGTATCTATCTATCTGTATCTATCTATCTATCAGTCTATCTATCTATCTATCTATTTGACTGTGTCTGTGTATTCCTCTTTGTCTATCTATTTTGTATGTCTGTATGTCTATCTGTCAATCTATTTTTCTGTATATCTATCTATCTATCTATCTATCTATCTGTATGTCTGTTAAACTACCTATCTGTCTGTTAGTCTGTCTGTTTATCTATCTCTGTGTCTGTTTGTCTATCTATTTGTATGTATGTATATCTATTTTTCTGTCTGTATATCTATCTGTCTATCTATTTGTCTATCAAGTACTATTTAGACTGCTCAACTTTTTTTCTTTCTTTCTTTACAACAAAATGATCAATTAATGCATGTCTTCATCGATGAAATTCATGTGGACGACGTAAAAATTTTTTTTTTTTTTTAAATAATATTTTATGCAAAATCCCCCCCTCATCATCAAGTCGGGCGGACAGCACAGATTCCCATGTCTCTCCCCCGCTTTCCATCCCTCTTCAGGAATCACCCTTGACCGGTCTTCCGCATGTCATCCAGTATCGACACAGACCTGACTGCTGTGAGATTTTTGCTGGTCGGCTTGCACTGGTGTGTTCATTTATAGGTATCCACAGGAGAATATCACTTGCAAGTTCGTCCTAACTTCTCCAGCAGTGTCCAGCATGTCTTGTTTATCTTGCTCTGATAGTTTGTGTGATCGGAGGTAAGTAACCGCACAGCTGCTTTTTTCCAATATTTGTTCAAGACAGCACGCAGCATCTTTGTGTATTTTTTAAAACTAAGTGTTCAGAATGTCCCGTAGCATTCTTGTGTAGTTCCCATCTAGTTTTTATTTTCTGAGCGTTTCGTTAGAATCCATGTGGTGCAGCCATACAATTGTTATGTATCTCTTTCTCATCGGGTACATAACCAGAGTTCTTATGTGTGTGTGTGTGTGTTTGTGTGTGTGTGTGTGAGAAAGAGAGTGAGAGAGAGAGAGAGAGAGAGAGAGAGAGAGAGAGAGAGAGAGAGAGAGAGAGAGAGAGAGAGAGAGAGAGAGAGAGTATCATCAGAGAGATGTGAACAAATACGTAACTTACTTTCTTTTCTCGTCCAGTCGCCATGTTGGATCCTACCTTGTCTAGTATTTTCTCCGGTCATGATGTCTACAACTAATATAGCTGTTTCGTCTTTTTCTCCTAAGAGCTTTTTCTGGCTAACTAAGCCATGCTTAATTAATTAACAACGCTTGTTGCTTTTCAAAGCTTTAAGTGCCTTTTGTAACTAACTCATCGCGCGGAGCTGACAACCGGCTAAAACACGTCTGTTTCACCCGGTATCTGGCTGTCAACTGACTTAACTAACTAAAAATCACGTGACGTACGAGATTTTAACTGTCCAGTGATTTTCCATACCGTGATATGAAAAAACTGGACCCGCAGAATTACAGGGTGTTGCCAATAATCTATGCTACCACATAGATTATGCAACACAATAGCATCTAGGTTTTGTGTGGTGCAGCCATACAATAGCACTTACACGGTTACAGTTTGGATGATTTCTTAATTTGTTTCATCATGGAGATCAAATCAACTTTTTTTAATGAGAAAATTCAATTGTGTCCGCCAACACTTTAGTTGAGAATTTTAACCTATGACAAGGGTATTAATTCGAAAGAGAACGGTATTAATCCAAAATAGAACGTAATAGCGTTACTAGAGATCGAACTCGCTTACTACAATATTGCAGCCCAGAACGTTAGCCATTACACCACGGGAAGTCCTCGCTGAGACTTATCGATCTCATGTTTATAGAGTTTATGTTTTGACCTGTTGACACAATAAAAATTCCGTTAATTTGTGTTTGTATTAAATGACGTTCAAAACGATTATAAGTTGGGAAGATGTCGTTGCATCTTTTTATTTTTATTTTTATTTTCCTTTTCTTTCTATTTTTTTGACCTCGTTCGGTTACGCTGTAAAGTTCAAAGAGATCGATCACGATTCGATGAAAGCCACGTTAATTATGATCGAGAAAAAGATACAGTCGAATGAGATTGCAACAGAAAAACGGAAAGAATATTTCGTGAAAGCTAATCAACGTTACTTTTTTTTAATTTTTTTTTTAGATAAAAGCCAACCTATTATGACTTGTCAAATGGTTCATGTATTATTATTATTATTATTATATTATTATGTTTATTATTTATTATTATTATTATTATTATTATTATAAAATGGTCATGTATTATTATTATTATTATTATTATTATTATTATTATAAATGGTTCATGTATTATTATTATTATTATTATTATTATTATTATTATTTAAAATGGTTCATGTATTATTATTATTATTATTATTATTATTATTATTATAAAATGGTTCATGTATTATTATTATTATTATTATATTATTATTATTATAAATGGTTCATGTATTATTATTATTATTATTATTATTATTATTATAAAATGGTTATTATTATTATTATTATTATTATTATTATTATAAAATGGTTCATGTATTATTATTATTATTATTATTATTATTATAAAAATGGTTCATGTATTATTATATTATTATTATTATTATTATATTAAATGGTTATTATTATTATTATTATTATTATTATTATTATTATAAAATGGTTCATGTATTATTATTATTATTATTATTATTATTATTATTATAAATTCATATTATTATTATTATTATTATTATTATTATTATTATAAAATGGTTCATGTATTATTATTATTATTATTATTATTATTATTATTATAAAATGGTTCATGTATTATTATTATTATTATTATTATTATTATTATTATACAAACATAGTCCCCGTGGACTGTGACATCGTAGTAAGCGGGTTCAAGATTCAGTCAAGCTATTCCGTTCATTTTCGGACTAAATACAATTGGGAAATGTATGAACCCTATCATTCTCTAGATATTGTTTAAATTGTCCCACTACTTTTCTACTACAAGGAAAGTTTTGGCATTAAATAACCCACGAGGGTTAACATGACATTACATCAAAGAAACCGACCTAAGCCTAAAAAATCCGGATTTTATCTATAAAAAAAGAAAAAGAAATAAGAATGAAAAATAATTGCCGAATTCTATCGGCTGTAATGTTTACAGTTATATTCAACTGTGGTAACCGTAGAATGGAGAATCACATCTGAGTGTAATGGTTAACAAGCTAATCTCGCAGAACCATTACTATTGAAAAGCGAGTTCGATCCTCACTGGATTCCATATACTTGCTAACTTGTGTCACATCCTGCCCGTGGTGAATGGGTTGAGTAAATACCTACACTGCTAGAGAGCAGTGTCAGCAGACAACTGCTAGGGTCAAAGCTCAGCTTATATTTATTAGCATTGCACGTTAATTTCAATCTTGTAGGGCCCTCCAATTTTCCGTTTAAAATTTACCTTGAGTCTGTTTGGACTTTTAGTAACTGTCGTTATTTTCCGTTTTCATTTTGAGAAATTCTATTTTTTCTATGTTCATAGACTTTTTGCATGTGTGTATGAGGAGGGGTGTAGGAAATCGAGGGGCCGTTAGCTTGAAAATGTTTGGGAACCACAGTTTTAACTTTTAAGATTTTTGGACCATATTACCTTTAAGCACCCCATCTGCGATCTTGATTCATAAGGACATTTTTTTCAGTTACACCGTCAAAATCCGCTTGTTTGTTATGGATTAGGATTAGGTGTTAGGGTTAGGTGTTAGGGTTAGGGGTTATAATAAAAAAAACTAAAAATCGTCTGTTAACAAACAATATTAATAACAATGTTAATATAAAATTCCAATAAATGTCATTAAGAATCTGGACCTTATTACCTTTAAGCACCCCATCTGCGATCTCGATTCATAAGGACATTTTTTTCATTTACACCGTCAAAATTCTGTTGTTTGTTAACAGACGATTTTTAGAGGGTTTCTTAAATTATAAAACTAACTCTTAACCCTAACACCTAACCCTAACCCCTGATCCTATAAAAAATGTCCTTATGAATCGAGATCGCAGATGGGGTGCTTAAAGGTTATATGGTCCAGGTTTTTAATGATATTTATTGGATTTTTATATTAAAGCAAACAAGACCCGAAAGAAAAATATACACCTACAGAATGTGTCAATTGATGACACGATGGGAGGACGGTTTTCCCTTTCATGACAAATGCCTTTTATGGGATATCACGTGGGTGGGGATAATTTGGAACTTTGGCATCAATTGACGTCGGCCAGGATTCCACGCTCCGCTGACAACGAAGACGGGGAGGCCAAGCGGAAAAGATACGCAGGTCTTTAGGATAATTTTATTGGCATTCGAGAAAAATGGCTTATAAGGTGACAAAAGTGATATCCTCATTCGGAGGAAAAGATTGTCGTTAGCATCCGTGTCATATTGGACTCCCACGCGACAGCGTTCGTGTGCGAGCGATTGTCAAATTCTAAGTTGGAACAAGGCACCTGCTATCGCCATGTTTATCTTTTAAAGATTCCTCAAGGCCTCAAAACGAATTGGTGGGCTTGCGTGGAAAATATTCAGAAACAAAAGGGGAAAAACGAGAAAAGAGATATTATGGAAGACATAAAAACGAAAAAGATGTTTTAATATATATATAAATATATATATATATATAAACATTAAATAATATCTATAAATATATATATATATATACATATCTTATTATAATGGAGATTGTGTGTTTTTCTGTCTGTAACCGAAACTATATCACTACTCAATCCCTTAGTTATTGACATCACATTCTCAATGATTTTATTTTTTATTTAAACCTCAATTATTAATAAAATTGTTTTATATTATTAATACTGTTAACCATATCAACATACTAATAACACGCAATTATATTTATATATACAACAAAATAGCGGTTTACAATGTGAACGGGAAGGCTAATTTGCATATTGATATTAAAAATATGATTTTAATAAATATGTGATTAGTATTATTGATTTCTAATTGTTTTGGTTTTATTTTAATGAATATAACCAAAAATCTCTTCAATAGATCTTAAATGAAATCCATTAATAATAAAAAATAACTGTCATTTTATTCTTTACTTCCTCTTTTAACTAAATACTTAAATTAGAAAAAATAACAATGAAAGATGAGCGTGATGGAAGAGTAAGTTTCAGTTGTTCTATTTTTCGATTATACCCCCTCTGTTTCAAATATTTTTATCTGCATTCTTATTTAGTTTTATTAGCCTTTCTAATTTAATATAATATTTATTACATTAAAACTTAAATACTTGCACCCGGAGGGTGCATATATTTGCTAGTATATATATATATATATATATATATATATATATATATATATATATATATATATATATAAACACTAAATAATATCTCAATATGAATCAGACGAAAAAAAAATTGATACATTGACAATATTAAATTATTAAAATATGTTCGAAATATACTTACTGACGTGCTGGAAGAAATAAGAAGCTAGAAGGGAGGTAGCAGTGGTTTCTTATAGGTAAATACAATGCAATGTGGGTAAGTGGTTGGGGATTTGTTTAAAAAAGGAACCGCTTACCTGAAAAAGAGAGAATTTGTTATTCAGTGAACAGGTGTCAGTGAGAGAAGAAGGAAGCAAAGAAGAGAGAACGAGGGATGAGAAAAGAAACTAGGAAGAAGAGAAAGGATGAGTAGAAGGAGGAGGAGAAAGGAGGGAAATACATTACTTGATGAAGACAAGGAATTGTTTTTTACATTTTACAAAGCAAATGAGTTAACAAGCGTCGATCAAGTTTTCTTAATAAACCAGAAGAGCGACGCACAAGAAAAAGATCTTGGAAACCACATTAGTTAAATTTACGTACATTAGCTCAGTCGGTAGAGCATCCACCTAGTGAACCACAAAGTTCTGGGTTCGATACCGGCCCTCACCAACTCAGCGCATGAGTAGCGCAGTTTGGATATATGCGGTAAAGTGGGAAGCTGAGGGTAAATGTGGTGATCCACCTCAAACGCAAAAACAACCTCCCTGGTCAAGCGCTAGGGAAAAGAGGATAGACTCCCTCGACGTTCAGCTGATACTGACAATAGGCCACTCCGCTGAATTTACTTACATGCTTTTGTGCCACTGTAATGCTAATTTTTCGTTGAGTTTATGTTAAAAAATTGTTCAGTATTTACTAGTTTTTATATCAATACATTTGGCATGTACCTATAATTTTTCTGTGAACAGGCGTCAGTGAGAGAAGAAGGAAGCATATACGAGGGCCATCAGATAAATAAGGTAAGTTTTTGTTCGGGAATCTTTAATGTCGTTAAGTTCTGCTTCGGGTATTTGGAAATCTTATTATAATGGAGATTGTGGGTTTTTGTCTGTAACCGAAACTATATCACTATTCAAGTCACAATTCCCTTTGTTATTTACATCACATTCTCCTTGATTTTATTTTTATTTAAACCTCAATTATTAATAAAATTGTTTTACATCATTAAGACTGTTGACCATATCTACATACAAATGATATGCAATTGTATTTATATATAAACACAATAGCGGTTTACAGTGTTAATGGGAAGGCTAATTTTCATATTGATATTAAAAACTTGATTTTAATAAATATATGCTTAGTATTATTGATTTATAATTGTTTGGTTGTTTCCATTAACAAGAAGAAATTACTGTAATTTTATTCTTTACTTCCTGTTTTAACTAAATAGTTAAATTAGGAAAATATACCAATGAAAGACGGGAGTAATGGAAAATGATGGAAGAGTTAGTTTCAACGTTGTTCTATTTTTCGATTATACCCACCTCTGATTCAAATCTTTTTATCTGCATTCTTATTCAGTTTCATTAGCCTTTCTAATTCAACATGATATTTTATTATATCAAAACTTAGATATTTGCTAGTAACTATAATGAACATTTTCTTGAAATTGCTAATATTTTGTCCCCAATGTTTCTAGTATGAATATTAGGTACATGACATATACAATTCCAAGTCAAACGGTGTGTATTCATTTTATTTTGTTTAATAATACAAGGAAATATCAATACTTCTCTAGAATTCACATATTTTGTTCTTATCAGCCACCAAAAAACTTATGCAACACTTCTGTTCAAGCCCAGAGCAATATCTTTGATTTGCCGCCATTTTCAATAGCCTCAAACTAAATACTTCAGCGAGATTACCTCAAAGTGAACCCTCAAAGAAAATCCTCGTGTTTCTGGGCCCATAACCTGTTAAGTTGTTAAGGGTCATTGCTTTGCTATATGTAACGTGGCAGTAGCGATATTCGTTGTATAGCGGGTCTTGTCAACGTGACTCCAAATTCACGACACTAAAAAGGTGTTCGGCAACTTCCGGTTCCGGTCAACATCCGAAACTTCCGGTTGGCTTTCAAATCTCCATTTTGGGGGGGGGGGTCACGCCCCGGTCAAACTCACGACAACCGTTTTGTGCTCATCACTTTTTAAAAACCTTTACTATCTCTTATGTCTTCTTCCTCTCTTTTCTAATAGTAGTCCTCACAAAACTCAGGACCTTCCATCTCGCTACATTTATAGCAGAAGCGCTTATCCGGTGGAATCCTTGATAAAAGGTCCGTCGACAATGTGATTCCTTTGGTTACTAAAGTGTCCTCAGTTACTGGTAATCGTATAAGTCCTTCGTGAGTATTGGTAAAGATCCCGGCAATCCTATGTGCGCCCGTCGTCAAAGAGTGTGTATTTGATGTGTGACCAATATGGGGGGTTTAAGTATCTTATCAGGCCAGTAGTACTGCCAGTGATTGGTTAGAAGAGTTAATCACGTGACCTTGGCCAGTCTATAAGTATAAGCGGGGAACTGGCACACACCTTATATATAAATATTTCAGGCACCTCACGTGGTGTAATGGTTAGCAAGGTAGATTTGCAGACCATTGATAGTGAGTTCGATTCTCACTGGGTGCCCCATACTTCTGGCCTTGTGCCATATCTAAGCTAAGCTTAGTAAATAACTATATATAAATATTTCAGGCACCTCATGTAGCTTAATGGTTAGCAAGCTAGCTTAGCAGACCATTGTTAGTGAGTTCGATCCTCACTGGGTGCCCCATACTTCTGGCCTTGTGCCATATCTAAGCTAAGCTTAGTAAATAACTATATATAAATATTTCAGGCACCTCATGTAGCTTAATGGTTAGCAAGCTAGCTTAGCAGACCATTGTTAGTGAGTTCGTTTCTCACTGGGTGCCCCATACTTCTGGCCTTGTGTCGCATCTAAGCTCAGCTTAGTAAATAATTAACTATATATAAATATTTCAGGCACCTCATGTAGCTTAATGGTTAGCAAGCTAGCTTAGCAGACCATTGTTAGTGAGTTCGTTTCTCACTGGGTGCCCCATACTTCTGGCCTTGTGTCGCATCTAAGCTCAGCTTAGTAAATAATTAACTATATATAAATATTTCAGGCACCTCATGTAGCTTAATGGTTAGCAAGCTAGCTTAGCAGACATTGGTAGTGAGTTCGTTTCTCACTAGGTGCCCCATACTCCTGGCCTTGTGCCGCATCTAAGCTATGCTTAGTAAATAATTATGTATAAATATTTCTGGGCGCCCCATACTTCTGGCTTAGTAAATAACTTATATATAAACATTTCTCAGCAATAATTGTTGCTATAAACCATTTCCCCAAAATGTAAAATTTACATTTATGGACAAAGATTCTAAAAAAAAAATTTCTTGAATTTGCCCCCCCCCCCCAAATCTTATTTATTGAACAACCCTTTTATATTTGTCTGCATATGTTCGAAGGGGGTGGGGCTGCATGCTTTGACATACTGCTCTGTTTAAATGATTATTACATTGAAAATGACAGAAAATATAATTATCGTTCATTTCTTAAGATGACGTAAAATCATTACAGATTAGTGGACTTTCTTAACGTGTATCAGGCATTACCAATTTTTCTTTTCTTTTTTTTTTTTTTTGCTTTTGCAATACTTAGTTGAGAGACTTCGTGCTGAACAACTGTTTCTTCCCAGCTGTCCTCATTAGATATCGATTTCTTGTTTATAAAGTTGCCATAATTTGTTTCTTCAACTCAATGTCATTGGCTTCTTTTGTCGCCTCCATATTTCTTCATGTTCTATTTCTTTTTTTTCTCTTTTTTCGAAATTTTGGAATGAGCAAAGTTTCACGTTTTTAAAATTTCTTTTTCCCGGCAATTTAATGACGACATGATTGTCTTTCCGCGTCTTATACCGTTACGTATTTGGCTTCGATTTTCGAATAATTAATTTTGTAGAGTTTCAAACGCAAAAATAATTGTAGCTAATGAAGCCAATCTGATCAGAAAGTGGTTCGTTCCAGGCCGTGCTGCCAGGGAACGGTGTGTTCTCAAAGTAGAAAGAAATTCAGATTTTAAGATCGTTTGTGATATCCTGATAATATGTGCGCATGCTCAAAGGCTATAGTACAAAGTCAACTAATTAACCAATGAGTATGTGCACCCAGCATACTTTATTTGTTTACAGCTTTGTTTAAATTACCATATGAAGCTACATTGACTTTGTTCCACACTAACCTAAGCCTAGTAATTATCTGTCGTGTTAAGCTGGTTATTGTGTACTTAAATGCCTTAACGACTCGTGTATAAGTCGGGCCTTTATTTATGGTCCTGAAATCATTAAAGGGGCTGGTTTAGTTCAGTCGGTGGAGCATTCGCCTAGGAATCACAAGCTTCCAAATTCGATATCGGCCCTCACCAACTCAACGCATGAGTATCACGGCTTGGGTAATCTGATCTGTGCAGTAAAGCAGAATTTGGCAGCGGACAGTAAGCGTGGCGCTCCTGCTCATCAATAAAAAAAACAAAAAAAAAAAAAAAAAACAAGTGGATAGACTCCCTCGCTGGTCGGCTCATACCGACAATACGCGACTCCACTAATTTACTTACTAATGAATTACATTTTAAAACTGACTTTATTCATTCTCATTATTGAATTAAAAACTTATCAAATTCAAG
Organism: Doryteuthis pealeii; assembly: GCA_023376005.1. Lineage (NCBI taxonomy): Eukaryota > Metazoa > Mollusca > Cephalopoda > Myopsida > Loliginidae > Doryteuthis > Doryteuthis pealeii. The sequence continues at coordinate 24,794,811 of CM042148.1, forward strand.
CGCTAGAGCGTTCGGCTAGGAATCCCAAGGTTCCTGGTCCGATACCGGCCCTCGCCAACTCAGCGCATGAGTAGCACAGGGATCTGAGCGGTAAAGTGAGGAGCTTATGGTAAGTGTGGCGCTCCACCTCAGACGTTAAAAATATCTCAACAGTTATTGATAAAGGCTGATGGTTGTGTTGTAGCTAGTTGGAGATGTAATTTCAGGATTTAACTATTCAGATATCTCTTACTAGCATTGCTACCTGGCGTCGCCCGGGATTATAAAGTTAAAAACAAATCTTTTATTTATATCTATACATATAAAATTAATAAAGAATTATTTTTCTATATATTTGCTTTATTATTATTTCTGTATTCTTGTTTTTAAATAATCTTCTTGGTCTAGCACTAGTGAAAAGGAGACAGACTCCCTCGCTGTCTGGCTGATACCGAAATTAGGCCGCCCCGACGACTTTACTTTTTATTGATTGTCGCTATTTGGCCAATAAATTCTAAGGAAGTATGGTTTCAGTTTATTTGTTTAATGGCATATCAACACTTGTGGGTTATTTAATGTTTAAGCCATCCTGGTATGTATTTACAAAAAACCTCTACATGTACAGCATGTGATATAAGGTCAATTCTATGCGGAGTTTAACAGATTCAAATTCAGTTTTCCTTCTGCTCAACCGGTTGCTATACCATATTTAAAGAGTCCAGTCTGTCCTGCTATTTACCCATATATAGAGAGAGAATAGTACGATGCATATCTTTCCTTAGGATATCTGTACGAAAGTGAATGTAATAGCGCGACTGGGGTTCGAACTCGCTTACTACAATTAAGCAATCCAGCACGTAGGCCACTACGTCACGGAGACTGCCCTCATAATGGTTAACTTAAGTGCTTTATTAATCGCTTGCATCGTGCGTGTTAAGAGTTAGCCCTATAAAAATAGAACACGATAATGGGACTATCAATTACAAAGAGAAATGCGGATGGAAAGAATTGTTCAGATTTTCATCTCATCATCATTTAATGGCGAATCAAGTCATTTTGATAAATAAAGGGCTCAGTTTGCTTACAGTACCTGCTATTGCTTAAGTGACTACTCAATTAAGTACTGAACAGGCTCATCACTACTTAACTTCGGTAATCTAACGGGAACCAGTGCTTTCAGCGTAATATACCAAAATAGCTTGGCTATATCAAGGAAGCTCGTGGTGTAATGGTTAAAGTCATGGGAAATGGACTCGGCACCCCGAGCTCAAATCCTGGACGTAGTAATTGCATTTCACTAATACCTTTGGGAAAGGTGTGAATCCTACTCTCCCTCCAGCTATGGGTAAATAGTAGTGCAGACTGGGCTCTTTAACCATGGTTAGGCAACCGGTCTAGGAGAAGGAAAACACTGAATTCAAACCTGTTGAATTCTGCTTAAGAAATTGACCTTGTGTCGCATCCTGCTCGTGCGGTGGGGGTGGGGTAGATATATATATATAATTTTTCCAGGAAATAAATAAGGATTAAAACTAATTACAAAATGACTCCATTTATCAATCTAATGTTGTTCTACAAGGATGGCTTTGGAATTAAATAATCCACAAAGGTTCAAATACTATTAAATAAAGAAATCAAACTAAAACCTAAACCAATCTGAGAGTCCGTATTTTTTAATTAAAGTTGTTTCATCAATTTTTAACAAAACACTGATTTCTCAATAAAACTGTAGTCAATCAGTGTCATATATTCAGTTGAATGAAAAAAATGACATCAAAATAGCTTGGCTATTGGAAAATCTTTTCAAGAATTAAACAAGGATTCAAATTTATTACTAAATGGGCCTCATTTATTTATCAGATTAGGACAATTTTGGGGGAGAATATGTGCTTAATTGAAGTCATACCTAATTTGAAAATTAATTAGTTGATAATTAATGAATTAGGTGAGCATATCTGTTCAAATATAAATTTGTTTACGCCTTACATTTGAACAAATATGCTCGCCTAATTCATTAATTGTCAACTAATTAATTTTCAAATTGGTTATGACTTCAATTAAGTACATAATTAGATTATCTATGGAGTTGGAAGAAACTAATGGAATTTTAACCACATGCTCGAGTAATTTATGGCGTAGGTTTTTCATGTATTGGCGGTAAAGAGCTGATTCTTTTGACACGACACAATAATCAACAAGAGGACACTTCAAACGTACAACTAAACCCGTTGATCATAAATAACGCAAAGTAGGCAATTTTTTATTGCAACAGATAGTATCAAGTAGTGTCGAGAGAAGCACCAAGTACCGAAAAAGCATTTACAAAGGTATGAACCCTATCATCAACCATGGATATGGTCAAAATTTAATTTCTTTCACAATTCCCAGGGGATCACTTCCCACACCTAATTGTGCATAGTCTGGCGCGAGTACAGGGTTGTGGTGGCTGAGTAGTCTGTAACCCGAGTATTAAGTCTTGTGACACTCGACTTTGTCCCTTACTCGGGCTAGATGAACAGTCGGAGAGGGCATCATCCGATCGATCGGCTGGTAATGTCAACCCCTAGCACCTATATTATTGTCTCAACTTTAAATTGGTCTTATGGCAAATATCCCTTTTTATCACATAGGTGCTAGAAGGCGGTGGCTGAGGATCAACCACCCGTATATATAAATGCTCATGAAGTTAATGATGTTTTTTCTACCAGTTCATTGATACACATCTTATTATAATGGAGATTGTGTGTTTTTCTGTCTGTAACCGAAACTATATTACTAATCGAGTCACAATTAACATAGTTATTTACATCCCATTCTCCATGATTTTATTTATATTTAAACCTCAATTATTAATAAAATTGCATCACCTTTTTATTAGTGTTGTCCACATCCACATACTAATAACATGCAATTGTATTTATATATACAAAAAATAGCGGTTTGCAGTGTGAACGGGAAGGCTAATTTGCATATTAATATTAAGAATGTAATTTTAATAAATATATGCTTAGTATTATTGGGTTCTAACTGTTTGGTTTTATTTTAATGAATATATGCAAAAATCTCTTCAATGAATCTTAAATGAAATCCAGAAAAGTATTTCTACCAAATGTTTTAATAAACATGAAGAGATGGAAAATATTTGGGATTGAATAACCTGTCACAAAATTCATAAGCTACCTATGAATTATGTAAGTACTGTAGTTAGATAAATTCTGAATCAGAGTTCGTTAAATTCAAAATAATGGGGGTTAAGTGGAAGATTACCCTAACCCTTATGGTTATGATTAATTTGTGGTGACATTCCACTTATCTCCCTCTGGAAGTGCGCGATTAGAAGCGTGTGACAATTTTTAGTTTAGTTCAGTTGCGACCAGAAATTCAGAGTGAGCGGACGCAAAAGTATATCTCAACGAGATGTCGATTATCAATCCGCGCGGTTTTGGGGCTAGGGTTATTCAATAAAAGCTAAAAGAAAAACAACAAAGTCTTGATAAATTCATTAAAATAAGAGATGACCAGCCCGAACAAGAAAGAAGAAAGCACAGGATCAGCACTGAGAAGATGGTGGCTCACGAGTTAGCAAGCAAAAGAGTTAACAATTAAGAACCCCTCATCCTCTCCTCATACACACACACACACACACACACACACACACTCTCTCTCTCTCTTTCTCTCTATCTTTATCTCTTTCTCTCTATCTCTTTCTCTATCTCTCTCCCCTCTCTCTATCTCTCGCCAAGTAATATTACTCGATATTAAGGGTTATATAATAATCATCATGACGCGCCAGTAGTACAGATATCCTGGACAATCTCTCACCAACCATCCCTATCATTCATTACCCTGGAAGATCCTCTGCGGAGCATCCAGTGCTGGTCAATGTATGTCTTCGCTGGACGGCCCACACTGGCGTGTCCATGTGCTAACTTCCACAGAAGAACGTCACTTATGAGTTCACCATTGCTTCTCCAGCACTGTCAGGTGTGTCTTGTTCGTCTTACATGGATGGTTTGTGTGATATGGGGCAGGTGACCGTACAGCTGTGGGATGTTGTTTCCAAGTCTTGTTGAAGATTGCACGCAGCATTCTTGTCCACAAAGGGTGATATGCCGTTAAAATAACCAACCAACCAACCAACCAGATATGCATAGTGAGCAAAACATATTGGAAGCTACCGATTTAACCGATCAAATACAAGATTACTCATTTGTCAAAGAAAAAAGCAAAAAAAAAGCCTGGTGCCAACTCACAGAAAATGCAAAAATTGCAAAATTATCAATAAAATAAATAAATAAATAAATAAAAACAAATAAATAAATAAATAAAAAATAAATAAATAAAGATTTGAAGAAGTAATTTATATCAAACCATTTGTCAAAGAGACAGTTGACATATTTTTCAATCCATAAAATAACGGGAACACCTGTTGTGTCATAAGAGTTCATTGACTATCTTTGCTATCTTATATTATTAACCATTCCATGACGGATTTCGGTCAAGTCACGCTGAAAGCACCGGTTCTCGTTAGATCATGGAAGTTAAGTAACGACCAGCCTCTTTAATCCTAAATTGAGAAAACATTTAAATAGCATGTACTGTTTAACAAACTGATGGTACTTGTTTATCAGAATGACGTGGTTCGGCATTTAGATGCTATCCGCAAACTGGCTTTGATATGCCGTAAAAACATTTCCTAACGTGGAGCAACCTGTCGAGTGGAAGCTGTTAGTATACGCCGACTGTGCTTTTGTAATTTGGTTACCCCCCGCCAAAAAAAAAAAATGGGGCAGTATTCTTTGGTATGAAGTTTAACTGCATTGTTTACATAATCATTTAGACACCCTAATGTTATGGACAATAGTGTAGAATCATATTAGTGCAGCTGTATGGCCTTGAGAGAGACAGCAGTTGACCTCACTCGACCGCGTTCGGGGATGATGTCGTGAGAATCGGAAAGCCGATAGAAGCCCCCTTTCCGGTTTTAGGGTATAAGCAACTCAAGTCAGTTAGAGTTTAGAAGTTAGAAGCCGAAGCTAGACGGATGTAAGATACCGCGCGCATTGGTCTGCGAGGTTTATGGATAATCCCAGTAAATCATCGTAAATCGAAGGTCTTGTTGTTATTACTATAAAGCTAACAATAGCACAGGGCTTCTGATAAGCAGTGATCCCCAAACAGAAAACCAGACCCGGAACCCCAATAGGGACCAGACGAGACCTTTAGATATACCAGACCAAAATAGATGATAGAAGAAGCAAAGCGGCGTCAGAGACAGCGCCGAGTAAGGACGTAAGAAAGTATATAACACTATATAGATATATAGTGCCGGTTAATAGAAGAAGGTATGCAACATATACCTATTTAGTACCGTCAAGAAAAGGCACCTACGTAATACATTCAGTTGGTGAGGTTTAAAATTTTGGAGTTCTGTGGAGTATTGAGGTACCTTTTACTTCCAGACCACTCAGAACAACGGAGACGTTACGCGTCACACCTCTGGGTAATAGATAATAAGAGAGAAACAATGATAAAATACGAGTCTTAGCGGCGTTAGTTTAATGGCGAAAATAAATAAATAATTTGGGCTCTGTTTATCTCTCTCT
>CM042148.1:24800495-24807995 GCA_023376005.1 Doryteuthis pealeii
GGTGGAACCCATACAATAGTAATGACACGGCTACAGCTTTGGAAGAATTAATCTTTTTACTTTCTCAGAGAAGGAAAAAAAACTATGTAACCTCATAAGAAATTTTGGATCCCCCCCTTACATTACTGTAAGTGATTATACAGCATGGCTATTCTTAGTCTCATGTCTGGTACTTTTATGTTTATCTTGTACCATCATGAATGTCTACTCTACAGTAACGTTGTATACCTATGTATTAGTATTCTTGTTTATATCCATGTGTTATACGTATTAAATGTTTATGTTTTATCATATTATTCCTTTGTCGGAGTCTTGTATCTTCAAGTAATAAAACTTTGAAAACTTTTTTACAACTGAATGGCATTTATCTTTTTTATGAGAATTCGGCTGTTTATTTCATTTCATCATTTTTTTTTTTAACCTCAACAAAATTTATGTCATCTAATATTGTTCGATGATGATGTGAATAAAACACTGAAATATCAATTCCCTTAATATATGTCTGTCAATAATCACATTTAATTAGGTAAAAAGTAAGTTGGGCAAAACTTTGTTGGTATCAGCAGCAATAGCAAGGGGGTCTATCTCCCTTTTTGCTAGTGCTTAGACCAGACGAGATTTCTTTTTCTGAGGTGGGCGCCACATCTACCTCCAGCTCCCTGTCAACTTTATTCACATAGGTCTTATTAACCCAAGTTGTGCTACTCATAGGCTGATTTAGCAACAGTATTGAACTTTGGATCCTTGCAATTCTTATTTCTTTATATATAAAGGGCAGTTTGTGTGTATGTATGGCCGAAGAACTACAAAAATAAAACAATGATAAAAAGTAAATCTATATATACATTTCCACTATCACAGAGCCTTGGTTTTTGCTGAAAAAATAATTGATTTATATTCATATTGTTGAAGATATTTAGGTTTTTTTTCTGGTTTGTTTTGTTTACGGCATATCAACCTCAGTGGGTCATTAATGCCGATTAAAGAAAATAACACGGTGTAGTTGTTGAATGATCTTGGTAACAATAGCACATGATCTAGAAGAAGAAGCTGCGGACCGACCACTAAGAGAAGTGCAGACGCTAGAAAGAGATGTTAAGAAGACGTAAAAATAGAAAAGGACGTCAGAAGAAAGATTTTGGTTTTTGGTTGTTTTTTTTTACGGCATATCAACCTCAGTGGCGTCATTTAATTGCCGCATAAAGTTTTGAAATAAATTCAGTTCTTAATGGATATAATACAATTTTTTTATGAATACTTTTTCTATTTAAACCATAGATGGGACCCTAACAGGCTACTACCACTCCGGGTCAGAGTGCCACCAGGAGCAATTGGTGATGAAGGGGTGCTCCACATTCCCCAAACCTACAAAACTGGAAACCTCACCATCAGATTGAGTTTAACGTCATTTCCCTGACATGTAGACACCGCCAGCCACCGCCTTTCTAGCACCCATATGATAATAAGGGCCGCATTGGGGTTGCCATACAGGGCAATTTTAGGGCTGGGAAAATCAATATAGGTGCTAGGCGTTTACGTGACCAGCCGATTTGCATCGGAAGGAGGCTCTCCGCCGCCCGTCTAGCCCAAGATAGGGCCAAAGGAAGATATTTAAAAATTAGAATTGAATAGTTAGAGAAAGGGAAAGTCATTCGGTGGTGTTCATGCATTTAAAATATAAACAAATCAATTATGTAAGACAAAAACAAATCAATGGATCTGCGAGACTAACTTTTTTATCCCCCCTTTCTACCCAGACAATGCCGGTGTAGCCGCTATAGTTTCTTTATAAAGCAGAAAAGTACGACATCATACAACAACCGTTTTCTTGCGCAATGTGTATATCTAATAAATATGACTGATTCTTTTGTGTATCTTTCTTTTTTGTGTGTGTGGGGACTGTCCGCAATAATGTTTCATTGTCAGTTTGCAGCAACTTTCGATTTTCCGCGGCGAACAATCCCGAGTTCAAATTGCTTTAAGAAACCAGGCGACTGAAAAGTAAATTGCCTGATTAACCACAGCTGAAAGTCAATGCCCGTCTTGATTCTATTCTGAATTTGTGAGCGTATCGCCTCAAAGATAAACATTGCTTCTATGTAAGTATATTTAACAAATAGCGGTAGCATACAAATTACAGCAGTTTGTTCTTTAATATACATTATATATATATAGCAAATAAAAAAACACCCCCCCCCCCCCATCCCCGGGCGATGTAAAAATACATTTTTGAAAACATATTGCCGAGCGTGGTGGGAGTTTAAAAAATTCAATCGTCATCGAGTTTGCTTACCCTAAGTAAAGTAAAATCATCAAATTCATCAAAGGATAAAAAAAAACAATTTTGAAATGTAATCTTTAAATTATATATTAAAATAAAACAAACTATATATAGATATATAATATAGTCATGTATTCATTAAAACGTGCTTTAAAAAAACAATGATGGACTGTCTAATGTTGCATGTTCAAATTTTTGCGAGTGTATACTATTCTATGTTATGACGATTTGGGTAATGTGACGTAAGCAATGACTTAATTTTTGTTACAGACCAAAAAACCGCGAAGCGAATCTCCATTATTAATAGATTACTAACAAATACTATGGATGCGCGTGGTTGTAATGATTAAAGTCAGGGAAATGGACTCGTCAACCGAGTTTCAAATCCGCATGTTCTAATTGGCATTTCACTTTACGCAATACCCTTGAAAAGGTATGAATCCTACTCTCCCTCCAGCTATGGATAAATAGTAGGGCAGACTGGGCTCTTTAACCTTGGTTTGGCAACGGTCTAGGAGAGGAGAAAAAACTCTGAATTCAACGCTTAAGAAATTTGACCTTGTGTCACATCCTGCTCGTGCGGAGAGCGTTCCCGTAAATATATATATACTAGTTAAATACATGCACACTCCGAGTGCAAGTATTTAAGTTCTAATTAATAAATTTAAATTAAATACGAATACGAGTAAAAGATTTTTTAAAAAGAGAGGGGATAATTGAAAAATAGAACAAATCTGAAGCATACACTTCCATCCACTTTCTGTCTTTTCATCTGCTAAATTTTCCTAATTTAACTATTTAGTTGAGAGAAGTTAAGAATTAAATTACGGTTATTTCTTCTGGTTAATGGGATTTCTTTTAACATTTTCCCGAGATTTTTGCTCTTAATTCATTAAGATAAAACCAAAACAATTAGAAATCAAATAATACTTAGAACATTTTATCAAAAATTCAAATTTTTAATATCCAATATGCAAATGAGGCCTTTCCGATCACACTGAAAAAACTGGTATTTTATTGTATATTTTAAATACAATTGCATCGCCATTGTATGTAGATATTGTCAACAAGTATTAATTAATGTAAACAATGTCACTAATAATTTGAGGGCTTAAATAAAAATTAAAGCCATGATGAATATGACATTTAATAAACTAAGAGGATTGTGAACTTGAGTAGTTTTGGTTACAGATCGAAAAGCGCACAATCTCCATTTATAATGTATATATATATAAAAATTAATTCCAATGCGTAACACACATTTTTAAAAATCCCGAGTACTTTCGGCACTTCGAAGTGCCATCATCAGGGGTGATGCTTTCCAGTCTTTTAAAAATTATATTAATGTAGAGGCTGGAATGAGAAGAATTGGTGAGAAAGGTGTTTTAGGCATTTTAAAATGTGTGTACCGCATTGGAAATTAATTTTTTATATATATATACATTATAATGGAGATTGTGCGCTTTTCGATCTGTAACCAAAACTACTCAAGTCACAATCCTCTTAGTTATTAATGTCATATTCATCATGGCTTTAATTTTTATTTAAGCCTCAATTATTAGTGACATTGTTTTACATTATTAATACTGTTGACCATATCTACATACAAATGGCATGCAATTGTATTTAAATATACAATAAAATACCGGTTTTCAGTGTGATCGGAAAGGCTCATTTGCATATTGATATTAAAAATTGATTTTAATAAATATGTTCTAAGTATTATTGATTTCTAATTGTTTGGTTTTATCTTAATGAATAAGAGCAAAAATCTCGGGAATAAATGTTAAAAGAAATCCATTAACCAGAAGAAATAACCGTAATTTTATTCTTTACTTCCTACTTCAACTAAATAGTTAAATTAGGAAAATTTAGCAATGAAAGACAGAAGTGATGGAAGTGTATGCTTTCAGTTGTTCTATTTTCAATTATCCCCTCTCTTTTTAAAATCTTTTTAACTGTATTCGTATTTATTTAATTTATTAAATTAGAACTTAAATACTTGCACTCGGAGTGTGCATGTATTTACTAGTATATATATATTTACCAACCTCTCCGCACGAGCAGGATGTGACACAAGGTCAATTTCTTAAGCGTTTGAATTCAGAGTTTTCCTTCTCCTAGACCGGTTGCCTAACCAAGGTTAAAGAGCCCAGTCTGCCCTACTATTTATCCATAGCTGGAGGGAGAGTAGGATTCATACCTTTTCCAAGGGTATTAGCGCTAAGTGAAATGCAATTAGAACATGCAGGATTTGAACTCGGGTTGACGAGTCCATTTCCCATGACTTTAATCATTACACCACGCGCCTCCATAGTATTTGTTAGTATCTATTAATAATGGAGATTCGCTTCCGGTTTTTGTCTGTAACAAAAATTAAGTCATTGCTTACGTCACATTACCCCAAATCGTCATAACATAGAATAGATACACTCAAAATTTGAACATGCAACATTAGACAGTCCTCATTGTTTTTTTTAAACACGTTTTAATGAATACATGACTAGTATTATATATCTATATATAGTTTGTTTTATTTTAATATATATTTAAAGCTTACATTTCAAATTGTTTTTTTTTATCCTTTGATGAATTTGATGATTTTACTTACTTAGGGTACAAACTCGCTGACATTGAATTTTTAACTCCCACCCCTCAGGCAATATGTTTCAAAAATGTATTTTTACATCGCCCGGGGAGGGTGTTTTTTTATTTTGCTAGTATATATATAATGTATATTAAAGAAACAAACTGCTGTATTTGTATCTACCGCTATTTGTTAAATATAACTTACATTAGAAGCAATGTTTATCTTTTGAGGCGATAACCTCACAAATTCAGATAGAATCAAGAAACGGGCATTGACTTTCAGCTGTGGTTCAATCTAGCAATTTACTTTTCAGTCGCCTGGTTTCTTAAGCAATTTGAACTCGGATTGTTCGCCGCGGAAAATCGAAAGTGCTGCAAACTGACAATGAAACATTATTGAGCCGGACAGTCGCCACACACACAAAAAAGAAGATACACAAAAGAATCAGCTCATATTTATTAGATATACACATTGCGCAAGAAACGGTTGTGTAATTGATGTCGTACTTTTTCTGCTTTATAAAGAAACTATAAGCGGCTACCCGGCATTGTCTGGGTAGAAAGGGGGGATAAAAAAGTTAGTCTCGCAGATCCATTGATTGTTTTTGTCTTACATAATTGATTTGTTTATATTTTAATCATGAACACCACCAATGACTTTCCTTTCTCTTACTATTCAAATTCTAATTTTTAAATATCTTCCTTTGGCCCTATCTTGGGCTAGACGGGCGGTCGGAGAGGCCTCCTCCGATCAATCGGCTGGTCACGTCAAACCCTAGCACCTATATGATTTTCCCAGCCCTATTGCCCTTATGGCAAGCCCCAATCCCTTATTATCATATGGGTGCTAGAAGGCGGTGGCTGCGGGTCTACATGTCCAGGGAATGACGTTAAACTCAATCTGATGGTGAGGTTCCAGTTTTGTAGGTTTGGGGAATGTGGAGCACCCCTTCATCACCATTGCTCCCTGGTCCACTCTGACCCGGAGTGGTAGTACCTGTTAGGGTCCCATCTATGGGTTAATAGAAAAATGTATTTCATAAAAAAATTGTATTATCCATTAAGAACTGATTTATTTCAAAACTTTATCGGCATTAAATGACCCACTGAGGTTGATATGCCGTAAAACAAAACAAACCAAACAAACCAATCTTCTTCTGACGTCTTTTCTATTTTACGTCTTCTTCTAACATCTCTTCTAGCGTCTGCACTTCTCTTAGTGGTCGGTCGCACTTCTTCTTCTAGATCAGTCTTGTTACCAAGACATTCAACAACTACAAAACCGTGTTATTTTCTTTATCGGCATTAAATGACCCACTGAGGTTGATATGCCGTAAAACAAAACAAACCAAACCTAAATATCTTCACGAATATGAATAAAATCATTATTTTTTCACAAAAACCAAGCTCTGGTGATAGTGAATGTATATATAGATTTACTTTGTTATCAATTGTTTTATTTTTGTAGTTTCCTCGGCCATACATACACACAAACTGCCCTTTATATATAAAGAAATAAGAATTGCAAGGATCCAAGTTCAATACTGTTGCTAAATCAGCCTATGAGTAGCACAACTTGGGTAATAAGACCTATGTGATAAAGTTGACAGGGAGCTGGCGGTAGATGTGGCGCCCCACCTCAGAAAAAAGAAATCTCTCTGGTCTAGCACTAGCAAAAAGGGAGATAGACCCCCTTGCTATTCTGCTGATACCAACAAGTTTTTGCCAACTTACTTTTTACCTAATTAAATGTGATTAATTGACAGACATATATTAAGGGAATTGATATTTCAGTGTTTTATTCACATCATCATCAGAACAATATTAGATGACATAAATTTTGTTGAAGGTTAAAAAAAATGATGAAAATGAATAAACAGCCGGAATCTCAAATAAAAAAGATAAAAATCCATTCAGTTGTAAAAAAGTTTCAAAGTTTTATTTACTTGAAGATACAAACTCCGACAAAGGTTTGATAAACAAAACATTTAATACGTATACAGCACATGGATATAACAAGATACATAATACATAGGTATAACAAAGTTACATGTAGAAAGGTAAAGACACATTCATGAATGGTACAAGATAAACATAAAAGTACAGACATGAGACTAAGAATAGTCCATGCTGTATAATTCACTTACAGTAATGTAAGGGGGGGATCCAAAATTCTCTATGAGTTACATAGTTTTTTTCCTTCTCTGAGAAAGTAAAAGATTAATTCTTCCAAGCTGTAGCCGTGTCATTACTATTGTATGGTTCCACCACTTGTATTTTAACAAAACACTTTGGAGAAGTAAGGACAAACTCATAGGCAAATTTCTCCTATGAATTCCTTCCTATACATGGACACACCAGTATAGGCCTGTTGGAATATTCTGGTATATATGGTGTGCTGGAAACCACCACTTAAACTTATAGACTCGGCATGGTCACATGGATTAAACCCAGCCAATCAACAGCTCGAATACGTGGTTAGTTAACTATTTAATCGCCGATATTGAAAGCCGTTCATTTGCATGTTATTCGACATTGACAAACGGACCTGCAACTAAGGACTTTGCTCAACGCAAGGATTTTGCCCAACACTAAGGAACAACCAAAGCATCATACCCAACACTAAGGGA
>CM042148.1:24812995-24830495 GCA_023376005.1 Doryteuthis pealeii
TAATTTTTGTTACAGACAAAAACCGTAAGCGAATCTCCATTATTAATAGAAATAGATATTACGGCGATAGCTATGAAATATTAATTAAAATCCTTCACGGATTATTAATTAAAATCATCAACATCATCGTGTGTCTTTCTTACAAAGGCAACGCAATCAATTCACAAGTTTAATTTCTATTCAACTGAGTTGCATTGAAATGGGCAGAAATTGGAATTTGTACGGCTTCATTGCAGGATTTTAAAACTTAATTTTCTATTTTGTTAGCCCAGGAGAATCCATAATTAAGTTGGTTAGATGGTTTGCTTTCGTTGATTAATATGCATAATGTTGTAGGTGACTCGCCTATGACCAGAACAATGGACTTACCCAAAGGTTATATGTAGCAGAGCAAAGCTGCTCAAGTGGGAAGTAGCAAGTGCATGTCTTTGAGTACGTTGTACCAATGAAACCCTCCTTATTTTGTACATTGATATGTGTTGAATATATCTGTTCTTTACTTCTATCTCCGTGTTGAGTATTTATTTATTGTCCCCTTAACAGGTCATAACACATAACAAGCTTCATGGGTTTTTAATGCCAAGGCCACCCTTGTAGAAGAACAGTAGTGGTCCTATTTAACTCATTGCTAGAGGATGAAGAAGATCAGACATTTCCTAACGGTATTAGTGCGAAACTGAATCAAATAACGTGAATGGAGTTCGAACTCGCTAACTACGATATCGCAGTCCAGCAAGTTAGATACTAAGCCTCAGGGATTTCCCCTTTCTGGATTCTGGATTCGTGATAAACATCAGTTTTATATTATCCATATTTTTGATATGACGGAGTTAGCTATGAAAATATTAATTACAATACTTCGGGGATTCCTAATTAAAAGCATCAACATCATCCTGTGTTTTTCTTACAAAGTCAATCCAATCAATACCCGAGTCTAATTTCTATCGAATTAATCTGCATTGAAACGGGAATTAATACTTTATTAATAATTAATTTTATTAAATATATTAATATTTATATTAATGTATTAATAAAGTATTACTTTATTAATACTTTATTTATACTTAATTTACGGGCTTTGGTACTCTAAAATAAAAACGTCAGATTTTAATCATCGTCGACGAAAAAACAAAATTACGGTCATAAAAGGAGGATCCAATTTATGCCTAAATTGTAAAACGAGCCCCCACTTTAAAACTAACCATTCTCACAAAATAAAAACTTTTAGAATATACACATTGAAGTGAATATTAAAATAAATAAATAAAATATATTTAGTATTGTAAAATAACGGGTGCAAGAAAAATATCTATTGCAAAAACGCGGACATAAAATGAGGGTCCAGTTTATTTTATGGTAGGAATTTACGAGGAAATAGTTAAGGATTACCTATATAGGGTATATACAGTATATAATAGTATCAATCCCTTTTGGAGAGTGTGTGCCAGCACGAATTGTTTGTAGCTTTGGCACCGTTATCATTCCACCTTTATATCCTTGTTTGTTAATCTTACTCCAGATTGTAAACCTATTGTTATAAAATCTTGACGCTTCTCGGGTGTAGATAAATCTTTTATTCCTTCTGAAATGCCAAGGTTGATAAAAGAACAGATAACTGAGATAATTGGAATTGGTAGTATTTTCGATTATTAAATTCTATGGTTGAATCTCAGAGTAATTTCGGTGAAATACAACGTTATCTAACGATTTTGTCGCATAAAATGCAAACAGAACACTGAAAATTAGGGTCCATCAAGCGTAAGTACTAAATAAGGATAAATGTGCAAATTTGAGGATATGGGATGGGAGCTCATTGTTATAAACTAGTATGTAATTGGTTATTACTGGTGGACCAGCACAAATTTGGTGATTCAAACTCTATCAGGTTTGATGAGCGGAGGAAAGGGATGAAATATGTTTGTGCTGTTTACAGTCGCTAGATCGAATGCTTATTAATCCCACAGAATAATAATAATAATAATAATAATAATAATAATAATAATAATAATAATAATAATAATAATAATAATATAAGGCCAAGTATTGAACAATAGTTAAATCGGTGAACGACGACCAATCTCATAATTTTATGTATTTATTCATAGGAAACAGTTTTTCCTTCATCAAAAACTAAATCACAGTCAAGGCGCGTGTAACTGATGATTTGCCGAATAACGCAGTATTGATTTTGCATGTAGACATACTACACTATATATTGTAATGATTTCTTTTTGGCGCTTAAAGTACTCACAGGTTTGTTCTATTTTTGTAAACACTGTTTTCCCTTGAACTACACATCGAATAAATATAATGAGAAACGGCCAATAAGTTTGGTTTCTTTTCTTTTACGGCATATCAACCTCGGTGGGTCATTTAATGCCGATAAAGTTTTGAAATAAATCAATTCTTAATGGATAATACAATTTTTTTTTATAAATACATTTTTCTATTTAACCCATAGATGGGACCCTAACAGGTACTACCACTCCGGGTCAGAGTGGACCAGGGAACAATGGTGATGAAGGGGCGCTCCACATTCCCCAAACCTCACCATCAAATAGAGTTTAACGTCATTCCCAGGACATGTAGACCCGCAGCCACCGCCTTCTAGCGCCCATATGATAAAAAGGGGTTGGGGCTTGCCATGAGGGCAATAGGGTTGGGGTAATCATATAGGTGCTAGGGCTTGACGTGACCAGCTGATTGATCGGAGGGGGCCTCTCAGACCGCCCGTCTAGCCCAAGATAGGGCCAAAGTGGAGTATTGCATGTCATGAACTGCTCATCCACCTGGGCTCTATCCCTAAGCATCACGGGTCGCCACCCACGGCCAACAGGTGGCCCCATTGGGGGAGTCTTACCCCTATGCAGAGGTGCAGTCGGTGCATTCTAACGCCCCAGCCGACAGGGCGGGACCAATAAGTAGCGAAATTTATAAGTAAAGTAAAGTCGGTGGGCTGGCCTAAAGTCGGTATCAGCCGGACTGCGAGGAAGTCTATACCCTTTTCTCTTGCACTGGGCCAAGGAGATTGTTTTTTTTAGCGTCTGAGGTGGAGCGCCACACCTACCATCAGCTCCCCACTTTACCGCACAGATCCCTGTGCTACTCATACGCTGAGTTGGCGAGGGCCGGTATCGAACCAGGAACCTTGTGATTCCTAGTCAAGTGCTCTACCGACTGAGTATAAAACACAAATACTCGGGAATCGAAAACAGGAGACTTTGTATAATAAATCTAAAAAAATTCATATGAATTATAAAGAAGAGTTTTACAAGCAGACAAACTACGAGGGTGAGTCAAAAATTATCCGCACTTTCGCCATAACATCTTTATTATTATCACACTGCGTTCCGCACAGGCCTTCTTATAGTTGGTACTTTTGTGGGGACGTGATCGTGTTTAAGCCTGATCAAGCCATTTTGCTTGTTCTCTTCACAGTGTAAACCTGGCCGCAAAAACCCATTCATTTTTGTAGTCTTCCAGGGAAGTGAATTTTACATGTAGATACATTATATCTTATCATAATGGAGATTGGTTGTCTATCTATCTTACTAACTAAAATTAAATCACTGCTTACGATAAATACCTTTAGCAATTGCATAAGCTTATCAATTAGTATTTAATTCATAGTCAAAATCATTCACACATAGAATAAATCTTATTTATTAACGAGGTTTCTATGAACATCTGAGTTAGATCTGCCTCAAAAGTGCCCATGTTATTAGTGCATTTAAAATCCTGCAATGTGTCTTATATATCACTAAGAAATAAACGTTTACATAATATATGGTGTAATTAATTTGCATACTGGTTTTTACCAAAACCGGGTTTAATAAATAATTACTTGTTGTTATCGATCTGTAATATTGTTTTATTCTCCAACGTATAAAATCAATCCTATGAATTTTATATAGAACCCAATTAAATATGATCAAAATGAATGTAATCTTTTTATATTCTTTCTTATCTAATTATGTTAGTCTTTCTAATTTAATATATTCAATTATGTTAAAACTTAAAAATACTTAACCCCGATGGGGAAAATTCTTGCTATTACATTAAATAGATTACATTTTTTCATCAATCGAAATTCCTTTTAAGGAATTTCTTTTTTATGTTTACATGAAATTTTTGGTTATTTCCTAATTGAGTAACATGATATTACAGGGTGACCCAGAAAAAAACAGAACCCAAATTATTTATTTTCCCATTAAACTAACCCTAAACCCCAACCCCAACCCTGACCCCAAAACTCCTAACTCTAAACCCTAACCCTAAGGGGGTATGGTTAGTTGAGTAACATGATATTACAGGGCGACCCAGAAAAACAGAACCCACACATTTTGTAATAAAACTTTTAATTTTAACTAGGGGGGTTAGGGTTAGGGTTAGGGTTTAGTGCTAGGGTTAGGGTTTAGGGCTAGAGTTAGGGTTGGGGTTTAGGGTTAGTTTAATGGGAAAATAAATAAATTATTTGGGTTCTGTTTTTTTCTGGGTCACCCTGTAATATCATGTTACTCAACTAGGAAATAACCAAATTTTTATAATTGTATTTAAAATGAATCAATATTTTCATTATTCATTTTGGAACATCTGTGGCGGGAAAGTTGATTCATTTTTGTATTGTTTATTTCTTCTCTTTATTTTGGAAACGAGGTGCCAGCTTCTCTGTCTTCAGTCATTGATGAATGTTTTTTAGCAGTCCAGAATGGCCAATCAATACCGCTGTTTTCGCATTTCTTCCCTTGTTTTTTACTCGATGACATTCGATCGACAACTGACTTGAAAACATAACCATATACGCCTTAACGAAAAATATATGGAAAATAACGATTCTGTATTATGATGTACGCATAAGAAAGGTATGGACTGCAACTGACAGCTTATTGATTATATAGACATCTGACCTTTCTCCGGCCTGTCGGCTGGGACGGCAGAATGCACCGACTGTACCTCTGCAGATGGTAAAATCGCCGCAGTGGGGCCATCTGGTGGCAATGGGTGGCGAACCATGATGCTTAAAGATGGAACCCTGGTGGCTGAGCAGTCCATAACATCATACACCAGGAGAAGAGAGACAGCTTCATAGGGTATGTTTTGACCAACTGTTCTGGGGTTTATCTCACAATAAACAGTCCGCTCTGTCGGTGGGACGTTAGAATGCAGCAGACAGCAGACTCCCCCAATGGGGCCATATGGTGGCAATGGGTGGCGAACCATGATGCTTCAGGATGGAACCCTGGTGGCTGAGCAGTCCATAACAAGCAACTCACCATTTTGTTCCTTACGTAGGCTAGACTGGTAGTCCGAGAGGCCTACTCCGACCAATCGGCTGGTCACGTCAGGCCCTAGCACTTATATGATTGTCCCAACACTATTGTCATTATGGCAAACCCAAACCCATTTTTGTGCCTCATAATGTCATTGGTCATCTCTTATGACAAACAAATAAATTCTTGAATAATTCTATCCCTTTAACTCTTAGATGAGGTGATAAGGGGGAGTTCGTACCTTTCCCAAGGTTATTATTCTAAAACCAAACATCATAGGGCGAGTGGAATTCAAACGTTTACTACGATATTAAAGTCCAGCCCATTAGCCAAGACCAATGAGATTATTTTTTTAATGATAATATTTAGATAAATTCAACTTACATTTGGTTTTTATGTCCTCTCTGATATATATATATATATATATATATATATATATATATATATATATTAAAATTCGAAGGCAATACAATGCGTATAAAAAATAAAGACAAAAAGATTTTATATGTCTTATCGATTTCGAAGCTAGAGCTTCATCATCAGAGTTTATTTTCAGAAATGACGTGCTTATGTTTTTTTTATTTGTGTGGTTATAATTTCTCTTTTTTTCCTCTCTTTCTTCTTCTCCTTCTTTATGAATGAAATGGGCGAATAAGGAGAGGAAAAGGAAATAAGAAGAGAAATTATAACCACACAAATAAAAAAACATAAGCACGTCATTTCTGAAAATAAACTCTGATGATGAAGCTCTAGTTTCGAAATCGATAAGACATATAAAACATCTTTTTGTCTTTATTTTTTATACGTATTGTATTGCCTTCGAATTTTAATATTTTATAACATACTTAACAATGCTTCAAGCAAATTACCAATTACTTTTATATATATATATATATATATATATATATATATATATATATATATATATATGTATATAAAAGTAATTTGCAAGAGTCAAATTTTAGCCCTGAAGAGCTTTATGTGAAACTAATAGTAGGTTCGTCTGACTCATTAGATTATCTTTGTTATTTAGCTCTACTTAGGTATCGAGCACTTTTTACTTATTAGCTTTCTCCTAGCGGTTATATGAATATATATATATATCTTATATACATATATATACATATAAATTGTTTTTTCTTTTGGCCAAATACTGTACAAATAGATTATTTTTTGTTGGTACGGATATCTTGGTCCTTTCTTTTTTTCAAAAATTTTTTTCTTCATGGTTGATGTTTGGTAGTATATTTTTACAATCAAACTTTCTGCTGGGTTTTTCTCTCCGCAAGGATCTACCACACACTTGGTATATTAAAATTATATATATATATATATATATATATATATATATATATATATATAGTATTTTTAGTATGAGAGAATTGAAAATAAAGTGCTCGATTACGGGTATATATATATTTACCAACCCCTCCGCACGAGCAGGATACGACACAAGGTCAATTTCTTAAGCAACAGGTTTGAATTTAGAGTTTTCCTTCTCTTAGACTGGTTACCTAGCCATGGTTAAAGAACCCAGTCTGCCCTGCTATTTACCCATAGCTGGAGGGAGAGTAGGATTCATACCTTTCCCAAGGGTATTAGCGCTAAGTGAAATGCAATTACCACGTCCAGGATTTGAACTCGGGGCGACGTCCATTTCCCATGACTTTAACCATTACACCACGCGCTTCGATTACGGGTATAAGAGCTGTATTTATATATTATAGTTTACAATACATTTAAGGTACAAATGTTACCATTGCTTTCCAATGGGGTGACGAGAGAGAGAGAGGGAGAGAGAGAGAGAGAGAGTGAGTGAGAGAGAGAGAGAGAGAGAGAGAGAAATCCGTGCTGTCAGCGCGACATGATGATGATGGTAAATGTAGATTATATTAGATTTACTTATAATACGTGGTCCTATATGGGCGTGTTGCGCTGCGGGCCACTTATAGGTTGATGAACCTGCTCGTTCGGACCTCCTGTGCCCACGTTGTTTTGTTTGACCCACAGGAAATTTGAAGAAGAGCTGGTTCGGACATTCTCGTTTCAGGCTGTGTCTGAAGATGACCAAATTTACAATGCTGTCAACGGGTCAACAATCGCAATAACTACGAAACGCTTATTAACAATTGTATATAACAATACATTTGTATGATTTAAGGTGATATATACTTGAAGATACAACTCTGACAAGGGTTGATCGACACAACATTTAATATGGTACAGCACATGGATAAAACAGGATACATAAAGTATAAAGTGTACATAAACATACATACAAAAGTAGAAGGGAAAAACGTAAAAGTACAGACATGAGACTAAGAATAGTCCATGCTGTATAAACTTACAGTGATTAGTCCGGTGTTGAGGGCCGAAGCCCCAACGAGGAGGGAGTAGACCAAAGTCTGTCTCGTAGGTCGAGCAACAGGGAAAAAGAGCGAGAGACGTTCAAACCAGCCGCTTAAATATAACTGGCCCCTAGCGGGAACTAGCAAACTAAACAGGCAGACAACTCCCCAGGCAAAATACGAAACTAACGCTACACATTTATTCATCATACAGTGACCAGAAATCATGTACAACAACAAAGGGGGTGTCGAGTTTGTGAGTTGGCTGGTAATATACAGCAAATTACTTCTGACTGAAAGGTCAAGTTCAGAACTTTGAGTGGCGAGGTAGCTGGAAGCAGCGGCGAAGTGGCGGCAAGGGCTCTGGGTCTCGTAACTATGGAACCAGCTTTCGATCTGATCTGTTCTCTTTTAGGGGTCTTCTTTCATGGGGTCCAGACCCCTGAACATACGGCTCTGATTGACCAGCCAATAGAAACGCTGGACCAATGGCCTGACAGTGTAAACATCGGGGAGGAGTAGAAAAGCCCCACCGAGGTCGCGTTTGATTGGACGGCCAATCAAAATTATGGCTTTGGGGTGCATATCTCGGAGAGGGCAACAAAACTCCACCCCACTTTTCTTTGATTGGTGAGCCACTCGTTAATAGTGTTATTATTGTGTAAATGGCCTTGTGCCAGACTTAGTTGTAATTTTCCATCGTACTCTTCCATAAGTGTACCACTGATTTGACCTTAGAATCCAAAATAAGTTATTGTTTTATTTATCTGAATCAAAATTTAAAATTGACCTTTGCAAATTTAGTTGTTTAGTAATTTCGTCCTTTGTTGACCTTAACGTTTGATTTGTCCTTTGAAGGAACCCAGAATAGGGATTGCGGGCCACCAGGTGTGATTCTTAATATTATTATTATCATTTTTTTTTGTTTTACACACCTTTACAAAGTATTATAACTATAACTTTTAACAAATCCTCCTAATTATTCTTATAAAGGGCTCAGTCGGTAGAGCGTATCAACCTCTGTGGGTCATTTAATTCCAGTAAGGGTTAAATAAGATGTTTTTACATACCGTAAATCCTCGAGTATAATCCGCATTCCTAGTGCGCACTATATACAAGGTTAAAAATGAAAAATATTTTCTAAGCAATGTCCGAGTCTCTATTTGCTGTCCGGCAATATTTATTCAGACGCACTTTCCCCTGCGTATTATACTTAAGGGCAAACTATACTCGAGGATTTACGGTATGAATTTCCAGTATTTAGAGTAGCGATTTTATGATGGTATTCGATAATGTTTGGTTAGATCCTGTTAAAAATGTGGCTTCTCTTTAGAAAATTTAAAATGTCTTCTGGGTTTGTATTTCTGAAGATGTCTTTTAATTTTTTGGTCGGGTAATATTTGGCGCGGGTTTGTCTAAGACTGTTGCAGTTTATGAGGATGTGTTTAATAGTGAGCTGTACCTTGCATATTGGGCATACTTTGGCGTCCACCCTTTTTAAAAGGCGAGAATAGGTGATGTGGGTGTGTCCAATACGCATTTACAAGAATTTATAAATAATTGCTGAGGTTGATTTATTTTATTCTTCCGTTGTAGAAGTTTGGGAAATCTTACAGCAACATTTAGTCCTTCTTCATTTAAAGCCACTCTATCCTTTCCTTTGTGAGTGTTCTCAGCTCCCTCAGTCACATAACAGATCTTAGGGGTCTCAGTCCTGCATCTTTGAGCTCCGCCCACAGTTAACCATGCAAATTTGTGCAGTGACAGCCCCTTCGTGCTCGGTATTTGTTTGATCCTTTTACTAGGGGTGAGCAAATAAATACTAGACGAGTGTTTTCTGTGGCCATTTCTGCTGCTGATTACGATTCTGATGAGATAATTGACCTAGGATGTCATTTTAGGTTGGTTCTGTGAGGTTTTTCAAAATGGCGAGTGGAAATCATGTTCTTGTTAAAGAAAAGGGACCATATTACCTTTAGGCATCCCTTTTTGATCTCGATTAAGAAAGGACATGTTTTTCATTTACACCGTCAATATCCGGTTGTTTTTAGGGTTAGGGGTTAGGGTTAGGGGTTAGTTTTATAATTAAAAAAAAATCTAAAAATCGTCTGTTAAAATAACCGGATATTGACGGTGTAAATGAAAAACATGTCCTTTCTTAATCGAGATAAAAAAGGGGTGCCTAAAGGTCATATGGTCCAAGAAAAGGACAACATATGGCTTAGTAATGGTGTAATATGTTTAATCATGACTTTTCATAGTCACAGAATCGGAAAATACATTCATTTTCTTTAACCAGTTCTAATTTATTTATTATGTAAAAAAAAAATTAAATTATAAAAATATTAAATACTTTTTTGACCAGAGATATCACCAATTACACATGAAATTTGCAATAGTTAACTTCCACACATAAATGACTTAACTCACAGATTTACCTTGATTTGGTTATCAAATGTACCAAACTGTGATTCGCATCCTAAGTTTGTACGAGATACATACTGGAATGCCTCTTCATCACCATTATTATCTAGCTAGAAGTGTTCTACATCCAAAAGTCGCTTTTAACAACATCACTGCAGCTTCCAGCTTTTCAATCCCATTTGGTTCACCCTCTTGTTTTACATCCTTTAATTCCTTGAGAACAATCAAAGAATTTGTAGTAATAGTATTACTACACATTCTAGGGATTTTGTACTGGTGCTTCCCCGGGCATCCATAGCACCTGGCCAAATATGAACCACCATAGTTGTGCCATCCTTATTGATTGTTGAACAGTGTTGCACATCTTGTTTGGCCATCGGTGTCCGGTGTTAGTTCTTAGATGTTTGCAGTGGAAGACATCGGGCTTATCTATGGCTGCCTTACGAACTGCCTAGCTGTTTCAATTGTACAGGGTGTCCACAAAGTCTTGAAACAGATCTAAAACTGAACATTTAATAACTCACATTGTACAAATGATAAAATCTTGTTATAAAAAAAACATATAAAGGTTCAACTCTTGAAGGTTTAATATTAATGTATGTTTTTATAATTGCACATCAACATGGCCGCCATCTTTGTTGATACATTTTCATCCTGTAGCGGGACTTTATGAACACCCTGTATATCATCAAAGACACACGTTTCCTCATATATATATTTACCAACCCCTCCGTACGGGCAGAATGTGACACAAGGTCAATTTCTTAAGCGGAGTTCAACAGGTTTGAATTCAGAGTTTTCCTTCTCCTAGACCGGTTGCCTAACCAAGGTTAAAGAGCCCAGTCTGCCCTACTATTTATCCATAGCTGGAGGGAGAGTAGGATTCATACCTTTCCCAAGGGAAATGCAATTACCAAGTCCAGGATTGGAACTCGGGGCGACGAGTCCATTTCCTATGACTTTAACCATTACGCCACGCGCTTCCTCATATAGGCGCAGTTTCTTTGTTGTAGGATTGTTAGAGTAATTACATAAGATTAATGGGTGATTTTGTAAGGATTGATTTTGAAGCAGCCGCTTGGCCATTTAACAATTTACAAAAGTGGATAACAGGATTTTAATTATATTTTACGAAGTTCTAGGAATGATATAGAAATATACGTATTATAACAAGGAGTGTGCTTGAGAAAACGTTCGTTAACAAAAAAGCAGAGTTCAATGAATGAAGCAGTTTTAATTTGTATTATTCTGATTTTTTGGAATGCTGCCATCATCTGTATTTTTTTATTATATACATTACGTTTTGGCCGATATGCCCTCCGGCCTTCTTCAGGTGTTTTGTGTTCAACTCTGTAACCTTCACGGAATTTCGACCCAAACCCATTATTTAATCTAGTGGGGTACATTGTTAACCATGACCGGGTAAAAGTGTTAAGCTATGTTTGATAGTCTTTATTCTTTTCGACTATAGTCAGGATTGAAACTGCAATCTCTAGATGATTTTTGAATAAAGGTTAACGTATATATAACAATAAAGATGAAGAGAACAGTCTGGAAAAATGTAAATAATGCAAAATATGAAGCCTCATCTCAAACATTCAGCCAGGTTTAATCGTTTTGGAATTCGATAAATTGTGATGAAGATCAACTAGCTTATTGAGTAAGTACCCCAAGATGCTAAAGTGATGGATTTTAAACATAGATGTATTTTTAACAAAGACTCAAGCTTAAAAAGACGCGTTCAAACAGGAAAAAAAAAACAAGAAAAGACATTCTATGGTATGCATATAAATATTGGTTGAATTGAGTTGATTTAAAAAAAACAAAAAGATGTGTGTGCGTCCGTCCGTGCGTCCCTGCGTCTATGTCTGTTTTTCTGTGTTGTGGATATAGACATTCCTTATTTATTCTGGCTAACAAATTCTTAGGCAAGTCGCTTTGGTTCCTCGTGGATTGGTGCCAAATTTCTTCGAGCCTTCAGAAGAAATAAATCGTATAATTTCTTTTGATTTTTCAATTACTCCTTTCCTTTAATTTTCATCATGACCAGGACTATTGTAGTAGTAGTAGTAGTAGTTGTAGTAGTAATAGTAGTAGTAGTAGCTGTGTGAGTGGTAGGCGCACAGTCATTTGTCTCCGTGGCTACTACAGAGCGAAAAGAAATACAGCAACAAACTACGTAAACCCGACAACGGTTATTAGCCGTTTTAGTAACTCGTGAAAACAATACATCTTATTATAATGGAGATTGCGAGGTTTTGTGTCTCTAACCGAAACTATATCACTACTCAAGTAACAATTCCCTTAGCTATTTACGTCACATTCTCCATTATCTTATTTTTATTTAAACCTCCATTATTAACAAAAAATGTCTTATATTATTAATACTGTTGGCCTTATCTACACACGAAAAACATTCAATTGTATTTATGTATACACCAAAATAGCGGTTTACAGTATGAACGAGAAGGCTAATTTGCATATAGATCTTTAAAAATTGATTCTAATAAATATGTGATTAGTATTATTGATTTCTAATTGTTTGGTTTTATCTTAATGAATATGAACAAAAATCTCGGGTATAAATCTTAAAAGAAATCCATTAACAAAAAGAAATAACTGTAACAATATTCTTTACATCCTAATTTAACTATATAGTTAAATTAGGAAAATTCAGCAAAGAAAGGCGGGAGTGATGGAAGAGTAAATTTCAATTTCTCTATTTTTGTTATTGTACCCCCTCTGTTCTAAGTCTAGATGCACCGGAGTTTACAAAGATTTATTTTAATGGGAACCAAAAAATACAAAATTGCATACGTTGAAGCTTTGATTCCAGTTGATGTGAACTTCATATGTTTTAACATACAGATAAATTATATGGAGGGTAGGAATGATAATGCAAGACCAGGTTTGTTATAAAATTAACAAAGGATTTATTAAAACCCAGAGTAGAAAAATACTTCTATTCTCAAGCGAACTTAACCAGGATCTCCGAACGCTGGCGTTTCAAAACATTCAAATGTAAGCAAACACTTTGACTAATGAAAGGGAAGCAACTCTATTTTTGTTTTAAGTCTATTTCGTTAGGTGTTCCTAACAGGCTCATTGTCAGGTTGCTTATAGGATATGCTATTGATTAAATGGGCACCTTCCAAAATACCGTCCTGTCGGCTGGGACTGAAGAATACACCGACTGCACCACTACAGAGGGGTAAAATTTGCCAAATAAGGTCACTCCTGATGCTTAAAGATGGAACCCTGGTGGCTTAGCAGTCCATGACATGCAACACTCCACTTTGGCCCTTACTCAGGCTAGACGGTCGGTTGGAGAGGCTCTGTCCTGGGAACGTCGTTAAACTGCATCTAATGGTGAAATTCTCATTCTGGATCTCTGTGGAGTGTAGAGTACCCCTCCATTGCCATTACTCTCAGGTCCACTCTGACCAGGAGTGGTAATACTTTTTTAGAATTATGAGTTTAAAAATGTTGAATGCCCAACAAGTACGAATATAGCAAAACGTCTTCGGAATGAAATAACCCAACAAGGGTTGACATGCCGTAAACTCCAACAAACTAAACCAAACTTTCCTAAGTATTCAACAGACTCATCGCTACTTAACTTTGGTTTTCTAGTGGGAACCGGTTCTTTCAGCGTGACTTGATCGTAACCAATAATTTTGCAACGTTGTAAGGACAACATTTTACATGACTCTAAATACGTTTTCAAACAATTTGTATGAATACTTTTTAAATTCAAAAACGTAATATACGATAGTTTATTAAAGATGCTGATAGGTACGTAACCTGCGTCCCTGACGCATAAAAATCTAAAATGACGTAATAAAATCCTATCCATGCGTCCCAGTGTTTTTTTCTTTTTTCTTCCACGCCAAGCTAACTGGAAATACATTTCAATAGTTTCTTATAAACGCATTACACAGGATATGTTACAAGGTAGGAGTTAGACGGCTTTAGTTGTTTTCTTAGATCATAAATAGAAAAAACCTACAGTTTTATCAATAAACTTTAGTTGGGACGCATCAACTTTCCCGGTGACTCATTTAAAGCAAATATGTGCGTCCCAGGACGCACTAAATCAAAAAGCTATCAGCATCACTGGTTTATGAAAAATAGAAATAACTAGTCGTATTACACAGGATAGGTTACAAGGTAGGAGTTAGACGGCTTTAGTTGTTTCTCTTGATCATAAATAAAAAAACCTACAGTTTTATTAATAAACTTTAGTTGGGACCCTTCAAATTTCCCGATGACTCATTCAAAGCAAATATGTGCGTCCCAGGACGCACGAAATCTAAAAGCTATCAGCATCACTGGTTTATGAAAAATAGAAATAACTAGTCGTTTTATTTCTCTTTGATGAGGAAAGCAAGAGAATTTCGACACTTTATTGAATAATCAGTCTAACTTACTTCTAGACCCGCCCTGTTGGCTGGGGCATTAGAATGCACCGACTGCACCTCTGCAGAGGGGTAAGACTCCCCCAATGGGGCCACCTGTTGGCCGTAGGTGGCGACCCATGATGCTTAAGGATAGAGCCCAGGTGGATGAGCAGTTCATGACATGCAATACTCCACTTTGGCCCTATCTTGGGCTAGACGTGCGGTCGGAGAGGCTCCCTCCGATCAATCGGCTGGTCACGTCAAGCCCTAGCACCTATATGATTGCCCCAACCCTATTGCCCTTATGGCAAGCCCTAACCCCTTTTTATCATATGGGTGCTAGAAGGCGGTGGCTGCGGGTCTACATGTCCTGGGAATTACATTAAACTCTATCTGATGGTGAGGTTCCAGTTTTGGAGGTTTGGGGAATGTGGAGCACCCCTTCATCACCATTGCTCCCTGGTCCACTCTGACCCGGAGTGGTAGTACCTGTTAGGGTCCCATCTATGGGTTAAATAGAAAAATGTATTTATAAAAGAATTGTATTATCCATTAAGAATTGATTTATTTCAAAACTTTATCGGCATTAAATGACCCACTGAGGTTGATATGCCGTAAAACAAAACAAACCAAACAATTACTTCTAGATGTTATCATCGTGTTGGGTGTTTGCAAGGATAAGCTGACGGAATGCTCAAATTAATTTTTTCTGCCCATGAGGCATTTAGATTTCGAATGTCTGGAGCATTGGCAACCAGCAGAGAGCGAGCAGTCAAGGTAGGCATCATTTCATTCTAAACATCCATTAGTGCTGGTCATTTAACGGTTAATGGAACGTAAAATGGAACCGGCGAGTCGAGTTCAGATTCCGTCTGAGAGAGTTTGTTCTGTTCTCACTTCGTACAAATGGATACATCCTCTTACTCTTCTCTGTGCCAAGACGCAGTGGGCATTCTGCTTTGGTTGGCAACTCGTCAAGGAGAAGGACAATGTTGCGTTCAAAACCAGGTGGACATAAAACTAGCAACATCATCGCGAAAATCTTGTTTGGGGGAAGCTGCAAGACATTATAAATAACAAACAGTCTACAGTTTCTAGTAGCTGTTTAACTACTATCTATCTATCTATCTATCTATCTATCTATCTGTCTGTTTGTCTGTCTGTCTCTGTATTTCTATCAGTCTATTTATTTGTCTGTATGTCTATATATCTATCTATTTGGGGGAAGCTGCAAGACATTATAAATAACAAAGAGTCTACAGTTTCTAGTAGCTGTTTAACTACTATCTATCCATCTATCTATCTATCTGTCTGTCTGTTTGTCTGTTTGTCTCTGTATTTCTATCAGTCTATTTATTTGTCTGTATGTCTATCTATCTATCTATTTGGGGGAAGCTGCAAGACATTATAAATAACAAAGAGTCTACAGTTTCTAGTAGCTGTTTAACTACTATCTATCTATCTATCTATCTATCTATCTATCTGTCTGTTTGTCTGTTTGTCTCTGTATTTCTATCAGTCTATTTATTTGTCTGTATGTCTATCTATCTATCTATTTGGGGGGGGAGCTGCAAGACATTATAAATAACAAAGAGTCTACAGTTTCTAGTAGCTGTTTAACTACTATCTATCTATCTATCTATCTATCCATCTATCTATCTATCTATCTATCTATTTATCTGTCTGTTTGTCTGTCTGTCTGTCTCTGTATTTCTATCAGTCTATTTATTTGTCTGTATGTCTATCTATCTATCTATTTCTATGTCTGTCTGTTTCTGTATTTCTATCAGTCTATTTATTTGTCTATATGTCTATCTATCTATCTATTTCTATGTCTGTCTGTTTCTGTATTTCTATCAGTCTATTTATTTGTCTATCTATCTATCTATCTATCTATCTATCTATTTCTCTGTCTGTCTGATTCTGTATTTCTATTAGTATATTTATTTGTCTGTATGTCTATCTATCTATCTATTTCTCTGTCTGTCTGTTTCGGTATTTATAGCAGTATATTTATTTGTCTGTATGTCTATCTATCTATCTATTTCTCTGTCTGTCTGTTTCTGTATTACTATCTATCTATCTATCTATCTATCTATCTATCTATCTATCTATTTGCCTGTGTCTGTGTCTGTCTCTCTATCCATTTATCTGTCTGTATGACTATCTATCTATCTATCTATCTATCTATCTATCTGTCTGTCTGTCTGTCTATCAATATATTTTCTCTCTATCTATTTGCCCGTGTCTGTGTATGTATATGTGTTAATCTATCTATCTATCTATCTATCTATCTATCTATTTATCTATCTGTCTGTGTCTGTATTTCTATCAGTCTATTTATCTGTCTATCTATCAATCTATTTACCTGTGTCTGTGTCTCTATCCATTTGTCTGTCTGTATGACTATCTATCTATCTATCTATCTATCTATCTATCTATCTGTCTGTCTGTCTGTATCTGAATTTCAATTATCTATCTATCTATTTATCTATCTATTTGCCTATGTCTGTGTATGTCTCTCTATCCATTTGTCTGTCTGTATGACTATCTATCTATCTATCTATCTATATTTTTCTCTATCTATCTATTTACCTGTATCTGTGTATGTACCTGTGTTAATCTATTTGTCTGTCTAGCTGTCTGTCAGTCTGTCTGTATCTGTATTTCCATCTATCTATCTATGTATTTGTCTGTCTGTCTATCTACTGGCCTGTGTCTGTGTATTCCTCTTTGTCTATCTATTTGTCTATCTATCTATCTATCTATCTATCTATCTATCTATCTATCTATCGGTATGTCTATTTATATATTTTTCTCTTTATCTATATATTTGCTTGTCTGTGTATGTCTATCTGTCAATCTATTTTTCTGCATATCTATCTATCTATCTATCTATCTATCTGTCTGTTAATCTACCTATCTGCCAATTTGTATGTCTGTTTATCTATCTCTTTTACTGTTTGTCTATCTATTTGTATGTATTTCTATCTATTTTTCTGTGTGTATGTCTATCTGTCTATCTATTTATCTATCAAGTACTATTTAGACTGCTCAA
>CM042148.1:24835495-24836849 GCA_023376005.1 Doryteuthis pealeii
AGAGAGCAGCGTAGCAGACAACTGTAGGGTCAAGCTCAGCTTATAATTTTATCTAGCATTGCACGGTTTATTCAATCTTGTAGGGCCCTGCCAAATTTTCCCGGTTTTAAACATTTAACTTGAGATCTGTTTGGACTTTTAGGTACTGTCGTTATTTTTCCGTTTTCATTTGAGAAATTCTTCTATTTTTTTCCATGTTCTAGACTTTTCTTTGCTTGTGTTATGAAGAGGGTGTAGGATGTAGGCTGTTTGAAAATGTTTGGGAACCAACAGTTTTTAACTTTTTAAATTTTTGGTATATAATATTACTTTAAGCACCCCCCAATCTGCGATCTTGATTCATAAGGACATTTTTTTCTTCATTAACACCGTCATCAAATCCGCTTGTTGTTATGGATTAGAATTTAGGGTGTTAAGAGTTTAGAATGTTTAGGGGTTACGGTGTTAGGGTTAGAGGTTGATAATAACTAACAAACTAAAAATCGTCTGTTAACAAACATATTAATAACATGTTAATATAAAATTCCAATAAATGTATTAACTCTGGACCTTATTAACCTTTAAGCACACCCTCTGCCGACTGATTCATAACGGAATTTTTTCATTTACAAAGCACCGCCAAAATTCGGATTGTTTGTTAACAGACGAATTTTATAAGAGGGGTTTCTTAAGATTAATAAAAGCTAACTCTTGAACCGCTAACACTAACCTAAACCCTGATCTATAAAAATTCCTTATGAATCGAGATCGCAGAGGGGTGCTTAAAGGTTAATATGGTCGCGCAGGTTTTTAATGAATATTTTATTTGGAATTTTTATTAAAGCACACTTCAAGAACCTCGTAAGAAAAATCATACACACCTACAGAATTTGTTGTCAATTGGATTACACGATGGGATGAAGGTTTCCCCTTCATGACAAATGCCTTTTATTGGGATATCACGTGGGTGGGCGATCATTTGGAACTTTTGGCATCAATTGACTGTAGGTCCAGGATTCCACGGCTCCGGCTGACAACGAGATCGGGGAGGCCATAGCGGAAAAATCGGCAGGTCTTGGATAATTTTACTTGGCATTTCGAGAAAATGGCTTTGAGTGACGATAAGCGGTTCTCCTTTCGGAGGAAAAGATTGTGATGCGTATCGTGTCATATTGGGATCCCACGCGACGCTCTTGTGCGGCGATTTGTCAAATTCTATAGTTGGAACAATGGCACCTTGCTATCGCAAATCTTATCTTTTAAAGATTCCTCAAGGCCTCAAAACGAATTGAGTGGGCTTGCGTGAAATGATTCAGAATCAAAAGCGAAAATAATGAGAAAGAGATATTAATGGAGAAGACTACGAAAAAGATGT
>CM042148.1:24841949-24901949 GCA_023376005.1 Doryteuthis pealeii
ATATTATATATTATTATTATTATTATTATTATTATTATATTATTATTTATTATTATTATTATTATTATTATTATATTATTATTATTATTATTATTATTATTATTATTATTATTATTATTATTATTATATTATTATTATTATTATCATTATTATTATTATTATTATTATACAAACATAGTCCCCGTTGGACTGTGACATCGTAGTAAGCGGTTCGAGCTCCAGTCAAGCTATTCCATTCATTTTCGGACTAAATACAATTGGGAAATGTATGAACCCTATCATTCTCTAGATAATGTTTAAATTGTCCCACTGCTTTTCTACTACAAGGAAAGTTTTGGCATTAAATAACCCACGAGAGTTAACATGACATTACATCAAAGAAACCGACCTAAGCCTAAAAAATCCGGATTTTATCTATAAAAAAAGAAAAAGAAATAAGAATAAAAAATAATTGCCGAATTCTATCGGCTGTAATGTTTACAGTTATATTCAACTGTGGTAACCGTAGAATGGAGAATCACATCTGAGTGTAATGGTTAACAAGCTAATCTCGCAGAACCATTACTATTGAAAAGCGAGTTCGATCCTCACTGGATTCCATATACTTGCTAACTTGTGTCACATCCTGCCCGTGGTGAATGGGTTGAGTAAATACCTACACTGCTAGAGAGCAGCGTCAGCAGACAACTGCTAGGGTCAAAGCTCAGCTTATATTTATTAGCATTGCACGTTAATTTCAATCTTGTAGGGCCCTCCAAATTTCCGTTTAAAATTTACCTTGAGTCTGTTTGGACTTTTAGTAACTGTCGTTATTTTCCGTTTTCATTTTGAGAAATTCTATTTTTTCCATGTTCATAGACTTTTTGCATGTGTGTATGAAGAGGGTGTAGGAAATGTAGGTGTTGAAAATGTTTGGGAACCACAGTTTTAACTTTTAAGATTTTTGGACCATATTACCTTTAAGCACCCCATCTGCGATCTTGATTCATAAGGACATTTTTTTCATTAACACCGTCAAAATCCGCTTGTTTGTTATGGATTAGAATTAGGTGTTAGAGTTAGATGTTAGGGTTAGGTGTTAGGGTTAGAGGTTATAATAAAAAAAACTAAAAATCGTCTGTTAACAAACAATATTAATAACAATGTTAATATAAAATTCCAATAAATGTCATTAAAAATCTGGACCTTATTACCTTTAAGCACCCCATCTGCGATCTCGATTCATAAGGACATTTTTTTCATTTACACCGTCAAAATTCGGTTGTTTGTTAACAGACGATTTTTAGAGGGTTTTTTAAATTATAAAACTAACTCTTAACCCTAACACCTAACCCTAACCCCTGATCCTATAAAAATGTCCTTATGAATCGAGATCGCAGATGGGGTGCTTAAAGGTAATATGGTCCAGGTTTTTAATGATATTTATTGGAATTTTATATTAAAGCAAACAAGACCCGTAAGAAAAATATACACCTACAGAATGTGTCAATTGATTACACGATGGGATGAAGGTTTCCCCTTTCATGACAAATGCCTTTTATGGGATATCACGTGGGTGGGGATAATTTGGAACTTTGGCATCAATTGACGTCGGTCAGGATTCCACGCTCCGCTGACAACGAAGACGGGGAGGCCAAGCGGAAAAGATACGCAGGTCTTTAGGATAATTTTATTGGCATTCGAGAAAAATGGCTTATGAGGTGACGAAAGCGATATCCTCATTCGGAGGAAAAGATTGTCGTTAGCATCCGTGTCATATTGGACTCCCACGCGACAGCTTTCTTGTGCGAGCGATTGTCAAATTCTAAGTTGGAACAAGGCACCTGCTATCGCCATCTTTATCTTTTAAAGATTCCTCAAGGCCTCAAAACGAATTGGTGGGCTTGCGTGGAAAATATTCAGAAACAAAAGGCGAAAAATGAGAAAAGAGATATTATGGAAGACATAAAAACGAAAAAGATGTTTTAATATATATATATATAAACACTAAATAATATCTATATATATATATATATATATATATATATATATATATATATATATATATATATAAATATCTATAAATACATATCTTATTATAATGGAGATTGTGTGTTTTTCTGTCTGTAACCGAAACTATATCACTACTCAATCCCTTAGTTATTGACATCACATTCTCAATGATTTTATTTTTTATTTAAACCTCAATTATTAATAAAATTGTTTTATATTATTAATACTGTTAACCATATCAACATCTTATTATAATGGAGATAGTGTGTTTTTCTGTCTGTAACCGAAACTATATTCCTACTCAAGTCACAATTCTCTTAGTTATTGACATCACATTCTCCATGATTTTATTTTCATCTAAACCTCTATTATTAATAAAATTGTCTTACATTATTAATACTGTTAGCTATGTCTACATACAGACTAAATGCAATTGTATTTATATATACAACAAAATAGCGGTTTACATTGCGAACGGGAAGGCTAATTTGCATATTAATATTAAAAAATCGAATTTAATAAATATGTGCTTAGTATTATTGATTTCTAACTGTTTGGTTTTATTTTAATGAATATAAGCAAAAATCTCTTCAATAAATCTTAAATGAAATCCATTAACAAGATAAAATAACTGTCATTTTATTCTTTACTTCCTCTTTTAACTAAATACTTAAATTAGAAAAATAACAATGAAAGACGAGAGTGATGGAAGAGTAAGTTTCAGTTGTTCCATTTTTTATTATACTCCCTCTGTTTCAAATGTTTTATTATACTCCCTCTGTTTCAAATCTTTTTATCTGTATTCTTATTTAGTTTCATTAGCCTTTCTAATTTAATACAATATTTTATTACATTAAAACTTAAATACTTGCACCCGGAGGGTGCATATATTTGCTAGTACTAATAACACGCAATTATATTTATATATACAACAAAATAGCGGTTTACAATGTGAACGGGAAGGCTAATTTGCATATTGATATTAAAAATATGATTTTAATAAATATGTGCTTAATATTATTGATTTCTAATTGTTTGGTTTTATCTTAATGAATATAACCAAAAATCTCTTCAATAGATCTTAAATGAAATCCATTAATAATAAAAGATAACTGTCATTTTATTCTTTACTTCCTCTTTTAACTAAATACTTTGATTAGAAAAAATAACAATGAAAGATGAGAGTGATAGAAGAGTAAGTTTCAGTTGTTCTATTTTTCGATTATACCCACCTTTGTTTCAAATCTTTTTATCTGCATTCTTATTTAGTTTCATTAGCCTTTCTAATTTAATATAATATTTATTACATTAAAACTTAAATACTTGCACCTGGAGGGTGCATATATTTGCTAGTATATATAAATATCTATAAGTATATATATATATATATATATATATATATATATATAAACACTAAATAATATCTCAATATGAATCAGACGAAAAAAATTGATACTTTGACAATATTGAATTATCAAAATATGTTCGAAATGTACTTACTGGCGTGCTGGAAGAAATAAGAAGCTAGAAGGGAGGTAGCAGTGGTTTCTTATAGGTAAATACAATGCAATGTATTCACACATACAACAAAATAGCGGTTTACAGTGTGAATGGGAAGGCTAATTTGCATATTGATATTAAAAATTTGATTTTAATAAATATATGCTTATGAGCAATAATCCCAGTGATAAATCTTAAAAGAAATCCATTAACAAGAAGAAATTACTGTAATTTTATTCTTTACTTCCTGTTTTAACTAAGTAGTTAAATTAGGAAAATTTACCAATGAAAGACGGGAGTAATGGAAAATGATGGAAGAGTTAGTTTCAACGTTGTTCTATTTTTCGAATATACCCACCTCTGATTCAAATCTTTTTATCTGCATTCTTATTAAGTTTCATTAGCCTTTCTAATTCAACATGATATTTTATTATATCAAAACTTAGATATTTGCTAGTAACTATAATGAACATTTTCTTGAAATTGCTAATATTTTGTCACCAAAGTTTCTAGTATGAATATTAGGTACATGACATATACAATTCCAAGTCAAACGGTGTGTATTCATTTTATTTTGCTTAATACTATAAGGAAATGTCAATACTTCTCTAGAATTCACATATTTTGTTCTTATCAGCCACCAAAAAACTTATGCAACACTTCTGTTCAAGCCCAGAGCAATCTCTTTGATTTGTCGCCATTTTCAATAGTCTCAAACCAAATACTTCAGCGAGATTACCTCAAAGTGAACCCTCAAAGAAAATCCTCGTGTATCAGGGCCCATAACCTGTTAAATATTAAAGGGTCATTGCTTTGCTATATGTAACGTGGCGGTAGCGATATTCGTTGTATAGCGGATCTTGTCAACGTGCCTCCAAATTCACGACACTAAAAAGGTGTTCGGCAACTTCCGCTTCCGGTCAACACCCGAAACTTCCGGTTGTCTTTCAAATCTCCATTCGGGGGGTGGGGTGGGGTTTCACGCCCCGGTCAAACTCACGACAACCGTTTTGTGCTCATCACTTTTTTTAAAACATTTACTATCTCTTATTACTTCTTCTTCTCTTTTCTAATAGTAGTCCTCACAAAACTCAGGACCTTCCATCTCGCTACATTTATAGCAGAAGCGCTTATCTGGTGGAATCCTTGATAAAAGGTGCGTCGACAATGTGAATCCTTTGGTTACTAAAGTGTCCTCAGTTACTGGTAATCGTATAAGTCCTTCGTGAGTATTGGTAAAGATCCCGGCAATCCTATGTGCGTCCGTCGTCAAAGAGTGTGTATTTGATGTGTGACCAACATGGGGGGTTTAAGTATCTTATCAGGCCACTAGTACTGCCAGTGATTGGTTAGAAGAGTCAATCACGTGACCTTGGCCAGTCTATAAGTATAAGCGGGGAACTGGCACACACCTATATATAAATATTTTGGGCGCTTCACGTGGTGTAATGTTTAGCAAGCTAGTATTCGCAAACCATTGTTAATGAGTTCGATTCTCATTGGTCGCCCCATACTCCTGGCCTTGTGCCATATCTAAGTTAAGCTTAGTAAATAACTAGATATAAATATTTCAGGCACCTCATGTATCTTAATGGTTAGCAAGCTAGCTTAGCAGACCATTGGTAGTGAGTTTGATTCTCACTGGGTGCCCCATACTTCTGGCCTTGTGCCATATCTAAGCTAAGCTTAGTAAATAACTATAAATAAGTATTTCAGGCACCTCATGTAGCTTAATGGTTAGCAAGCTAGCTTAGCAGACCATTGGTAGTGAGTTCGATTCTCACTGGGCGCCCCATACTACTGGCCTTGTGTCACATCTAAGCTCAGCTTAGTAAATAACTATATATAAATATTTCAGACACCTCATGGAGCTTAATGGTTAGCGAGCTCGTTTCGCAAACCATTGTTAGTAAGTTCGATTCTCACTGGGCGCTCCATATTTCTGGCCTTGTGCCACATCTAAGCTCAGCTTAGTAAATAATTAACTATATATAAATATTTCAGGCACCTCATGGAGCTTAATGGTTAGCAAGCTCGTTTCGCAAACCATTGTTAGTGAGTTCGATTCTCACTGGGCGCTCCATATTTCTGGCCTTGTGTCACATCTAAGCGAAGCTTAGTAAATATCTATATATAAATATTTCCGGTACCTCATGTAGCTTAATGGTTAGCAAGCTAGCTTAGCAGACCATTGTTAGTGAGTTCGATCCTCACTGGGTGCTCCATATTCCTGGCCTTGTGCTACATCTAAGCTCAGCTTAGTAACTAACTAACTATATATAAATATTTCAGGCACCTCATGGAGCTTAATGGTTAGCAAGCTAGCTTAGCAGACTATTGGTAGTGAGTTCGTTTCTCACTAGGTGCCCCATACTCCTGGGCTACGCTTAGTAAATAATTATAACTATTTCTGGGTGCCCCATACTTCTGGCTTTGTGCCGCAATCTAAGGTACGCTTAGTAAATAACTATATATAAATATTTCTCAACAATAATTGTTGCTATAAACCATTTCCCAAAAATGTAAAATTTACATTTATGGACAAAGATTCTAAAAAAAAATGTTCTTGAATTTTGCCCCCCACCCCAATCTTATATATTGAACAACCCTTTTTTTATTTGTCAGCAAATGGTCGAAGGGGGGGGCTGCATGCTTTGACATACTGCTCTGTTTAAATGATTATTACATTGGAAATGACAGAAAATATAATTATCGTTCATTTCTTAAGATGACGTAAAATCATTACAGATTAGTGGACTTTCTTAACGTGTATCAGGCATTACCAATTTTTCTTTCCTTTTTTTTTTTTTTTTTTTGCTTTTGCAATACTTAGTTGAGAGACTTCGTGCTGAACAACTGTTTCTTCCCAGCTGCCCTCATTAGATATCGATTTCTTGTTTATAAAGTTGCCATAATTTGTTTCTTCAACTCAATGTCATTGGCTTCTTTTGTCGCCTCCATATTTCTTCATGTTCTATTTCTTTTTTTCTCTTTTTTCAAAATTTTGGAATGAGCAAAGTTTCACGTCTTTAAAATTTCTTTTTCCCGGCAATTTAATGACGACATGATTGTCTTTCCGCGTCTTATACCGTTACGTATTTGGCTTCGATTTTCGAATAATTAATTTTGTAGAGTTTCAAACGCAAAAATAATTGTAGCTAATGAAGCCAATCTGATCAGAAAGTGGTTCGTTCCAGGCCGTGCTGCCAGGGAACGGTGTGTTCTCAAAGTAGAAAGAAATTCAGATTTTAAGATCGTTTGTGATATCCTGATAATATGTGCGCATGCTCAAAGGCTATAGTACAAAGTCAACTAATTAACCAATGAGTATGTGCACCCAGCATACTTTATTTGTTTACAGCTTTGTTTAAATTACCATATGAAGCTACATTGACTTTGTCCCACACTAACCTAAGCCTAGTAATTATCTGTCGTGTTAAGCTGGTTATTGTGTACTTAAATGCCTTAACGACTCGTGTATAAGTCGAGCCTTTATTTATGGTCCTGATATCATTAAAGGGGCTGGTTTAGTTCAGTCGGTGGAGTTTTCGCCTAGGAATCACAAGGTTCCAAATTCGATATCGGCCCTCACCAACTCAACGTAT
This sequence comes from Doryteuthis pealeii, assembly GCA_023376005.1. NCBI lineage: Eukaryota > Metazoa > Mollusca > Cephalopoda > Myopsida > Loliginidae > Doryteuthis > Doryteuthis pealeii. The sequence continues at coordinate 24,849,047 of CM042148.1, forward strand.
GAGTATAAGAGCTTGGGTAATCTGATCTGTGCAGTAAAGCAGAATTTGGCAGCGGACAGTAAGCGTGGCGCTCCTGCTCATCAATAAAAAACAAAAAAACAAAAAAAAAACAAGTAGATAGACTCCCTCGCTGGTCGGCTCATATCGACAATACGCTACTCCACTAATTCACTTACTAATGAATTACATTTTAAAACTGACTTTATTCATTCTCATTATTTAATTAAAAACTTATCAAATTCAATCCGTAGAGTGTTCGGCTAGGAATTCCAAGGCACCTGGTTCGATACCGGCCCTCGCTAACTCAGCGTATGAGTAGCACAGGGATCTGCGCGGTAAAGTAAGGAGCTGATGGTAGGTGTGGTGCTCCACCTCAGACGTTGAAAAATATGTCAACAGTTATTGATAAAGGCTGATGGTTGTATTGTAGCTAGTTGGAGATGTAATTTCAGGATTTAACTATTCAGATATCTCTTACTAGCATTGCTACCTGGCGTCGCCCGGGATTTAAAAAGTTAAAAATAAATCTCTTATTTATATCTATACATATAAAATTAATAAAGAATTATTTTTCTATATATTTGCTTTATTATTATTTCTGTATTCTTGTTTTTAAATAATCTTCTTGGTATAGCACTAGTGAAAAGGAGACAGACTCCCTCGCTGTCTGGCTGATACCGACATTAGGCCGCCCCGACGACTTTACTTTTTATTGATTGTCGCTATTTGGCCTATAAAGTATAAGAAAGTATGGTTTCAGTTTATTTGTTTAATGGCATATCAACATTTGTGGGTTATTTAATGTCAAAGCCATCCTTGTATGTGTTTATAAAAACCCTCTACATGTACAGCATGTGACATAAGGTCAATTCTATGCGGAGTTTAACAGATTCAAATTCAGTTTTCCTTCTGCTCAACCGGTTGCTATACCATAGTTAAAGAGTCCAGTCTGTCCTACTATTTACCCATAGATATAGAGAGAATAGTACGATGCATACCTTTCCTAAGGGTATTTGTTCGAAAGTGAATGTAATAGCGCGACTGGGGTTCGAACTCGCTTACTACGATGGCGCAATCCAGCACGTAGGCCACTACGTCACGGAGACTGCCCTCATAATGGTTAACTTAAGTGCTTTATTAATCGCTTGCATCGTGCGTGTTAAGAGTTAGCCCTACGAAAATAGAACAAAATAATGGGACTATCAATTACAAAGATGGAAAGAATTGTTCAGATTTTCATCTCATCATCATTTAATGGCGAATCAAGTCATTTTGATAAACAAAGGGCTCAGTTTGCTTACAGTATCTGCTATTGCTTAAGTGATTACTCAATTAAGTACTGAACAGGCTCATCACTACTTAACTTCAGTAATCTAACGGGAACCAGTGCTTTCAGCGTAATATACCAAAATATCTTGGCTATATCAAGGAAGCTCGTGGTGTAATGGTCAAAGTCATGGGAAATGGACTCGTCATCCCGAGTTCAAATCCTGGAGGTGGTAATTGCATTTCACTTATACCCTTGGGAAAGGTGTTAATCCTACTCTCCCTCCAGCTATGGGTAAACAGTAGGACATACTGGGCTCTTTAACCTTGGTTAGGTACCGGTCTAGGAGAAGGAAAACTCTGAATTCAAACCTGTTGAACTCCGCTTAAGAAATTGACCTTGTGTCGAATCCTGCTCGTGCGTGCGTGGGGGGGGGGGGGTAAATATATATATATAAATTTTTTCCAGGAAATAAATAAGGATTAAAATTAATTACAAAATGACCCCATTTATCAAACTAATGTTGTTCTACAAGGATGACTTTGGAATTAAATAATCCACAAAGGTTCATATACTATTAAATAAAGAAATCAAACTAAAACCTAAACCAATCTGAGAGTCCGTATTTTTTAATTAAAGTTGTTTCATCAATTTTTAACAAAACACTGATTTCTCAATAAAACTGTAGTCAATCAGTGTCATATATTCAGTTGAATGAAAAAAATGACATCAAAATAGCTTGGCTATTGGAAAATCTTTTCCAGAATTAAACAAGGATCCAAATTTATTACTAAATGGGCCTCATTAATTAATCAGATTAGGACAATTTTTGGGGAGAATATGTGCTTAATTGAAGTCATACCTAATTTGAAAATTAATTAGTAGTTAATTAATGAATTAGGCGAGCATATCTGTTCAAATATAAATTTGTTTACGTCTTACATTTGAACAGATATGCTCGCCTAATTCATTAATTGTCAACTAATTAATTTTCAAATTGGTTATGACTTCAATTAAGTACATAATCAGATTATCTATGGAGTTGTAAGAAACTAATGGAATTTTAACCACATGCTCGAGTAATTTATGACGTAGGTTCTTCATGTATTGGCGGTCAAGAGCTGATTCTTTTGACACGACACAATAATCAACAAGAGGACACTTCAAACGTACAACTAAACCCGTTGATCATAAACCACGCAAAGTAGGCACTTTTTTTATTGCAACAGATAGTATCAAGTAGTGACGAGAGAAGCACCAAGTACCGAAAAAGCATTTACAAAGGTATGAGCCCTCTCATCAACCATGGATATGGTCAAAATTTAATTTCTTTCACAATTCCCAGGGGATCACTTCCCTCACCTAATTGTGCATAGTCTGGCGCGAGTACAGGGTTGTGGTGACTGAGTAGTCTGTAACCCGAGTATTAAGTAGTCTTGTGACACTCGATTTGTCCCTTACTCGGGCTAGATTGACAGTCGGAGAGGCACCATCCGATCACTCGGCTGGTAATGTCAACCCCTAGCACCTATATAATTGTCTCGACTTTAAATTGGTCTTATGGCAAACACCCACCCCTTTTTATCGCATAGGTGCTAGAAGGCGGTGGCTGAGGATCAACCACCCGTATATATAAATGCTCATGAAGTTAATGATGTTTTTTCTACCAGTTCATTGATACACATTAAGTTAATGAAAATTATTCATACTAATTTATTGATACACATGAAGTTAGGAAAAAAGTATTTCTACCGAAATTTTTAATAAAAATGAAGTGAAGAAAAATATTTGGGATTGAATAACCTGTTACATAATTCATAAGCTACCTATGAATTATGTAAGTACTGTAGTTAGATAAATTATGAATCAGAGTTCGTTAAATTCAAAATAACGGGGGTTGAGTGGAAGATTACCCTAACCCTTATGGTTATGATTGATTTGTGGTGACATTCCGCTTGACTCCCTCTGGAAGTGCGCGATTAGAAGCGTGTGACAATTTTTAGTTTAGTTTAGTTGCGACTAGAAATTCAGAGTGAGCGGACGTGAATGTCTGTCTCAACGAGACGCGCGGTTTTGGGACTAGGGTTGTTCAATAAAAGCTAAAAAAACAAAAGTCTTGATAATTCATTATAATAAGAGATGACCAGCCCGAACAAGAAAGAAGAAAGCACAGGATCAGCACCGAGAAAATGGCGGCCCACGAGTTAGCAAGCACAGATATCCTGGACATTCTCTCGCCAACCATCCCTATTATTCATTGCCCAGGAAGATCCTCTGTGGAGCATCCAGAGCTGGTTAATGTATGTTTTCGCTGGACGGCCCACACTGGCGTGTGGAAGCCCTGGGAAGATGGCGGCCCACGAGTTAGCAAGCAAAAGTGTTAACAAGTAAGAAAACCTCATCCTCTCCTCATACACACACTCTCTCTTTCTTTTCTCTCTCTCTCTCTTTTCTCCCTCTCTCTCTTTATCTCTCTCTCTCTCTATCTATCTATCTATCTATCTATCTATCTATCTATCTATCTCTCACCAAGTATATACCCGATATTAAGGGTTAGATAATCATCATCATGACGCGCAAACAGCACGGATATCCAGGACAATCTCTCGCCAACCATCCCTATCATTCATTGCCCTGGAGGATCCTCTGCGGAGCATCCAGAGCTGGTCAATGTATGTCTTCGCTGGACGGCCCACACTGGCGTGCCAATGTGCTAACTTCCACAGAAGAACGTCACTTATGAGTTCACCATTGCTTCTCCAGCACTGTCAGGTGTGTCTTGTTCGTCTTACATGGATGGTTTGTGTGATATGGGACAGGTGACCGTACAGCTGTTGGGTGTTGTTTCCAAGTCTTGTTGAAGATTGCACGCAGCATTCTTGTCCACAAAGGGTGATATGCCGTTAAAATAACCAACCAACCAACCAACCAACCAACCAGATATGCACAGTGAGCAAAACATATTTGAAAGCTATCGATTTAACCGATCAAATACAAGATTACTCATTTGTCAAAGAAAAAAAAGCAAAAAAAAAAGCCTGGTGCCAACTCACAGAAAATGCGAAAATTGCAAAATTATCAATAAAATAAATAAATAAATAAAAACAAATAAATAAATAAATAAAAAATAAATAAAAAAAGATTTGAAGAAGTAATTTATATCAAACCATTTGTCAAAGAGACAGTTGACATATTTTTCAATCCATAAAATAACGGGAACACCTGTTGTGTCATAAGAGTTCATTGACTATCTTTGCTATCTTATATCATTAACCATTCCATGACGGATTTCGGTCAAGTCACGCTGAAAGCACCGGTTCTCGTTAGATCATGGAAGTTAAGTAACGACCAGCCTCTTTAATCCTAAATTGAGAAAACATTTAAATAGCATGTACTGTTAACAAACTGGGTACTTGGTTTATCAGAATGACGTGGTTCGGCATTAAAGGATCCGAAAATGGTTGATATGCTGTAAAAGCATTTCCTAACGTGAGCAGCCTGTCGAGTGGAGCTGTAGTATACGCCGACTGTGCTTTTGTAATGGTTTACCCCCCCCCAAAAAAAAAAAAGAAAAAAGAAAAAGAAAAAGGGGGCAGTATCCTTGGTATATATTGAAGTTTAACTGCATTTAGTGGTGAGGTTAAAATTTTGGAGTTCTGTGGACTATTGAGTACCCTTTATTTCCAGATCCACTCAGAACTATATTGGTAGTACTTGTTAGGGTCACACCTCTGGGTTAAATAGATAATAAATGAGTTAAAAACAATTTTGAAAAATACTTTAGCTTAGGGGTAGTTTAATGGGAAAATAAATAAATAATTTGGGCTCTGTTTTTTCTGGGTCACCCTGAAAAAACAGAACCCATAAACTTTGTAATAAAACTGTTAATTTTAACTAGGAGGGTTAGGGTTAGGGTTGGGGTTGGGGTTGTGTTTTCGGGAAAAACGCCCTAAGTTTTTTTTTTTTTTTCAAGTGACACCGCTTCGGTTACGAACTTCAATCGTAGCTGGTGTTTTTTTTTCAGCAGCCACCGGGTAGCGGTTTTTGAGGCAGGAGGCCGGGACGGAACTCTGCGAATATTACCCATTTCCATTTTCACACGTGTAAAATTGCTTTGCAAATGCTTTCTCAATACGTGACGCTTCTCTCGTAAGTGCTTGATGCTGTCTGTTGCAGTGAAGGATGTTACAGTGAAGGATTAACTACTTTGCATAAGCCTAATGTTATGATCAACGAGCTTAGTTGTAGGTTTGAAGTGTCCTCTTGTTCGTCGTTGCATCGTGTCCAAAGCATCAGCTCATTTCGCGCCAGTATATGAAGATCATAAATCACTGGAGCGCGTGGTTAAAAAAAAATCCGTTAGTCCCTTCCAACTCCCACTCAGTCGATAATCAGGTTGATTAATCTAAACCATTTAGTAATAATTTTAATTCTTATTTATTTCCTGGGAAAATATCCAGTAAACTAGCTATTTTGCTATGTAATTTTTACTTTTACTTTTCTTTTTTGTTTTACGGCATATCAACCTCAGTGGGTCATTTAATACCAATAAAGTTTTGAAATAAATCAATTCTTAATGGATAATACAATTTTTTTATAAATACATTTTTCTATTTATTTTAAATTTTGTTTATAAACTCATGTTTTTCTAATTAACCCATAGATGGGACCCTAACAGTACTACCACTCCGGGTCAGAGTGGACCAGGGAGCAATGGTGATGAAGGGGTGCACCATATTCCCCAAACCTCCAAAACTGGAACCTCACCATCAGATAGAGTTTAACGTCATTCCCAGGACATGTAGACCCGCAGCCACCGCCTTCTAGCATCCATATGATAAAAAGGGGGTAGGGCTTGCCATAAGGGCAATAGGGTTGGGAAAATCATATAGGTGCTAGGGCTTGACGTGACCAGCCGATTGATCGGAGGGGGCCATGTCATTTTTTTGCCAATCAATTAAGTATGTGACACTGTTTAATTACAGTTACACAATACCATTATTGAGAAGTTCCGCTTGATCAAAAATTGATAAAACAACTTTAATTAAAACCTACAACCACTCTCAGATTGTTGTTTTTTTTTCATTTACCTCACATCCCACTTATGAAGGTATGACACTCAACGTTCAACCGTTACTATCGGTAAATACGTTTATATCAGTTTGACTATGTATTCAACTTACTTAAGTATAAAGTTGGGTCCTGATGAGATCGTTTAGATCGAAACCGTGGTAGCCTCATGTCTCTTTTCTACTATTACTATGATATATATATATATATATATATATATATATATATATATTAATATTTTGAAGGCCAATACAATGCGTATGAAAAAAAAAAAAAAGATGTTATTTTTGTCTTATCGATTTCGAAGCATGAACTTCATCCAGAGTTTATTTTCAGAAATGGACGTGCTTATGTTTTTATTTGTGTTAAGCAAATTACCAATTGCTTTTATATATATATATATATATATATATATATATATATATAATGTTGATTTGGAGTCTCCGTATGCTTCTAGTGAGTATATCTATTGAGGTATATTTTTGTATCTGTATCCGTTTTCCGGAAGTACATATATCAGGTTTGGGCAATCGTGTGAAGCATTAAAGTGTTATATTATAACAATGTAGTTATAATAATATATTCATCTTGGAATAAATATCCGAAAACTCGGCTGTTTTTTTTTTAGTTCCATTTATTTAGTAGTGGTGATGATTTTTCGGGATTATTATTTTCGTCAAGACCTGAGGATAGTAGTAATTTTCTCTTTTTATTCCAAGATGAATATATTATGAAATCGGAAACGGATACAGATACAAAAATATACCTCATATATATATATATATATATATATATATATATATATATATATATATAAGGGTTTTATAATTTGCTTGAAGCATTGTGTATATATTGGTTTGGAGGTTGATTTGAAGGCTATCATAATGCAAGTGTAAAGAAAAAAATAAAGTAACAACGGTGTTGTTTGTTAACCTGTGATTTATTCTTAATATTAATATTTCGAGATAAAATCTCTTCTTCAGAAGAACACTGGAACTGAAGTAGTTGTCGTCTTGTTATGGCATTTTTAGTTAAATGAATTAAAAAAAAAATATTACAGATGGTATTTTTTTATAACCGTATTCTCGTGTTGCATGTTTACGTAAATGCACTTTTTTGTTTGTACGTGTGCGTATGTTGCACACGCGCATGTGCATGAAAATATATATGATATATATATTAATAAGTCATCCAAAGACACGTGTTTCGGCGTTCCACGCCTCTTCAGTGTGGCTAGACACAACAACTATCCTTGGCTATGGTCGAACTCCGACTGACTGTTGGCCAGCCTGATTTCTTATCCTCTCGGCCACACACAGCTGCTGTAGTGGGGCTGGTGTTTAAACTATTAAATGCATAGGTTTGTTTATATATTTTACGATCACAGAGAGTAAATTGATTTAAATCACCCCTTAGAGAGTTCATACCAAATTTAATGGGAGCATATATTAATAAGTCATCCACAGACACGTGTTTCAGCGTTCACGTCTCTTCAGTGTGGCTAGACACAACAACTATCCTTGGCTAGGGTCGAACTCCGACTGATTTTGCCAGCCTAATTTCTTATCCCCTCGACCACTGAGAGTGCTGTAGTGGGGCTGGTGTTTTATGCGAGCAAACGACCATTGCTTATATGCTTAGTAGTGAAAGTTGATTTAAATCACCCCTTAGAGAGTTCATACCTAATTTATGGGAGCATATATATATATATATGTGTGTGTGTGTGTGTGTGTGTGTGATGATATGTATTTTGTTGCAGTCGGTAACCTATTGGGAAATTAGAACTGAACTCTTCATTCAATCCACAGGGTGTAGAAAGGTTTTGTTTCCTTTGTTCATACTAGAAGCTTTTAAAAATGCTTTCATCTTCCGATCATCGTCCTGTGCGTAATTCAGAGATAATTCATTAAGAGACTGATTGTGTTTGTGTGCATATGTGTGTGCATGTGTATGTGCATGTGTGTGTATGTGTGTGCGCGTGCGCACGCGCGTGCGCGTGTGTGTGTGTGTGTAAACCAGTTGTTACTGTTATGACTGAATCTTGGTCCTAAATATCTCTACTTAACAACGTCTTTTCTCAGCAAAGAAATAGCATACGAATTCTTATGTTTTTTTTTTCATTGTTTGTTTTTTTTATTACTTGAACGCTTGTTTTGTGTTCCTCTTTTATTGAATTTGGCAACGTATATTTCTATTTTTAAAATTTATTTTTAAAGATCTTTTTCATCTTCTGAAAAAATATTTTTTTTGTTTCGCTCACGACTCGTCAGAGAAAATTTCGTAAGAGAAATCAACTAAAAGACTGTAGAAAGTCTGACACGAGGTGGAGAACAAAACAAAAAATGAATCGAGAGAGAGAGAGAGAGAGAGAGAGAGAGAGAGAGAGAGAGAGAGAGAGAGAGAGAGAGAGAGAGAGAGAGAGAGACAGACAGACAGACAGACAGACAAAGACAGAAGTGGGAGGGGTGAAACCTTTTTTTTTTCTCTCTCGATTCATTTTGTTTTGTGCTCTATTTCGTGTCAGACTTTCTACAGCCTTCTTAGTTTTCTCGATAATATTTACCTTTAAAAAAATATTCTCCTCATTAAAAAAAGGTAAATAAAAAGGTAATTTTCACCTTTAGTTCTCAAAATTCCTAGCATGAAATTGTGCGTGCGCATTATCTGAAATGAACTTAATCGTTATTAATAACACATTTTATGATATTTTTGTGTTAAAGCATGCAGTTGTATTGTAAAGTTCCTAAGATTTGTGTATTTCGCACAGAGACTTTCAAAATGGCTACCGGCTTGTTTCAAAGTGAAAGTCAGTTGTCAAAATTCCTAGCATAAAATTGTGCGTGCGCATTATCTGAAATGAACTTAATTGTTATTAAGAACACATTTTATGATATTTTTGTGTTAAAGCATGCAGTTGTATTGTTTTCGAAAAAGTTTCTAAGATTTGTTTATTTTGCACGGAGACTTTCAAAATAGCTACCGGCTTTTTCAAAGTGAAAGTCAAGGGAGGTTACTCTAATTGCCTCATTTGCTAGGAATTTTGACAACTAAGGTTAAAATTACCGTTTATTCTTACGAAATCTTCTCTGAAGAGTCGTAATCGTAAAAAGAAGGTCTTTTTCAGAAGATGAATTCGCTTTTAAAAGCAATTTTAGAATAGTGTACACACAGTGAAGTACTTGCTTTTATTTTAGTTGTTTCCAGGCGATATTCCTACTCTTTACACACACACATACACGCTGAGTAGAGACATTAATAAACTCAGCTTAGTTTATCACAAGGCCCCAAGTATGAGATACTCAATACGAATCTAATTTACGATCTACCGTTTGCCAGTCAACCCGGCTCCCTCTTACACCACTCAAGGAGCCAAAATCATACGAGTTAAAGTAGCAGTTCAAATAATAAGCGAACGCTGAGAAGCCTAGCAACAAGCAAAATGTAACGGCATTTTTGGTGGCATATCTGCATTCCATCACTTGATTGCTATAGAATACCTGATGTTTAGCCTCCTAGGAAAACACACAGGTTCCTTGATTATATAAAAAAAAATAAAGCTTTGTTGCTAGTAACCTTTTGAGAACAGGTTTACATTATAAGGATACTTTTCCACATTGGAATTTCTTAGTGGAATCGTGGTGGAAGGCAGTGTTTGGTAAATTGGGACAAGAGTTATAGAGTTACATAGTAGATGCGCTGATCTTTTATTTTCTTAACGTGTATCATTTTAAAGAGGTTTAACTATTTGCTTACCTGAAGCCACTCACAGCGGTTCTCCCACCACACGCAAGCAAAGTACAAAAAAACTGATGGCTAGTTCATTATCATTGAGCTTAAAGACTCAGATTAAAATTTTAAAAATGACTTTATTTGAATACAATGAGTTCTGACTATAAGCAGCTACGCAGCGTCGCCTAGCTAAAGGAGGGGGGGTAAAAAGTAGTCTCGCAGATCAATTATCGTTGAATCACGGGTTGGATCCTCGCAGGAGACCCCATTAAAATCCCTATGTAAAAAAAGACCTTGCTTTAATCTAGCCACTCTAAAAATTATGTCTCCTATTTAAAATGCTAAATGCCAAAAAAAATCCATGTTGTTATCATTTAAATTCTATTTTTAAAATTATCTTACAAATATAAATCAAACCTTCATTATTTTTGCTCAAAAACCAAGCTCTGGTGATATTTAATATGTATATATATATATTTACTTTGTCGTTGATTGTTTTAATTTCGAAGTTTCCTCCGGACATACAGATACACACAACTGCGCTTATATATATGTATAGATGGTAATAGATAGTATACTTTTAAATATCCCATCATACAGGTAAAAATACCTTGGTACAGCCGCGGAGAAAATTTGGTTGGCAAAGAGTAAATTACTTCTACCATTATAGCTAGCAGGGATCACCTCTGTGTAATTAAGAAATAATGGATATTTGAGACTATATTGCTAATCATTACACCACGATGGGGCGCCCAACGTGTTCACAGAGAGTTGGCAAAGAGTAAACTATTTCTACCATTATATCTAGCTGGGATCACCCCAGTGTAATTCAGAAATAATGGATCTTTGGGACGGCGCCCTACGTGTTCACAGAGAGTATGCTCACAAAGTAATAACACCCCAGTGATTCATTCTTCTAGCAGTGGACATTATCTTCCTAAACGTATTTATCTATATAATAAACAGTTTAAACCTTGGACGAAACTGTTTGCATTTCACATAGCGCTAATACCCTTAGGAAAGTTATGAATCCAACTAGTCTCCCTCCAGCTATAGGTAAATAATAGGGAAGACTTGGTAATTGATAGGTGATGACTCCAAGTGCGATTGAAATCGGGGTAAATTTGGGCAAGCGTCACAGGGTTAAATAGTAAAGTCGTCGGGGCAGCCTAAAGTCGGTATCAGCCAATCAGCGAGGGAGTCTATCCCCCTTTTCACTAGCGCTAGACCATGGAGATTTTTTTGCGTCTGAGGTGGAGCGCAACACCTTCCATCAGCTCCTTACTTTACCGCACATATCCCTGTGCTACTCATACGCTGGGTTGGCGAGGGCCTGTATCGAAATAGGAACCTTGTGGTTTCTAGCCGAATGCTCTACCGACTGAGCTAACCCGGCCCTTATAGACTGAATATTTCATTTAGTATGAAGTGTATCATTTCAAAGAGATTTAATGCATTTTACCATTATAGCTAGCTAAGATCAACCCAGCGTAATTCATAGGTAATGATCCCGAGTACATTTGAAAGCTAGGCTCTTATTGGATAAACGTAAAGTCAGGTGACTATAATTCTAGAAGTTTAATTTTTGAATAATTTAGCCCAGAACCGTTAAATAATGCGGTCGCCATTTTTCATCTGTGGTCCGGGCGCATTCCCGGTTTGTCGTACGAACTGGTTATATATATTTACCAAGCGCATGGTATAATGGTTAAAGACATAGGAAATGGATTCGTCGCCCCGAGTTTAAATCCTCGACGTGGTAATTGCATTTCACTTAGCGCTAATACCCTTGGGAAAGGTGTGATTCTACTCTCCCTCCAGCTATGGGTAAATAGTAGGGCAGACTGGGCTCTTTAACCTTGATTAGGCAACCGGTCCAGGAGAAGGAAAACTCTAAATTCAAACCTGTTAAACTCCGCTTAAGAAATTGACCTTTGTCACGTCCTGCTCGTGCGGAGAAGTTAGTATTAAAAATCGTATAACTGAAACTCGAAACACGTGTCTATAGTTTACCCTATTATACGCTCCCAATTTCGGTTGAGCACTCTATTTAGGAGGTATATAATTGCAAAAATTCACCGTATTCGGCTCAGCCAAATCTCACTTTGTTTACAAAGTTTGAGAACTCTAGGTGAAGGTCATTTCCCTTAGAAATATAGCGATTAAATAGCCTGCTATACTTGGCGACTGACTGTGGATGTGTGGGTAAGAGGCTTGGCGTAAGTTCGTTCGGGTCTCGAACCCAGTCAGAGGCAGCTGCTAAAAATCGTATAACTATACTGATGAGAGGTGAAACCTCGAAACACGTGTCTATAGTTTACCTATATATATATATATATATATATATATATATATATATATAAACAAACATATGGCTATTTTCAGCCGACAATATTTGGGAGAATATGTGCTTAATTGAAGTCGAACCTAATTTTTTGAAAGTTAATTCATTAATAATTAATTAGGCGGGATTTAACTATTTAAATGTAAGGCTAAACAAATCGAGAAAAATCAATCTCTGTATGTTTAGCCTTACATTTAAATAGTTAAATCCCGCCTAATTAATTATTAATGAATTAACTTTCAAAAAATTAGGTTCGACTTCAATTAAGCACATATTCTCCCAAATATATATATATATGTTTACCAACCCCTTCGCACGAACAGGATGTGACACAAGGACACTTTCTTAAGCGGAATTTAACAAATTTGAATTCTGAGATTTCCTCTTCCTATACTGGTTACCTAGCCAGTATAAAAGAGCACATTCTGCCTTACTATTTACCCATAGCTGTAGGTAGAGTTGTTGGATACATACATTTACCAATTTAGCGATATGGAAAATGCCACCTCGTCCATGATTTGAACTCGGGTTGACGACTCCATTTCCTAGGACTCAAACCATTACACCACCCGCTTCCACACGAACTGTACGAACAGGTTATATATTTGAGATGACGTCTGAAATGAATGACGTCATGTGTGGATGCTAGAAAAAAGATGTTATCGTTGTCATTCATCCCAGCAGAAAAGAAGATACAACAGCGTGGGTCGGAAATGAAAGAGGGGACAGCGAAAGACAACGTGGAGCGACCGAATAAGAGATAAGATGGCAATTCAACAACGCTTTTTTGATCTTAGATAAATAAACTCTGCACGTGGGGAACTTGAACATCATACACCAGGAGAGGAAAGACAGTTCATAGGGTATGTTTTGACCAGCTGTTCTAGGGTTTATCCCATAATAAACAGTCCGCCCTGTCAGCTAGAGCGTTGGAATGCACCGACTGCGCCTCTGCAGAGGGGTAAGACCCCCCAATGGGGCCACGTGTTGGACGTGAGTAACGACCTGTGATGCTTAAGGATAGAACACAGGTGGCTGAGCAGTCCATGACTTGCAATATTCCACTTTGGCCCTATCTTGTGATAGATGGGCGATCGGAGAGGCCCCCCTCCGATCAATCGGCTGGCCATGTCAAGCCCTAGCACCTATATGATTGCTTTGAATGAGTCCCCGAGGGAATTTATGGGGTCTAACTAAAGGTTCTTAATAAATTGTAGGGTTTTTATTTTTTATCTGGGGAAACAACTAAAGCCGTTTAACTCCTACTTTGTAACTTATGCTGTGTAATTCGTTTCTAAAAAAAACTATTGAAATATATTTCCAGTTAGCTTGAAATGGTGAAGGAATAAAAAAGAAAAAAAATCTGGGACGCATGAATATGATTTTACTGCGTCCTTTCAGATTTTTATGCGCAGGACGTGTACCTATCAGCATCTCTGCACATATATGAAAAAAAGGATTGGGGGAACTATTTAGAGGGAAATAAAGTCGATTTGTAAATAAATTGATTAATTAAAAAAAAAAGAAAAGGAAAAAAATTATTTCTTAAAAGACCGACCTTGGGAATTGTATGAGTTTTATCATATATTTAAGCTGCGGAACTTTTTTTTTTTTTTTTTCTTAGTTCTGGTTCAAATGTTGAGTAAGAAACAAATTATTACATAATTCACTTCATAGATATTGAAATTAATGCAGACGGCTGATAATGTCACATGAAATTAGGTTTCTGTATCGTTTTTTTTTTTTTTCACGGCTTAATATATTCCTATATAGGATGCTGAGGCGAACTCCACTGTTCTTTGCTTGATTAACTTTCCAGTCTGTGTATTCTTCAGGACTAATACGTTGAATCCATCTGCTATAAATGACTAGTTCCTGCAGCGTTCTTTTCTAGTAAAGGTCGAATGTTTTTAGTTAAATCATTAAAACATGCATAGCGGTTTCATGACAGGATACCCACCGGCAGCTTTATTCTACTGTGGATCTGATCACCGACAACACGCACCCCAAGAGGAATAAAATTATTAGATCGAAGTAGACAGGTTAACGAATGCATACTCTAAAAGATATACCGCTGTGAATTCAATGAATATTAATACATAACAAAAAAAGAAAGAAAGAAAGAAAGAAAGAAAGAAGAAGAAGAAGAAGAAGAAGAAGAAGAAGAAGAAGAAGAAGAAGAAGAAGAAGAAGAAGAAGAAGAAGAAAGAATATGACTTAAATGATCGGCAACATGAAGTATTATTATTATTGACACTTTCAACCATTTTAAATGATACATTGGATGTTTAAATAATATGCCATTATCGTTGTGATAATTCTGATCAAACCTGACAAAAACTTTCATGTGGACATTTTTCTTCCTTTAGGGCAAGAAGCTGCAATCATTCACGTGACGATATGTTGATATTATTGTTATTTATAAAACAGATTCTATGGAACAAAAATATGTTTAACGAGACTATGTCCGTTCAGAATGTAGCTGTGTGTATACAAGTTGAATTCGAAAAGAAAGTGTAATAAGTAATTGAGAGTTACCTCCCATTTGTGTAACTCTTTAGCTTGGAAAACTATATAAACTCCCAAGAGAACTGCAAATGTATTCTAAGTAGATTAAAGTGATTCCTTAGCCTGATTCAGAGCGCTTCGGCCTCTGGAGTGGCTAGGTAATAAAATTAACAGCGTCGATCCCAGGGGGCTATCCCCCAGGCAATACCCCTTGATTTAAAGGGGCAGGGATGGGTTTATTGCCCAGCGCCTGAGATGCCAACAGGATCGACGCATTTTTTGTGCCTACCACCCATAAGCTTCGGCTTGTGGGTGGTCCCATGTTAATATGGCCTTGTGCCTAACCCGTACAAGTGGGGTACGAGGTAAATATTCTAAGTAGAATAAAGCTTACTCAAGTCTGACCGTGTGTTCTCTTATTACTACAGAAAGTGATTAAAAAAAAAGAAAAAAAGTTTATTTCTTTCATAAACTTTTTATTCGAAGAATATTAATTTTGGAACCAATTTTAACATAATGTACTAGAAGCGGCTACCCGACATCGCCTGGGTAGCGAGTGGGGTAATAAAAAGTTATGCTCGCAGTTTTATTGATTGTTTTGGTCTTCCTACCTAAATGATTTATGTTTTAATCACAAACACAACCAATGACTTTCCCTTCTCTTACTATTCAAATCCTAATTTTTAAATATATTTATATAAATTAAATCTTCATTATTTTTGCACAAAAAAGCAAGCTCTATTGATAGTGAATGTAAATATATATTTACTTTGACATTAATTGTTTTATTTTCGTATTTTACACCGGATATACATACGTACATACACACCAACTGTCCTTTATATATGTATAGATAGATATAAAATATTTAAAGTTAATATAAATTTAAATAAAAAAGATAATTGAAAACTTATCATTTGATTAGAAGAATTTGATTATATGTTTAAGAACTATTTGATATATACATTTATAAAAAATGAACTGGATATTCAAAAACTAAATTAATAGAGTAAGTAGAATGAAAACATAAAAAAACGACAAATATATTGACTGATGGACAGTTTAAAAATCCAGTACATTTATTTTAATTTTTAAATAATCTTATCATCCAATACATGTAGCATATGCGAAATCCCTAGAATATATATATATATATATATATATATATATATATATATGTGTGTGTGTATTAATAAGTCATCCGCAGACACGTGTCTCGGCGTTTCACGCATCTTCAGTGTGACTAGACACAACTATCTTTGGCTAGGAGTCGAACTCAGACTGACCGTATGGCAGCCTGATATCTAATCCCCTCGTCCACTGACAGCTGTAGCAAGGACTGGTGTTTTTAAACTATTAAGTACATGAGTTTGTTTATGTATTTTACGGTCACAGAGAGATCAAATTCCCGGGGAAACGATCATTACTTATATGCTTAGTAGTGAGAGTTAATTTAAATTACCAATTAGAGAGCTCATACCAAATTTATGGGAGCATATATCAATAAGTCCTCCACAGACACGTATTTCGGCGTTTCACGCATCTTCAGTGTGGCTAGACACAACTATCTTTGGCTAGGATCGAACTCAGACTGACCGTATGGCAGCCTGATATCTAATCCCCTCGTCCACTGACAGCTGTAGCGAGGACTGGTGTTTTTAAACTATTAAGTACATAGGTTTGTTTATGTATTTTACGGTCACAGAAAAATCAAATTCCCGGGGAAATGATATATAACAACAGACGAGCCTTGCATATTACGCTAGCGGTGAAAGTCAATTAAAGTCGCTCCTAGAGAACTCTATCGGGTTTTTGGGAGCATATAATAGTCATCCACACAGTGTTTCGATATTTTACGACTCTTCAGAGTGGCTAGACCAAACAACTCCTTCTAGCCGGGAGCGAAACCCGACTGACTTTTCATCAATCCGATTATGAGGTTAGATCAGTATATTTATTTCAAATATAAAATTGTATCTGTTGACGTAAATCAATTCCTGGTCAACGCACTTAACATAACCCTCTTCTATTTGTCATAGAGTTTGATTTTTATCTTTTTGCATTGAAAGCATCGAATAGAAATTCAGTCAATAACAAAGTCACGTTAAGAGTTTATTTACCCAGATGTGTCAAAGAACCACCCATGTCTGGTACACACGCACCCACGCACACGCACCACACGCGACTGAGCACAAGGATTTTGCAAGTACATATCACCCATGTGTTGGTGTTGATGTGACATGTGATGTGTTGATGTGAATATTGTGGCATATAAGGTGTGCTAGAGGCCCCAAGTTAAAATCGATACCGCGTGGATTCAATCGGTCAATCAATACGCTCGAAAACGTGGTTGGTTAACTATTTAATGGCCTTCATGGAAAGACGGTCAGTTGCTCGTGTTTAACACTGACGAACGGATCAAGGATTCTGCTTAACACTGAGGAACACAAGCATTCTGTTTAACACTGATGAACACAAGGATTCTGCTTAACACGGAGGAACACAAGGATTCTGCTTAACACGGAGGAACACAAGGATTCTGCTTAACACTAAGGAACACAAGGATTCTTCTTAACACTGAGGCAAGGAACACAAGGATTCTGCTTAACACCGAGGAACACAAGGATTCTGCTTAACACTGAGGAACACAAGGATTCTGCTTAACACGAGGAACACAAGGATTCTGCTTAACACGAGGAACACAAGGATTCTGCTTAACACTGAGGAACACAAGGATTCTGGAACACAAGGATTCTGCTTAACACTAAGGAACACAGGATTCTGCTTACACCGAGGAACACAAGGATTCTGCTTAACACTGAGGAACACAAGGATTCTGCTTACACTGAGGAACACAAGGATTCTGCTTAACACCGAGAAACACAAGGATTCTGCTTAACACCGAGGAACACAAGGATTCCACTCAAAACGGATCAAACTTAATGCCACAAGGGATCTCCATTGTAAAGTGTTTTCACCTGCAGCCTAAAAATTGCCACAAGAATCTTAACAGTCTTTCTTGTAGACGTCTTAGAAGCGTTGTCTTCCTACCAGCCGGAAGCCTTCTCGCCGTACAGTTGGTCTTTGGTGATGCGGCCTCTGTTCATCCTCCTGACATGACCAAGCCAGCGAATTTGCTTCTTGCATGAGATAAGGATTCGTCTATTTAAAAGGTAGTATGTGTTGGGTCAGTAAAATGATAATTCTTGTGTATAGAGTGAGTGGAGGAGAGGCTCTCTGTGATTGGATTTACCAATCACGTGATGAGCCCAGAAGTTTATTCAATTCTAAGGCTAACAGCGTTTAATTCTTACAATTTATTAACCAGCAGAAGAAACACTGAATAACAACATTAAGTCCTTCCTGTGTATAAAGTTGAGTTTAAGGGACTTACCGGCGCGCTGGAGAAGATATCTGGTATCTTAGGGCTGTCCTCCTGGTACTTATAGACATATGTCTTATTAATAAGAAGAAATAACACGACTGGTCAGAAGTATAGATTTAGACTCTTTTTTATTCATAAACCGTTACTACGGACGCCAAGACTTCTGGCCTCATCACGTGATTGGTATATCCAATCACGGAGAGTCTCTCCTCCACTCACTCTATACACAAGAATTACCATTTTACTGATCCAACATATGCGAAATATTTTAAATGTATTAAGGGTAAACAATTTCCCTTCAAGATTAAAATTTCTGACTAATCATTAAAAAAGAGACATTTGTCCATGGTTTTAAAGCCCAATGTATTTTTATTCATTTTAACTAATACAAAATAAAAAAACACCCACCGGGCGATGTAAAAATAGATTTTGAAATATATTGCCTGAGGGGTGGGAGTAAAAAATTCAATGTCAGCGAATTTGTACCCTAAGTAAGTAAAATCATCAAATTCATTAAAGGATTAAATAATAAAACAATTTGAAATGTAAACTTTAAATACGTATTAAAATAAAACAAACTATATATAGATATATAATACCAGTCATGTATTTATTAAAACTTGTTTTAAAAAACAATGAGGACTGTCTAATGCTGCATGTTCAAATTTTCAGTGTATTTATTGAATAAATACACTCAAAATTTGAACATGCCAAAAATCGTCATAACATAGAATAAATTTTATTCCATGTTATGACGATTTTGGGTAATGTGACGTAAGCAGTGACGTAATTTTTGTTACAGACAAAAACCGGAAGCGAATCTCCATTATTGATAGAAGATAAAGTCAGAGTTGTTTATTAGCATTGGGACTCTTTGTTCTACGTTTTAAGGAGTGCCAATGTGAAGACAATCCTGTATTGCTTGATGAGTCAATTAATTCATTACTGTCACTTACACAAGAAAAAAAACAATCTATTTGATGATGATGCTGTTCGTATTGGGCTGACATTTCAGCGAATCGGATGTCTGTATGATTAGTTTTCGATTCCTTTAGCTTTTTGTTGTTTGCATGTTACTCAATTAGAAAGCGTTGATAAACAATCGATAAATTTAGCGGCGTAAATTTATTGGTTCCTTTTATTATTAAGTTTAGAGAATATAGAGTATGTACAAAAGCTTTCGCCGAAAACCAGTTTTCAACAGCTTCTTTTTTTTTTAAAAGATTACTAATTACGACTGAGTTTATTCTAGTAGTGACCGCTCCAACCGGAGTTTAACAGGTTTGAATTCAGAGTGTTCCTTCTCCTAGACTGGCTGGCTAAACAATGTTAAATCGTCGGGGCGGCCTAATGTCGGTATCAGCCATGCAGCGAGGGAGTCTATCCCCTTTTCAATAGCGCTAGACCAAGGAGATTATTTTAGCGTCTGAGATGGAGCGCCACACCTACCATCAGCTCCTTACTTTACCGCACAGATCCCTGTGCTACTCATACGCTGAGTTGGCGAGGGCCTGTATCGAACTAGGAACCTTGTGGTTTCTAGCCGAACGCTCTACCGACTGAGCTAACCCAATGTTAAAGAGCCCAGTATATCCTACTATTTACCCATAGGTGGGGGGAGAGCAGTTGGATTCATACCTTTCTCAAAGGTATTAGCGCTATGTGAACTGTAGTTTCGTCTGTTGCATAATCTATGGTAGCATAATATATATTGTCAACACCGTGTAGCGAAAATGTAAAGATGCAGACCGTTGGGGACCTTTTGATCACAGAGGCGGAAAACCCGCGAATCACGTGAAGTCACGTGAGAGCTAGTTAGCTCGTCAGTACCAGCTCGGACGTTAGTCAAGAAGAATGTTCTTGCTTAGCTGAATCATCACCTGCACGCGCGCTGTTTTAGATAGTAAAGAAACTTAGTTAAGTAAATAAAAGTTTTTTTAAATGAACAGTATGGCGTTGTTGGTTGATGCATACATTAGTTAGAAGATTGGCCAACAAGAAGAAGAAGAAAGAAAAATGAATCTAGAAGAAAAGAATTCCATATGGCGACAAGGCAATCACACGAATGGCCAGAGAAGAAGAAGTAAATAATGTAAAACAAAACCACCTTTCGGGCGGTGTACAAATAAACTTTAAAAAAATATAGCCTGAGGGGAGTGGGAGTTCAAATTCAATGTTAGAGGAGTAGTATCCAAGTAAAATTAATAAATCAATTAAAGTAATAAAAAACAATAATGCCAACATATTTTTTTAAAATTCTTCCTTTTATTTTAATAGATAAATCTGTAGAGTGAAGATAATGAAAAAATCTTCCTTTTATTTTGATAAATAAAACACTGAATAATAATAAAAAAAAAACACTCTTCCTTTTTATCGTAATAAGATTTATTAAAATAAAAGGAAGGGTGTTTTTTAAAATTATTATTCAGTGTTTTATTTATTAAATAGATAATACACTACACTGAATAATAAAAATACAGTTTTTAAACAAAATTTATCCTTTCCAGTGTAAAAGATGTAAACAAAAAATAAGTTGGTAGGTTTACGTTTTTTCAAAGTTAAAAAAAAAAAGGGTGTTACAGTTACATTAATAAAAGTTCGCAAATACAAAATTAAAATATATTGAGCAAAAGTTATAAATAAATTTCTTTAATTGATCAGTAAAAAACAAAAAACAAAGAATAAATAAACAAATTTTTCCGTCTACGTCCATGTTACATTTTAGAAGTCAAATCTGAAAGAAATATATCTCCGCAAATAACTTATTTTCCTTCCTTAAATAAAATAAAACTTTTAATAAATCTAAACTGAAAGAATTGAAGAATAAATTAAATAACAAACTCACATGACAATAACATTTTTTTAAATCAATTACTTATCTAAAATGCATCAATTGAGTTCTTGAAAACAATGTTTTGTTTTGAAAATATCTTTGTTAAATTACTTAATTCTCCAAAATTGCTTTCAAACGTCAACAAACATTTAGTTTAGTGTAATTCTCCAAAATTTTATTAAAATTGAACGAATGTTAGTTTAAAAATTCATCCACAACTTGAAACTATCACTATTTTCCATAAATTGCTTTCAAATGTCAACAAACATTTAGTTTAGTGTAATTCTCCAAAATTTTATTAAAATTGAACGAAAGTTAGTTTAAAAATTCATCCACAACTTGAAATCTATCACTATTTTCCATAAATTACTTTCAAACGTCAACAAACATTTAGTTTAGTGTAATGAAATATCATATTAACAGGTACATCAAATATAACCTGAATTTAAAGGGGTCATTTTTTGCTTATCACTGCT
Source organism: Doryteuthis pealeii (assembly GCA_023376005.1). Classification (NCBI taxonomy): domain Eukaryota; kingdom Metazoa; phylum Mollusca; class Cephalopoda; order Myopsida; family Loliginidae; genus Doryteuthis; species Doryteuthis pealeii. Next base: position 24,870,659 of record CM042148.1, read on the forward strand.
TTTGATAAACAATCGCTTTTGATAAACAAACATGCTATTTAAAAATAAATATTTTTACACAATTCTACAAATTGTATTTTAATTGAATGAATGATTAAAAAAATACGTTTTATTATGTTATAACTTAATAGCTCTATCATCTTAAAAGTTTAAAAATGTTTTCGTTACCGTAAATTTTGTCCGTATCTGCTTCCGTTAGCAGATACGGACAAATTCTCGCAGGTAAGAATTTAAGGTGATATATAAATAAGTGGCTCTATCTTATTTATAGATAAATTTCTCGCAAAACTTTATAGATTAGATAATTATAGATACAAACCAAAATAAAAATAACTATGTAAAAATGTATATAACTAAATATGCGTTTATTGAAAGATTCGTTAAAAATCGCCTAGACCATCGAATATTACAACGACAACTTCATAGTGTATATAAACTAATGTTCTTCTTTAAATTTTATGTATAAACTATATTGATTATAGATTAGGTCCTCATTGATAAATGCTTTAGATTATTGTGGAATCTGTGACGTAAGCCGTGACGTAGTTTCGGCTTCAGACAGAAATGCAATTGCAGCATGAGTATGTGGATGTGGATATGTAACACGTCCAGGATTTGAACTCGGGTCGATGAGTCCATTTCCTACGACTCAAACCATTACACCACGCGCCTCCAACTTTACCCCACGCTTATTTTTAAGTCTTTAGTGCTTCCCTCCAGTCCAGCGCTCGCGTAAAAAGGGGGGATTGCATGGTCAATTACTTATCTTCTATACGACTTAGTCGAGACAGGGACCTATATTTGGCTTCAGATATATGATCTTGCGAAATCGGAAATTCCAATGTGGTGTAACGGTTAACGAAATAGTCTCACACATCCATTGCTACTAAATAGCGAGTTCAAGCTTTACCGGATGTCTCATATTTGCAATTTTGAGTCACATCCTACCCGTGGCGAATGGGTTGGGTAAATACCTATGTGATCTTGCAAAATTGACGGATGCCACTTTTAAGTCTCTAATTTTAACAAGATAGTGTGTGGAACATTTGCACAACAATGCTAATATGGGCTGTGTGAAGTTTGTATTGGATATATGATACTGATATCTTCATAAAGGAGTGAATAGGAGTTTAGTGAATAATCATAAAAACGAGAGTTATGTACGAAATTGAAAAATGCCGTATATGGAAAATAGAGAAACAAGAAAAAAGGACAAGGAAGAGGAAATAAATGCAATAAACAGAGAAAATAACCTGGAAAGAGAGAGAGAGAGAGAGAGAGAGAGGGGGGGGAAGAGAAGAATCAAGGGCGTAAAGGAAGAAGAGAAAGTAGAGGTTAAAGAAACCGGAGAGAGAGAGAGAGAGAGAGAGAGAGAGAAGGTAAAAGAAAAGGACGTTAAAGAGAAAAAGGAAGTGAAGAAGTTTTTTTACGGCATATCAACCTCAGTGGGTCATTTAATGCCGAAAAGTTTTGAAATAAATTCATTCTTAATGGATACTCAATTCTTTATAATCACATTTTTCTATTTAACCCATAGATGGGACCCTAACAGGTACTACCATTCCGGGTCAGAGTAGACCAAGAAGCAATGGTGATGAAGGAGCGCTCAACATTCCCCAAACCTCCAAAACTGGACCCTTACCATCAAATAGTTTAATGTCCTTCCCAGGACATGAAGACCCTCAGCCACCACCTTCTAACACCCCTATGATAAAAAGGGTTGGGGCTTGCCATAAAGGCAATAGGGTTGGGGCAATCATATAGGTGCAAGGGCTTGATGTGACCAGCCGAATGATCGGAAGGGGCCTCTCCGACCGACCGTCTAGCCTAAGTAAGTTCAAAGTGGAGTATTGCATGTCATGGACTGCTCAGCCACAAGGATTCCGTACTTAAGCATCACGGGTCGTCACCCACGGCTAACAGTTGGTCCCTTACCCTTCTGCAGGGGTGCAGTCCGACAGGGCTGGAAGTGAAAAAGGAGAAATGGACACTGAAACAAACAGAAATAAAAATTACTTGGAATAAGGATAGAGAGAAAGAATGAATTAATGAATGAGAGAGAGAGAGAGAGAGAGAAGAGAGAGAGAGAGAGAGAGAGAGAGAGAGAGAGAAGGGGGCAGAGATGGAGAGAGAGAGAGGGGGTGAGAGAGAGAGAGAGGAGAGAAAGCGAAAGTGCGCACGAGTAATGAATAGATAAGGGGATATACATGCACACACATAAAGAAAGATACATTAAAGATCATTTTGATATGGTTAGATTTCAATAACATATTCGACCTTTATCAGCCGGACATAATGTTGAACAGGATATGTAGATAAACCAATGATCATCAAGATGGTTCCCCGGGGTCAGGTTTGTTTGTGTCCAGTTGTCAGACAAAAAAATCTAAACTTCATTTAAACAGCTGCCAATTACAGACCAGAGCAATGGAATTTAGAAGAATGGACACTTTTTTTATTTTTTATTCTAAAGAATTCCGACCGGAAATCCTGTCTAAGCCATTAGGCTCGATTGAATGAAATTACTAATAAAAATCAAACAATCTATTTATTTGTGTAACATTTCATTTTTATTAAAATATTAAAGAAGTAACGCGGAAAAACGATTTAAAAACAATTTGAAAAAACAAGCAAAAAAAATTTCCAGAAAATTATGTGATGTCAATTCTCGATTGGATAATAAACAGACGACATCTTTGATTTTAATTGAGTTATGGCAGATTTTAAATATCGATTAGAAATGTTTAATTCTTAGCCTGTCCCATCTTTATTGTTTAAGTTAACGGTTTCTTTTCTTTTCTACACAGGAAAGGCTAAGAAACTTCTCACATTTTAGAAAGGATATTTTGGAAGTCAGCATTTGGAAATTTAATAATTCATAATCTAATTCTAATGTTCAATGGGACCACAGATAATTCTCAATGTGTATCTGACCCACCATAAAATGTTGAAATTCAACCATAATCTATTAATTTAACTTCTAAGTGTATTAAGAGATGGAGATATTTACTAAGCTTAGTATGACACAAAAAGAAAGGATTTAATTCGTATGCACCCGAGCTTATTCTAGTAGTACCACTCCAACCGGAGTTTGACAAGTTTGAATTCAGAGTTTTCCTTCTCATAGACTTGCTGCCTAACCAAGGTTAAAGAGCCGAGTTTGTCCTACTATTTACCCATAGCTGTAGGAGGGCAGTTGGATTCATACCTTTCTCAAAGGTATTAGCGATATGTGAACTGTAGCTTCGTCCAGGATTTGAACTCGGGTCGATGAGTCAATTTCATACGACGCAAACCATTACACCACGCCTCATATCCTTTCTGGCTTGTATCATTTTATCATATCCATCCCCAAAATTGGCGATTTAGAAATTAATAAAATCCTAAGAAAAGAAGAATAAAAACATAAAACAAAGAAACTAACTTTCTCATATTTGATAAATATAGAAATGAAGGTCTTTGAAAAGAAACAAAGTTATACATTACAAGGACAATTAATTTTCCATATAACATGATGGTAATCCATTCTTCTACAAGGAGGGCTTTGGCATTAATAACCCATAATGGTTTATATGCCATTACACTGTTGGGAAAAGTATGAACCCTCTCATCCCACCAGCTAAAGTTAAATAGTATCACTGCTGTTCTACAAGAATGGCTTTGGCATTAAATAACCCATAATGGTTGATATGCCATTACACTCTTGGGAAAAGTATGAACCCTCTCACCCCACCAGCTAAAGTTAAATAGTATCATTGCTGTTCTACAAGAATGGGTTTGGCATTAAATAACCCATAATGGTTGATATGCCATTACACTCTTGGAAAAGTATGAACCCCTAATCCCTCCAGCTAAAGTTAAATAGTATCACTGCTGTTCTACAAGAATGGATTTGGCATTAAATAACCCATGATGGTTGATATGCCATTAAACAAAACCAGATCAAACCAAGCAATGTAATATAAACTGGATTCTGACTTAGAGTACATTTTTACACATATGACTCACAATGTTCATTTTACAATTTAAAGTGAACACAAAATAAACCTTTGGCTAAGTCCAATTATGCATTACTGACATCTACCACCATTAGGATGTGATTCAATATCAATTTCTTAAGTGCAGTTTAACAGGTTTGAATTCAGATTTTTCTTTCTAGATTATCGAAAATTTGGGTTATCCTCCCTCTTAATCAGTTCCTGGAACTCCAGACACCAGAGGACAGATGGCCCTAAATCATTAGAACAGAATCCACAGGCACTGAAGGCAGAACAGAATCCGCAGGCACTGAGGTGGAACCATTTGTAGCAGCAACCGAATTAAGGTCAGCATTTCATTTAGTCTAGGCACCCACAGGGGTAAGAACACAAATTTGACGAACAGACAAGCACCTGTGAGAGGCAACACGAGTAATTCAACAGGCAGAGAAAACAGTAGCAGCGGCCATCAAGAACAACTACAGAATCAATTACTGAAACATCACTCCAAGAGCTAAGTAACCTTGTCTTATACATTATATAATATTCACGTCGAACGAACGTCTTTGGCAACTTTACTATAAAATGAAGATAGGTTCCTATATATATATATATGGAGGCGCGTGGACTAGTGGTTAGAGTCGTGAAAAATGGACTCGTTGGTTCGAGTTCAATTCCTAGACGAAGCTATTGGCATTTCACATAGCGCTAATACCCTTGGGAAAGTTATGAATCCATATATTCTCCCTCCAGCTATGGGTTAAATAGTAGGGCAGACTGGGCTCTTTAACCTTGGGTAGGTAACCAATCTAGGAGATGGATAACTCTGAATTCAAAATTCCTGAGGTCAGTCGTTGATTGGGTTCGTGGCATTCCTTGATGCACCAATCCTTTCCTATCGACTGTGCCAAAAAGTGTGGAATGTTCCTACACAAGCCTTCACCACTATAAACGAATCACTGTGTTGGTTGTTCACTGGAACACTCATGCGCCGATAATCGACAAGAGAGTCCATATATATATATATATATATATATATATATATATATCAGCTCATATATACATAACCGAATGTAGGAGAGATTTTGCGCGGGATGTTGGAAAAAGTGCGGCTATCTATATATTAATACACGTGTTCCTAAATCTTCCGTCGGTTATCAGCCTGCAACACCCTCTGGTTAAAAATGTGATCGTCCAAATTGTTCAAGATGCAATGCAAAAATGTAAATCCAGATTATCTGGTGTCGCTTATCGTAGACTTCTTATTTGTCCCATTTTATTTTATCCAGTTCTAAAAATGAAACATTCCAAATGGTCTTGCGTCACTTAAATGCCCAACGTAAAAATAAAGGAATATATATATATATATAAAGTAAAACTTACTCTTACCCAAAAACTTTGAACACTTTTCCCTGAAAATACACTTTGTACACTTAACTTACATTTTCCATATTGCACCAATAAAAGTTATTAACCCGAATATATACAAATATATTCGCCTTGTACCTTTCCTGAGTAGCAGAAGTTACTATTGTTACTATCTTATTAGTCTTACTCTATTTCTGTTAAGATTGGTTTCCCAAAGAGCCCTGTTTGCCCTACTCTTTACCTATAGTTAAATGTATACCTCTCCCAAGGGTATTAGTCGTGTTCATTTCCTACAACGATAACCATTACACCATGCACCTCCTACAGTTATGTCATATAAGCATATTCAAATGTACTTCACACCTTAAAGACACTTTAATAGTACCTATTTACCTTAAACTCACCTTTTCTCATATTTGATAGATATAGAAATGATCGTCTTTGAAAAGAAACAAAGTTATACTTTACAAGAACAATTCATTTTCCATATTAAATTATGGTAATTCACTTAACTGAATATTAACACCAGATTCATTTAATTAAATAAAAGTTAATTGAGAGAATAATTCACTCAGTCGAAGAATTTAATTTCTGTCTGGATTTCTGAAATGAAGACTGATCCTTATTTGTCTGAATTATTGTGATGAGGCTTGATAATCTTATTATAATGGAGATTCTGTGTTTTCCCGTCTGTAACCGAAACTATATTACTATTCGAGTGACAATTCCCTTAATTATTTATGTCACATTCTCCTCTATTTTATTTTTATTCAAACTGTTGTCCACCTCATCTTTATTGTTATATGCACAACGTTTCGGACGATGTGCCCTCCGGACACATGGCGCAACAGATATAAGGATTGGGTTAATATGGTTCTAAGTGGCAATCATCTGTCGGTTGCAGGTTCAATCCTGACTGACTACAGGCGAAAATACCTCTCTCTCTCTCTCCAAACGTCCCTACCGGTCATCACTCCTGGCAGATCACCCACACGGCATTCATAATCCATACAGACCTGATTGATGTAGTTTTTTTGCTGGTCGGCCTACACTCGTGGGTCCATGTGTAGGTGTCCTCAGGTAAACCTCAATTACAAGTTTGTTCTTACTTATCCAGCAGGGTATTTGCCTCTCATACCATTTCTATGTGGGCGCACCCACAAGCCGAAGCTCATGTGTGGTAGGCACAAAAATTCGTTGATCACTTCGGCATTCCCCCTCAAGTTGGGCGCCTCAAGGGGACAGGTATTGCCTGGGGGATAAACCCCTTCTTACTTCTCCAGCAGTGTGCAGCCATTTTCTTTCAATTTCTTGGATGTTTTTTTGTGATAGGGGGACAAGTGGGCGTACATCTGCTTTCTTGTGGGGTGTTGTTTCTCGAATTTGTTCAAGACAGCACGCAGCTTCCTTGTGTAGTTCACATCTAGCTTTTTCTCTAAACGTTTCGTTATATTGGTTGGCTGGTAGGTTGGTTGGTTTTTACGGCATGTTAACCCTTGGATTATTTTATGCCTAATACGTTTGTTTTATTAATTTTTGCTGTGTATTAAAATCTTTTAAAGACTCATTTTTAAAAAACATTATTAAACTCATTTCTCAATCTATTTGAGGCATAGATGAGACCCTAACAGATACTACCACTCCTTGTCAGAATGAGCCTAGGGGTAATGGCAGTGAAGGTGTACTCCACACTCCAGAAATCTCCAGAATTGGATACTCACCACTAGATGCAGTTTAAATTAATAACCACTTCGTCAGAGTCTAAGTGGTGCAGCCATCCAGTAACATTGATACGGCTACAGTTTGGAAGAATTCTCGCTTTGTCTATTCAAAGATATTCGATTTCCATATAATCGATAATCTGTCTTTTTTGGGGGAGAATATGTGCTTAATTGAAGTCATACCTAATTTGAAAATTAATTAGTTGATAATTAATGAATTAGGCAAATATATCTGTTCAAATGTAAGGCGTAAACAAATCGAGAAAAACTCGATCTCTGTATGTACGTTTCGGCATATAATGCCTCATCAGCAGTTATAGACAGGAAGCTGCTTTGTGTGTGATTCGAACCCTAACTGCCAGGCTGACAGGCGGGGATTCTAACCATTACACTAGCTGGTTTTTTCCCATATTTCTCGTTTGTTTTTAAACTGATACATCCTACATTTTTTGGAGACTTACCGCACGACAGTATGAGAGTAAACAAACAGTTTGTTTGAAATGGTGATAGCCGACAATTTTGGGGAAAATATGTGCTTAATTGAAGTCATACCTAATTTGATAATTAATTAGTTGATAATTAATGAATTAGGCAAATATATCTGTTCAAATGTAAGGCGTAAACAAATCGAGAAAAAGTCGATCTCTGTATGTACATTTAGGCATATCTGTCTTTTTGTAATTCCTGCCTTTCCTATGCGTATAAAAACATTTAAATGAGAGTGTATCAACGTGTAAATGTTTGAATTTAGTAGGTACAAATAAAAAAAAATTCTAAACAGAACTGGATATTCAAAAACGAATGTATTCCTGTGAGAATCAGACTAAGATAAGGGAATTAGCATTCTTGTTGTGCTCTGAGTAAAATGTTCATTTGAAAAAATAAAATGGATTTGGTAATTTTTCAAAAAAGTCCTGTTCACCTGAGTGGACACACATTGCATACAAATCTTAAATAAACAATTATGGGGTGCAACAAAGGTAAACTTCTTTTATCACACCTGGATTACATTATAAAACCGCTTCAGTAATCACTACTTTTCTTTCATATATATACATATACATACATACATACATACATATAATATATATATATATATATATATATATATATATATATATATATAAAAGTAATCGGTAATTTGCTTGAAGCATTGTTAAGTATGTTATAAAATAATAAAATTCGAAGGCAATACAATGCGTAAAAAATAAAGACAAAAAGATGTTTTATATGTCTAATCGATTTCAAAGCAAAGCTTTATCATCAGAGTTTAATTTCAGAAATTTCAGAATTTTATCATCAGAGTTTAATTTCAGAAATTTCAGAATTTTATCATCAGAGTTTAATTTCAGAAATTTTATCATCAGAGTTTAATTTCAGAAATTTCAGAATTTTCTGAAATTAAACTCTGATGATAAAGCTTTGCTTTGAAATCGATTAGACATATAAAACATCTTTTTGTCTTTATTTTTTACGCATTGTATTGCCTTCGAATTTTATTATATATATATATATATATATATATATTATATATATATATGTGTGTGTGTGTGTGTGTGTGTGTATTTATATGTCCACGGTATGGATGTATGTAATCCCTATATATATCTACAAACGAACCTTATCTAAATAAAAAAGAATCTATCTACCATTCGGTACACAAATTTTCACATAGGTGCACACGCACACACACATAGACACACATAGACACACTCAAATAACACCCCCATATATATATATATACATATCGCTGTGTATTTACTTCTCATACTGTCGTGTAGAAGTCACTATAAGAGGAATAGTAACCTACTTCTAAACAAAACGAAAAATCTAAAAAGGTCCAGTCGGTGTAGATGCTCGCCTGTCAGCTTGACGGTCGGGTTTCGAATCACGCACAAGCGGTCTTCCTATATATAGCTCTGCTGATGAGGCCTAATAGGCCGAAATGTACATACAGAGATTGATTTTTCTCGATTTGTTTAGCCTTACATTTAAATAGGTATGCCCGCCTAATTAATTGATTATTAATTAATTAACTTTCAAAATTAGGTACGACTTCATTTAAGCACATATTCTCCCAAAAATTGTCGGCTAAAAAATGCCATATCATAAACACATCGCTGTGTATTTACTTCTCACACACACACACACACACACACACACACACACACACACACACATATATATATATATATATATATATATATATATATATATATCAAACCTTCTGTACGAACAGGATCTTACACAACGTCAATTTCTTATGCGTAGTTTAACAGGTTTAAATTCAGAGTTTTCGTTCTAGAATGATTCCCTAACTAAGGCTAAAGCGCACAGTCAGACCTATTATTGACACGTAGCTGAAGGGAAAATAATTCGATGCATACGTTTCCCAAGGGTAATTTCGCAATATGAAATAAAAAGAGACTCTACCAGGAATTGAACTCGGGGCGCCACGTCCATTTCTTAAGACGATAACAATTGCACACTATTACTACGAGGATAACCATTACACGACAATTACACCGCTACACACACACACACACACATATATATATATATATATATATAATGTATGTACACGCATTTGTATGTGTACGTATATGCGTGTCTGTCTGTGTGTACATGTGTGCGTATGTGCGTATATATGTGAACGTAGAGCCCATAGTAGTATGCGTATGCGCTTCAGTATGTATATGTAAGGCTTACCCAGCAAATATAGTGACACGTGTGTGCATATCAGTATGTATGAATATTATTTTGTATGCGTGTATATGTCGCGAGTATGTGTATCCACGTGCAACCACGTCCGGTTGACAACGCCACACCTCGTAATAGACAACACCGCCGTTCAACCCACCTAACCCCCACCCACCCATAATATACAACATTTACAACCTTAAAATTAATATTATCCAACCCCACTCCCCAACTATCACGACCCGTCCGTATACAACATGCACAGCCTACACATCAGATAGAAAGAAAACATGCACACGCACACATACGTGCGCAGACACAAGCGCTCGCACGTAAGCACTATTAAAATACCGCACACTCACAGAACAACGTATTATGTGTGTGACCAGTCACTACGCGTACGCAACCTTTATGTTGCCCATAAACACTCTCATACATTCAATTCACCTTCACATACATACACACATCATTTTATCCAATCATACGCATCCCGTGTCTATTGAATTTTTTGAAATTTTTTCGATTTTCCTCACATTTGAAACATCTTCACCTGATGAATGCATCGCATGAAACCAATATGGTTGTGAATGTTCCTTTGTCACCCAATAAATAGATATGTAAAACCTATATATTTATCTTATTATATTATATATCAGCTCTATTTTATATTGAGCACTCTACCAATTAATACTGCCTTTGGTACACCATTCCAGCAAAAGCTGAAATAGTGACCATCTCACACTACAGTATATATATATATATATATATATATATATATATATATATATATATATATATCAGTCATCCACAAACACGTGTTTCGAAGTTTACTTCTCATCAGCGCGGCTCGACATTTTAACAGCTACCTCTAGCCGGGATCGAAACCCAACAAAATTTTCGTCTACCAAATTCTTTATCCTTGCGGCTATCAGCAGGTCGTTAGTCTAGGGTGAACAATTAATTGCTACATACTTTACGGCGGTATGTTTTTACAATCACCAGAGAACTCTAATCTGTAAACAGACGGGTCACGGCTTATGCCAAACGGTGAAGTTACAATTAATGTCCCCCCACAGTGCTCAACCATGGGAGTGGGAGCATAATACATATACAGATACTCCCGAACACTCTGCACACACACACACACACACACACACACACACACACACACATATATATATATATATATATATAATATATATAATAAAGCAATCTACAGACGCGCGTTTCGGGGTTTACCCCTCATCAGTGCAGCTATACTTATATATATATATATATATATATATATATATATATATATATATATATATAAGTGCTTAATTGGAGTCGTACCTAATATTAAAGAGGAATATTAACCTACTCTAAACAAATCGTAAAATCTAAGAAGTCCGTTTAGTGTAGGGGTTATGGGATCTGCCTGTCAGCTTGGCAGTCCGGTTTCAAATCACGCACAGGGCGGTCTTCCGATCTATAGCTCTGCTGATGAGGCCTAATAGGCCGAAATGTACATACAGAGATTGATTTTTCTCGATTTGTTTAGCCATACATTTAATAGATATTCCCGCCTAATTCATTATTAATTAATTAATTTTCTAAATTAGGTACGACTCCAATTAAGCACTTATTCTCCCAAAAATTATCGGCAAAAAGCCATTCCAAACAAACCGTGTTTACAATATATATATATATATATATATATATATATATATATATATATATATACTGTGTTTTCGGGATAAATTTGACAGTTTCATAAGGAAAAAGAAAAAGTGCTTGGTAGCTACACAATTTAATGGCTTGTAAAGATATTCAACAGGCACGTGAATTACATTACTGTCAACAATTTTCACTCAAAATAACCGTCATTAACGTCGATCAAAGCCTCAATCCTGCTCCAGAACCTGGAGCAAGCTGATGTTACAGTTTCCCTGGGAAGGGTCTCAAAAACTAGCGTCGAAGTGTCCTGGGTATGACATTAAATTGCATCTGATGCTAAGGTTCTAATTTTGGAGCTCTGGGGAGTGTGGAGTACCCCTTCATCCCCATTATTCCCAGGTCCACTCTGATCCGAAGTGGTATTACCTGTTAGTACATAGTTATATATATATATATATATATATATATATATATATATATATATATGTGTGTGTGTGTGTGTGTGTGTGTGAATGGGAAATGAATCCGACAATATGAGGAAAAAATAAGTAAAGAAATGAAATGTAGATGGATAAAAATGAATTTTATCGATATCACTTTTAATCGATATCACTTACACATGTGTTTCGGTCTGTTTATCAAAATGTATACGGATTTACGTTATTATTATTATTAAAATAATCAGATGGAGTTGAAATGATGATGATAATAATATAACATGTACACAGAGGGATTTTGACGACCTTCATCAGAGTGGTATTATAATTTTTTTTTTGATTAAAAGTGATATCGATAAAATTCATTTTTATCCACCTACATTTCTTTTCTCATTTTTCCTCATATATTATATATATATATATATATATATATATATATATATATTATGCATAAACCAATAGAAATAGATGCAGACATACCACACTATTTAACCCATGCAATATATGGGTTAAATAGTAAACAAAAATTAGTTTAAAAAAATTTGTTTAAAAAATGAGTTTAAATATATTTTTTGAATACCCATCGAGAACGAAATAGAATAAAACGTATTCGGCATAAAATAACCCAACAAGGGTTGACATGCCTGAAATCCAACAAACCAAACCTTGTACAAATAGAAAGTGAACTACAAGGATGGACATGGCAATGCAAATAAGTATATGTATATAACAGAAACTGATGTAGACATACCACGCAGTTATTGTTGGATTTGGTCAGAAGTTTATGGAATTGAAGCGAAAGGATTATACCGGCCAAGGTTCAGTAAATGCTTAAACGTTTTTAGTTTCCGCAAAAATGATTCTTCATTTGAACTTTGAGACGAATGGTCATTTGTCACGCACGTAAAACCAAATATGTGTTTTAATATGAAAGAAATGGAAACATTTGGTCATTGCTCCCCTTTTGCTAACCTTTATCTGATATTTTCCAAAATGTTCACTTCATTTCGTCTTCATGTTGTGGTTCAGTGGCACATATGCATCTATGGTGGGATACGTTCTCTTTGCTCAAAAGTAAGATCTGATCTTCTCACCCGGCGTAATTTGGCTGGGTGTCAATGTGTTATTGACACGATTATTATTATTATTATTATTATTATTATTATTATTATTATTATTATTATTATTTGCTCCTTTTGAGTTTTCACATCAGCATTAGCTAATGGTCTTTCATCGGAGTCTGAGTGACAGCAAGTCTCCTCAGGTCTCCAGGACTCTTCTGAGTATTCTGGCAGATTGCAGCAGTGCAGTGTTCTGAATGGTTTCAATCCTTCCTCTGATTTCCAAACATTCCAGACCCTTTTCCAATCCTTTTGGGATAGTTCCAAGTGCACCAACTACAATTGGTATCACTTTCACTTTCATATTCCATAACTTTTTCAGTTGTCTGGCAATGTCCAGATATTTGTCCATTTTTTCATTTTCCTTTAGCTTCACACTGTGATCTGCTGGCACTGCAAAATCCACCAGTTGACAAGTTCTTTCTTTTTTGTTTATCAACACTAGGTCTGGTCTTCTTGCTGGGATGAGGTGATCCGTTTTTATTTCAAAGTCCCAGAGAATTATTATTATTATTATTTTATTATTATTATTATTATTATTATTATTATTTCACTTCATTCGAGTTTTTCACACCTGCCGTAGCCGGTGTTTCACCGGAGGTTGAGTGACAGCAAGTCTGCTCTGGTTTCCAGGACTCTTCTGAGTATTCCAGCCGATTTCAATAATGCTGTAGTCTGGATGGTCTCGACCCTTCCTCTGATTTCCAATTCATCCAAACTCTTTTTCAAACCCGTGGGGATTGTTCCAAGAGCCCCAATTACAATTGGTACGACCTTCACCCTCATGTTCCACAGTTTTCTTAGTTCTCTGTCATATTATTATTATTATTATTATTATTGGAGTTTTTCACACCAGCGTTAGCTTAAGGTATTTCACTGGAGTTTGAGTGACAACAAGTCGCCTCAGGTCTACAGGACTCTTTTGAGTATTCTGGCCGATTGCAGTAATGCAGTGGTCTGGATAGTCTCAATTGTTCCTCTGATTTCCAGTTCCTCCAGTCTTTTTTACGGACTTTTTGGGACCGTTCCAAGTGCAACAACTGCAATTGGCATCACTTTGACCTCATATCCCCAGCTTGTTTAGATTATTTGGCAAAGTCCAGGTATTTGTCCATCTTTTCGTTTTCCTTCTTCTTCACCCTGTGATCTGGTGGAACTGCAATGTCTCCTGGTGGAAAGATTTTTTTGTTAATCAATACTAGGTCTGGTTTCCTGGCTGGGATAAGGTGATCCATCTTTATCTCAAAGTCCCAGAGAATTTTATGTGTTTCATTCTCAAGAAGCGGATTCTGACTCATGCACTACTACTATTATTATTATTATTATTATTATTATTATTATTATTATTATTATTGTAGATTTTAACACCCACCTAAGTTGGTGGCTCACTCGAGAATGAGTGACAGCAAGTTTTCTCAGTTCTCCAGCACTCTTCTGAGTATTCTCGCCGATCTTAACAATGCTGTTGTTTGGATAGTTCCAGTTCTTTTTCGGATTTCCAATTCATCCAGACTCTTTTCCAAATCCTTTGGAACCGTTCCAAGGACCCCAATTACAATTGGGACAACCTTTACCTTTCTGTTCCACAGTGTTTTCTGCTCTCTGGTCAGCTCCAAGTATTTGTATATCTTTTCGTTTTCTTTCACTTTCAATTTGTGGTTTTTGTTTTGTAAACTCATTTTGACTTTCCTCTCCGACCCAAACAACTACGGGAGTGAATGAGCTCTGATGATGATTTTTGTAAAATCGAAATATTGATCAGTATCAGCTATGATTATATTATAAATTGTTTTCTTCTTTAACAGCATTGGTGATGTTTTTCATTCACTTTTTTTACTCATATTGTCGGATTAATTTCCTTTCTTTTAACTTATATATATATATATATATATATATATATATGTATATATATATATATATATATATATACGTCGTAACATTTCTTATGAATTCTTCTTTATTTTATATTCATTGTTTTTTTTAAGAATGTTTCATGTTCTGAATATCATTTGTTTGTGATTTTGTGAATATTGTAAATTCTTATAAGATACGAGATAAAAAAAAAATTAAAAACCAAATGTCTTTGGTAAGTGTTTGGTTTATGTTTAAGTTTAGTAACAAATTCTATCTTATAAGAGTCGATTTGGAATGTGCTTTTTAAAAAAAGATACCAAATTCCCAAGTAGAGGGCAATAGTACTACATAAGTTTATTACTACGTTGTGAAAACTATATTTTTATTTTGGTATTATCTACAATACCTGCATGAAATGGTTTGGTTTGTTTTGTTTTACGGCATATCAACCTCAGTGGGTCATTTAATGCCGATAAATTTTTGAAATAAATCAATTCTTAATGGATAATACAATTTTTTTATAAATACATTTTTCTATTTAAACCATAGATGGGAGCCTAACAGGTACTACCACTCCGGGTCAGAGTAGACCAGGGAGCAATGGTGATGAATGGGTGCTCCCATTCCCCAAACCCCCAGAACTGGAACCTCACCATCAGATAGAGTTTAACGTCATTCCCAGGACATATAGACCCGCAGCCATCGCCTTCTAGCACCCATATGATAAAAAGGGGTTGGGGCTTGCCATTAGGGCAATAGGGTTGGGAAAATCATATAGGTGCTAGGGCTTGACGTGACCAGCCGATTGATCGAAGGGGGCCTCTCCGACCGCCCGTCTAGCTCAAGATAGGGCCAAAGTGGAGTATTACATGTCATGAACTGCTCATCCACCTGGGCTTTATCCTTAAGCATCACGGGTCGCCACTCACGGCCAACAGGTGGCCATTGGGGGAGTCTTACCCCTCTGCAGAGGTGCAGTCGGTGCATTCTAACGCCCCAGCCGACAGGGCGGCTGTATGAAATAAAATCTATTTGAAATTCTTTGTTCTTCATTCGACTTTTTCCAGTAGCACATTTGTAGTCAGTATTCAAATACTTCTCGTGTTGTGATAGAATTAACTTATCAGAAATTATCATATACTACTTTTTATTCAAAGTAAACCTCTTTTTAATATCGATATTTTGTATATAAATATTCTGAATATCGATAAACCTGACATTTGTAATATTAATGATGAAGTGTATATAAATATTTTTCTAGCAAAATATTCTCAGATATCTTAAATTTTTCTCACTATATTCATAGACTAATAACAACCATTGAAGCAATTGTCGACCAATATCAGATCTACAGAGTTAATATACGCATAGGAAAACCATGGACTGCTGTAGCCTTATTATTGATCCTATATTAAAACGTTTGTTCCTAAATCTTGCGTCCGTTATCATCTTGCAACACCCTCTGGTTAAAGGTGAGACCATCCAAATTGTTCAATGCAATGCAAAAATGTAAATCCAGATTATCTGGTATCGCTTAATCGCAGATTTCTTATTTGTTCCATTTGATTTTAACAATTTAAAAAAAAATGAAACATGCCAAATGGTCATGCATTGCTTAGATTCCCAACGTAAAATTAAAAGGAATTGAAAAAAAAAAATTACATGCTTGTTTTATTTGTATTGTTGAAATTGTGAATTAGAGAATATATTTTTGTAATTTTGATTCTGCCTTAATTTGGGCTATGTTTTTCGCGAGCCAGCGTCATGCGAATTCCCGGCCCAACTTAGATATTTTTCGAGTCGGGTTTTTGTCACTTTTTTTTGTCGGTGAATTAATGTAGATATTCTAAACACCTCCCCATAGATTTTTATCGGCAAATCAATGCATATATTTTACAACCCCAGGTTTAAAGAGAGAGAGAGAGAGAGATAGAGATAGAGAGAGAGAGAGAGAGAGAGAGAGAGGGGGTGGTGGTGGAAAGAAACGAGAAGAAAAAAGGTAAAGAGAAGAAGAAAGAGAGAGAGAGAGGGGGGAGATTGAACTATTTAGTAATAGCTCTTATGTAAACATATCAAACGTTTTAATGATTAAATTACCATACAGTGGTATATCCACAGGCCCTGTTCATTAAATCAGATATTCTTCCAATTTGTAACCGTGTCAGTGCTACTGTATGTCTGCATCACTGGGACTCTAAGAGAGTTAAGACTATTGTACTTTTACATATTGAACTATTAGCAATAGCTCTTAAGTAAACATATCAAACGTTTTAATGATTAAATTATCATACACTGGTATATCCACAGGCCCTGTTCCTTAAATCAGATATTCTTCCAATTTGTAGCCGTGTCAGTGCTACTGTATATCTGCATCACTAAGAAAACGCTTAGAAGAAAAGGGCCTGATGGGATCTGTGTGCTGTCTTGAAAAATCCTAGGAAAAGCTGTACGGCCACTTGTCCCCTATCATACAAACCATCCAGGTAAAACGAACAAGACATGCTGGAAAAACACAGCAGCAGCAGCAGTTGTTGTATTAGTAGTAGTAGTAGTAGTAGTAGTTGTGTTGTTGTTGTTGTAGGAACATTAAAAGATTATGGTAAACAGTGAGAGAGTGGGAAGAGCAAATACTACTACTTCGTCGGGGCGGCCTAAAGTCGATATCAGCCAGTCTGCGAGGGAGTCTATCCCCCTTTCAATAGCGCTAGACCAAGAAGATTGTTTTGGCGTCTGAGGTGGAGCGCCACACCTACCATCAGCTCCTCACTTTACCACACAGATCCCTGTGCTACTCATACGCTGAGTTGGCGGGGACCGGTATCGGACTAGGAACCTTGTGGTTTCTAGCCGAACGCTCTACCGACTGAGCTAACCCGCCTCCCCCAACTCACACTGAAACGTCTTGTCTTCCTTCCTCTATTGTAAAGATGTCCCCAGGGGGGTTCCATTATTGATTTTTGTCATGTTCCTGAATATTAGCTTAACATAACTGTAAGATTCTATGATCGGGTCATATTATCGGTTTATGTAGGTGGCAACTGCCTATACACAGACAATCAGAAATTGCCTTTCATATAGTAGATGTATATTTATGTTGTACTTTGTTCTTTGTTCTTTTTGTAAAAAACTTTTAACTTTCTTACTATTTATATAATATTTAATATTCCTATGCAGATGCTCGCTTTTGTTTCCGACAAGGAAATAAATATGTTTCTTGGTTTTGGTTTTATCATTTTATCTTGAGCTATTTTGTTTTATGTGTTAACTGGCCGTTCCAATTACATTCTTATTCTTTACCTGTGATAGGCCGGCTTAGCTCAGTCGGTAGAGCGTCCGACTAGAAAACACAAGGTTCCCGATTCGATACAGGCCCTCGCCAACTGATTAGCACAGGGATCTATGGGGTAAAGTCAGGAGCTGATTTTAGGTGTGGCGCTTCACCTCAGACGCCAAAACAATCTCCTTGGTCTAGCGCTATTGAAAAGGGGATAGACTCCCTCGCTGTCTTACTGATACCGACTTTAGGCCGACCCGTCAAATTTACTTTTTTTTATAACCTGTTAAGAGACGCGTAGTCTAATGAGTAGAGTCATAGGAAATGGACTCGTCGACCCGAGTTCAATTCCTGGACGAAGCTGTTTGAATTTCATATAGCGCTAATACCCTTGGGAAAGGTATGAATCTAATTCTCCCTCCAGCTATGGGTAAATAGCAGGGCAGACTGGACTCTTTAACCCTGTCTATTTTATTTGTATTAAATAAAGAAAACTCTGAATTCAAACCTGTTAAATTCCGCTTAAGAAATTGACCTTGTGTCACATCCTGCTCGTGTGGAGGGGTTGGTAAATATATATAACTGTAAAATTGAACAAGATGTTCATGAAAATATCACATTATCTATGGATATATTTGTTTGTTTGTTTTGTTATTATCATTGTTTTTTTATTCGTCTGTCCATAAATTCTGCTTTGAGAGATTATAGTATCAGCCTAGGATAAAGATCTCGCTACCAAATAAATCTTTTTCACCAACTGGATTTTAAATGTGTGTGTTGGCATCCTTCCCTCTACGAGAGACGATGGAGTAGTGTCTAAATTTATGTTAAAACTAGGTAGCCTTGGCATGTTCATATGGAGGATGAGTTGTTGCCTAAGCAGCAAATCCCCCTCTCCACACTGCCGCTGTAATCCAAAGGAAAGGTAAGGAACCAATGCCGTTTGGCAGCGGTAATGTCGCAGGAGTTGCTGAGTAGCACTGGATTTCAGCATCCCACCAAATTAGGAACTCCGACTCCTGATTTTTATTCGGGGTTTACCCCCTTGGTTTTTAAGCAGATCTAAAAAAATAATAATGGAGTGCCGGAGGAATTTTAGTGAAAGCAGATTGCGAAAGGTGAATAATGAAAGTATTTATCAGCATTGATCGTTCGGCGAATGAAACTAATCAAGGAAGAACAGAAAGACGGAAACAAGACCACTTTCTGTACCCCGTCCACCCCTACAAATAAATTCGCCCATAGAGACGTGTAGTGCAATGATTAGAGTCATAGGAAATGGACTCGTCGACCCGAGTTCAAAACTTGGGCGAATCTATTTGCGTTTCACATAGCGCTAATGCCATTGGGAAAGGTATGGATCTCCCTCCCGCTATGGTTAAATAGCAGGACAGAAGTAAGGATCGTTGCTCTCAATATGCCGGCTTCTCACCGCGGTAGAAAATCCTTTTGGGCTTGGGGGTTTGCAATAAAAAATAGACGTCTTAAAAAGAATGAGCACAAACGACCCAGCTCAAAAGAAGAAAGCAGCCCAGGTATGCATCTCCCACTCCGCTATGGTTAATAGCAGGACAGAAGTAAGGATCGTTGCTTCCAATATGCCGGCTTCTCACCGCGGTAGAAAATCCTTTTGGGCTTGGGGGTTTTGCAATAAAGAATAGACGTCTTAAAAGAAATGAGCACAAACGACCCAGCTCAAAAGAAGAAAGCAGCCCAGAAAATGAAGATGGCCATCGACTAAGTAAGAACAAACAGAACAAGTAACAACCCATACTCTCACCTCTCCTCTCCTCTTCTTTCTTATACTCATTATATACCCGATGTACAGAAGGAGTATTGTTGGAATTTTTTGTTATATATATATATATATATATATATATATATATATATATATTTATATTTACCAACCCCACGAGCTGGACGTGACACAAGGTCAATTTCTTAAGCGGAGTTCAACGGGCTTGAATTCAGAGTTTTTCCTTCTCCTAGATCGGTTGGCTAACCAAGGTTAAAGAGCCGAGTCTGTCCTACTATTTACCCATAGCTGGATGGAGAGTAGGATTCATACCTTTCCCAATGGTATTAGCGTAAGAAATTGCAATTACCACGTCTAAGATTTGAACCCAGGACGACGAATCCATTTCCCGTGACTTTAACCATTACACCACACGCTTCCTTATTTTTTGTTATATAAGGTGTTCTGCAATACACCACTTAAATTTATAAACTAGGCGGGGTCACATGGTCTGTTCCTCTGCCAATCAACAGCCACAATGCATAGCTGATTGATTACTTAAACACTGATACTTTCCATAGTTCATTTGCAATCATTGACGAAGGAACTTACAATACTAAGGAGAATTAAAGGATTACCAAGGATTTCCGCTGGACAACCGCTCTTGCTTGAGGGCTAAAGGATGACTCATAAAAATGTAACAGGTATATAAGACCAGTCCGAATGGTGTGAAATATTTCCGCTCTTATCCTAAGAATTGCTAATTCGTATGCAAATAATCGCATAATCTTTGATGGAACTAAACTTATTTTAAGTATTTGACATAAACATTTTAAAATGAATCTACTCACACAGAATGCATTAGACAGGACAAAAGTATTAAGTAAAGTCGTCGCGATGGCCTAAAGTCGGTATCAGCCAGACAGCGAGGGAGTCTATCCCGTTTTCACTAGCGCTAGACCAAAGATATATTTCTGACATCTGGGGTGGAGCGCTACACCTACCATCAGTTCCTTACTTTATACGCTGAGTTGGCGAGAGCCGGTATCGAACCAGAAATCTTGTGATTCCTAGCCGAAAGCTCTACCGACTGAGCGTCCTAAAAAGCATGTATTTTTCTTTTCTTTTTTTTTTTAATTTGAAAGAATGTGGGATTAAGATTTAAAAGCAATTGCAAGAAAGACGAAACCGTCGATTATAATGTTTAAAAACGACTCCATATTCAAATTTCGAGTCTTTGGATCAAATTTTATATAATCCGTATTTCTAGGTCTGAATCTGAAATGCTAAACTCATTATTTATTTTTCCTCTGAAAAATGTATTTTTAAAAGTAATTTGCTAAAAACAGAATAATCTCAATTTAAAAACATAGGCATGAATCTGCATTTGTTGTACGATCGGGAATAATATAGTTACTCTGTATTATTCTCAGAGAGACCAGATTCATCGATGAACTAGTGATATGGAAATTGAAAGTGACTTGTCACTTCCTTGTATCACATCTTTTCATAGGTTTCCAGGTTAATTTTATTTCCTTTTCAATGCTTTCCTTTCAATAAGAAAAATACGAATTATACTTTATGGTCCTTTGAATGCTTAAAATGAATGTTGAAATCATATGAGTCTTTAATTCAAAAAAGGGTGTCCAGATTTCCCATTGTAAAGAAACATTTATTGACAATACTGTTTTTGGTACGATTTCTTATGAGACAAGTAATTTTTAAAAATACTAGCAAATATATGCACCCTCCGGGTGCAAGTATTTAAGTTTTAATATAATAAAATATCATATTAAATTAGAAGGGCTAATGAAACTGAATAAGAATGCAGATAAAAAGATTTGGAACAGAGGGAGTAAGATTGAAAAATAGAACAACTTTGAAACTATTCCATCATTTTCCCTTACTCCCGTCTTTCATTGTTAAATTTTCCTAATTTAACTGTTTAGTTAAAATAGGAAGTAAAGAATAATATTAGTTATTTCTTCTTGTTAAGGGATTTCTTTTAAGATTTATTGAAGAGATTTTTGCTCATATTCATTAAGATAAAACCAAAAAAATTAGAAATCAATAATACTAAGCACATATTTATTAAAATCTAATTTTTAATATCAATATGCAATTAACTTTCCCATTCACACTACAAACCGCTATTTTGTTGTATATATAAATACAATTGCATATTGTTAGTATGTAGATATGGTCAACAGTATTAATAATCTAAAAACAATTTTATTAATAATTGAGGTTTAAATGAAAATAAAATCATGGAGAATGTGACGTAAATAACAAAGGGAATTGTTACTTGAGTAGTAATATAGTTTCGGTTACAGACTGAAAAACACACAATCTCCATTATAATAAGATATGTTTGGTTTTTAAGGCGAAATGATTTCAATCTTAGCAATAGTGCATTCCCAATCACAAGGAAGTAGATCTACACGAGTTTATTACCTTGTGGTACACAGTATATTTGTATTTTGGGATAATGTATATTAGTTAACGTAAATCATTAATCCCCCCCATATATATATATATATATTATATATATATATATATATATATATGATTTGTCATCCACAGACAACAAGCGTCGACATATCACGTCTAATCAATGTGACTAGACTTGCAAGCTACCTGTGGCCGGCATAGAACCTGACTGATATATATATATATATATATATATATATTCCCAATGAACCCCCCTCACATATATAAGGGCATTAAAAAAAACAAGCCACCTCATAGAGGTTCTTCACGGAACAAATGGACTTGCTACTACTAACACACTCGTCTACCCGGATTTTGATAGCATATCAAACCTGCAAAAACACTTCAATTTTTATAGTTCTTCTATAATGGTCCCTTTCAAAAAATCTATAAACAATTTCTTCAAATAAGAAATTTTCTCCTGACGATAAGCTAAGGTCGAAACTAGTTGAGAATAAACAACATATAAGAAATATTCCTAGTTGTCTTATTACTTTTTGTTCATACTATATATATATATATATATATATATATATATATATATATATAACAGAGTAATAAATTTAACAAACGCACAGATGTTGTTAAGTTATGTTGTTTTATTAGCCTATATAAAGTGTTTTCTTCTTTTTATAATAGACATACTCTGATGATGACCCAAAACGGATTGAAATATTGCAATATAAGCTAATAAAACAACATTACTTAACATATGTGCGTTTTTCAAATTTCTTACTCTGATACACTGTCGGATTCATTTCCTTATATTATATATTATATATTATATATATATATATATATATATATATATATATATATATATAGATAGATAGATAGATAGATAGATAGATAACTATATTTTGAAACGATAACTCAATCCTAGAAGTAAGAAATATTTTAATATGAATTTTGGTCATTAAACTAAATAGGATAAAATCCTTTAGCAAACAATCATTGATTCACTCAGCTTGATATATATATATATATATAATATATATATATATATATATATATTCCATTTTGATTGGGTCTAATTAGTCGTAATTGTAATTGAGTAAAAAAAAGTGTCTCTTACTTCAAATTCTGCCTGTTACTTTCCTCCTTTCTCTATATATATCTTGCTTATCTCCTCGTTATATATATTTGTTTCTCTGTGAGTGTAAAGAGAGACATTTAAAGAGTCTGTAATATATTTGTATGTTAAATTTTCTGCCAGCTAGCCCGTAGCTTAAAATAGGTAAAACTTTGATTACCCGAGAGAGTAAAAATTAGCATAAAAGGTTAATTTGGTATATATATATATATATATTTATATTTTGCTTGAAGGCAATTATAAATGCATGTATCGCATAAAATTCGATAATTATAGAAAATAATCTTAATTGCCTTCAAGCAAAATATAAATAATAATTTATCCAACAATGCTTCTATAAAAACAAACATCCAAAAAATCTTATATATATATATATATATATATATATATATATATATATATAATAAAAATAACAAACGTGTATAGAAATTGCTGATACTCTTATCAGTTGAGGAGATTTAAAACATAAAGTATTAAGATTATATTTCTGTTTTGCTCAGTCCGTTAAACAGATTCACCTGTCAAGTAGGTGTAACACAACACAGTCAGACGGAAACATCAATCGGGTTCGTTTCTTTGACAAATATAGTGTGTGTGTGTGTGTGATTAATCTCTTTACATAAGCAAGGTGCGACACAAGGTCATTTTTTTAAAGTGGAGTTTAACAGGTTTGAATTAAGTGTTTTCAGTGCTACTTCCTACTCATAATGAGTGAGAGTATAGTGTTGCAGATTGACTGTTTGTTTTGCGCGGGAAGTCGAAAAGACAAAGGAAAATTGAACAGGGGAAAACAATAGATAGGCGAGACAGAAATCTTAGTATAACAAAAGAGGTGTGACAAAGGACTCATCTGGACAAACGCTAACTTGAACAAAGGGAAAGGACTTCCGGTCAAGGAACAAAAGAATGTGTGGGCGGTCGTCAGTACTTAAGCGGTTATGAGACCAGCCCAGGAGAGAGACCCCAGAGAGACGGCGAAGAAAGCAGAAGGTGTCTGACCGTCGATACGGTCGGGCGCTGCTAGCGAGCAGTGAGGCTCGCCCACCACCTACCACGACATAAGTAGTCGTAGTGTCATTTTCCATGCCCGCCACTCACCTACCACACACCGAAGAAAATAAAGAAGAGTCATCTTTTGTATACGCGTATCTGTTGTTATTGAAGTAGCTGACTACTAGCTGACAACTTCATCTTATTTAATTGTTGGTTGATTTTTTTTAAAAACTCTTTAATATAAATGAAATTGTCCCAAAATAAAAGTAATTTTTTGTGTTTAAATTATATTTCATATTGTTTCTCATATAAAAAATTTGTGACTCACAGATGTGGTGCCAAATATTCTTGCCTTTTTTAATCAAATTTTTCTCGAATTCATTTTTTTTCCCTTTTATCTTATTGTTGCATGATTGTTATTTTTTTGAAAAAATTCTACACTGCATGTTGTTGTTTAATTATAAGCAAAATCTCTTCCTGACATCCTCTTTAGCTATCCATAAACCAAACCAAACCTGCTTCTTCACGGGATAACCATTTGAACCCCTTCCTGCTTTTAGAATGTCCCTTCAAACCTTACCCAATATGATCTCTCCTAACTCCAAATTATCCCCCCTTATCCGTCTCTCTCTCTCTCTCTCTCTCTCTCTCTCTGAATATGGTAATTAGAAAAGGTCTGTCTTGTTTTCCTATCATTGTCCCTTACACCCGACCAACTGTTTCTGCTAGATACATCGTCTAGGGGTCAGGAACGATGTCCGCTGTATACCCGCAACGTATACGAGTCAGAGTAGCGTGAGTTTGAAGAAACCAGTATGCAACATATAGTTGGATACATACATTTCCTAAAGCCTGATTCATATCTTGAAATCCAAACAGTCTCGTCCAGAATTCAAACTCGTGTTACCGTATTTATTTCCTAAGAAGATAACCGTTGCACCAGTGGTCACCCAATCAAGTATTGAACAATTTCATCGTTGCTTAACTTCAATCATCTAGCAGGACCCGGTGCATTTATCATGACTTGATCGTAATCAAAATGTCTGATCATAAAGTTATATTGAATGATGTTTTCATCCTGATAATTTCTGATCCTTTGTTTTGTCAGACAGGTTGACATGCCGTTAAAATCAATCTATCAATTATAAAAATACATAATTCATAATTTGACTTATGACCATTCTTTGATGCTATCTGCTATTCGAAACAAGTGTTGTGAAATGGAGGTATTATCTGTTAAATGGAGGGTTAGACGATGTGACAATGTGGTTTTGTTTAATTCTACATATATATATGTATTATTCTTATTTTATGTCAAAAGAAAAATATTCGCATGAAAAAATTTTGAATAATTTTTTTATACAGTATTTTAGTTAATTAGACAATGTTAAAAAATATTCTCTAATTCATTAAGTATTGAGATTTTTAAAAAAGATCTAACTGCGGAATTTAAAAAAAAAAATTTTATGTTGAAAATATATCAACCTAGATGTTGATCCGAAACGTACGTTGATCAACAGGTAGACACACGTAAAGTGTTCTTGTTGGAGGTACGTGGTTATCGTCGTAAGAAATGGACACAGCTGTTTAAACCAAAGGAACCTCTCTTCACGTTAATGAAATAAAAATGATGCGATTTTTATTAAACTGATTTTTTCCTGGTCTCTCATTGGTCGAAAGTAAACGAGAACATTCCTAACTTTTGAAAGGTCTCAGTTATAATATCAAGCATTATGCAGAGGGAATTTATTAATCATAATATCACGCATTATCCAGAGGGAATTATCAATGATATTCATTAAGCAGAGGGAATACATCAACCATGATACCACGCATTATGTAACTAAAGTAAAGTCGTCGGGGTGGCCTGAAGTCGGTATCAGCCAATCAGCGAGGGAGTCTATCCCCTTTTCACTAGACCAAGGAGAATATTTTTGCGTCTGATTTGGAACGTCATACCTACCATCAGCTCCTTACTTTACCGCACAGATCCCTGTGCTACTCATACGCTGAGTTGGCGAGGGCAGGTATCGAACTAAGAACCTTGCGGTGTCTAGCCGAACGCTCTACCGCATGAGCTTTCTAATTAGTGGTTCTGTATTAACAACTTCAGTTAAATAAAAAAATAGAATGTATATTTGTCCCAGAAATTTCTTGTGAATTTTAGTTTTGGGTACTTGTAAAATCTTTCGTGCAACCTTTTTGCCATGTACTTAACATACCCCGAACTTGAACTCACACAGCTACAGCATGGAAGAATTCCATTTTATTTAATCAGAGAGATCAGAACATGGACTGATTCTATTCAAGTTGTTTATTGTTTTAGAGATCAAGAAGTTCATATACAGCCATCCACTAAATACAGTCTGGCTTAAGGCCACAAATAAAGAGCACCTAATGAGAATCAATCACTCTACATTTGGAATGATCTGTAAGATCAACTGGCTGACAATTGTTGGAGGTGTGTGGTGTAGTTGGAGTCACGTGGTGTAATGGTTACCGTTCATAGGAAATCAACATGACGAGACAAGTTCAAATCCTGGATGTGGCTGTTTGGGTTTCACATTGCACTAATACATTTTAAAAGAACTAGCACATATATGCACCCTCCGGGTGCAAGTATTTAAGTTTTAATGTCATAAAATATTGTATTAAATTAGAAAGGCTAATGAAACTAAATAAGAATACAGATAAAAAGATTTGAAACAGAGGGAGTATAATAAAAGATTTGAAACAGAAGGAATATAATAAAAAATGGAACAACTGAAACTTACTCTTCCATCACTCTCGTCTTTCATTGTTATTTTTTCTAATTTAAGTATTTAGTTATAAGAGGAAGTAAAGAATAAGATGACAGTTATTTTATCTTGTTAATGGATTTCATTTAAGATTCATTGCAGAGATTTTTGCTTATATTCATTAAAATAAAACCAAACAGTTAGAAATCAATAATACTAAGCACATATTTATTAAATTCGATTTTTTAATATTAATATGCAAATTAGCCTTCACGTTCACACTGTAAACCGCTATTTAGCTGTATATATAAATATAATTGCATGTTGTCAGTATGTAGACATAGTTAACAGTATTAATAATGTAAGTCAATTTTATTAATAATTGAGGTTTAGATAAAAATAAAATCATGGAGAATGTGATGTCAATAACTAAGAAAATTGTGACTTGAGTAGGAATATAGTTTCGGTTACAGACAGAAAAACACACAATCTCCATTATAATAAGATATCGAGCACACAAAGCATCCAAACTTCCCGCCAGTTCACAGACAAATTTATTTAAAGCTACTCCATATTTTACTAAAAGAAATGGTGTGTCTTATCACTATATAAAAATCTTTTTATTATTCATGTGTGGAGATTTTCCAGGGTTTGATTGTTCTCAAGTATTTTTGACCTTAGGTCATCGTCAGAAGATAATTCATTGTGAAAGAAATTGTTTTTAGAAAGTTTTTTAAAAAAGGTTTTCTAAGTCCAGGGTTTAACATATATATATTTACCAACTCGAGCAGGATACGACACAGGTCAATTTCTTAAGCGGAGTTCAACGGGTTTGAATTTAGAGTTTTCCTTCTCCTAGACCGGTTGCCTAACCAAGGTTAAAGAGCCCAGTCTGCCCTACTATTTATCCATAGCTGGAGGGAGAGTAGGATTCATACCTTTCCCAAGGGTATTAACGCTAAGTGAAATGCAATTACCACGCCCAGGATTTGAACTCGGGGCGACGAGACCATTTCCCGTGACTTTAACCATTACACCACGCGCTTCCTACAGGGTTTAACATATAAGTGGTCTGTATTTGGTTTCATATAAGGCTCAAAATTACCTGTAATAAGATTAAAAGTAACATTCAGAAAGTTCACAATTTTAGTGTTAAATTTTATGTCCACATACTTATGATAATATTATTACAGGTAATTTTGAGCCTTATATGAAATCTAATACAGATATCATATATGTTAACCCCGGGTCTAAACCCCCCCCCCAATAATTAAGAAAATCACAGATTTAGTAGAATACAGAATTAGTAAAAATTCTTTACGGTCTCTAATAAAATAGTGCTCCATGCAATATGTCGGGCTTGTGGACTCAAAATGTAAAGGAAATTCTTCTTGTTACAATATGAAAAAATGATTTTTAGAAATATTAGGTAGTAGCACATGATGTGTCGGATTTACGACTGTTCGTGATTTGGTTTTATTAAGATGAATTTAAGAAGACGAGTATTATATTGTTTTATGTAGTATCAGAGATAGTCTACTGCTATAATTCTTATTGCGAACTATTAATTTACCACAAACTTTTTTCCTCCGTAAAAGGAGCAGACTACTATTAAAGATTTTAATCTGAGACACAGCACAGCTAAAGCAGGGAGAATCTAAAGTTTGACATTTGGAAAAGGAACTAATACAATGGTGGTTTCAGAAAATATGGAAAGGTGTTATGTAGAAAACTACAAACGCTGTTAAAAAAAGAATGTTGACGATTATTATTATTTTCACTCTTTTTGAGTTTTTCAAACCAGCGTTAGCTGATCGTATTTCACTGGTGTCTGAGTGACAACAAGTCTCCTCGGGTCTTCAGGACTCTTCTGGGTATTCTCGCCGATTACAACAGTGCAGTAGTCTGGATGGTCTCAATTATGCCTTTGATTTCCAGATCCTCGAATCTTTTTTCCAAGTTTATTGGGACTGTTCCAAGAGCACCAATTACAATTGGTATCATTTCACTCTCATATTTCACAGCCTTTTCAATTCTCTGGCAAGGTCCAGATATTTATCCATCTTTTCATTTTCCTTCAGATGATTATTATTATTATTATTATTATTATTATTATTATTATTATTATTATTATTATCATATCTACTTGTGCATCTCTCTATTTTATAACCTTAAAAAAGTTTTTGCACAGAACATGTTCAATATTAATCCAATATCTATATATAAATGAAATTCTGTTAATTAATTCGTTCGATAGTTCCGATATTTCCCTCTTAATTTCTTTTTCCAACCATTATTTCTGAAATTATCCAATTTATTCTTAATTCTTTAAACTATTTCTGTTTTTTAGAAATCTGATTAGGCATTTTTACAGAATATATATTTATCTATTAGCAAAAATCCATTCGGTTGATAGGCTTAGTTTTTGAAGAGAAATTATTTTCTTACCATTATTTCTGAAAATATCCAATTTAATTCTAAGAATTTTTACATTATTAATCTTTTTGATCTGATTTCTTCCAAAGATACATTACTATCTATTACTATCATTAAGTAAAAAATCCAATTGGTTAATAGACTTAGTTTTTGAAATCTATCTTTGACAGTAAATTTTCTGTTCGAGGAGAAATACAAAAAAAAATGTCCAACATAATTTTAAATCTCATTATTTTGAAAGTTTCAATTATGTCACTTCTCATTCTTCTTTATAGTAAAGTAGTTGATCCTAATTTCTCTAATCTCTTCCTGTAACTATAATCTATTATTCTTTTTATTAGTTTTGTCACTCTTTTTGCATCAATTATTTTGAAAGTTTCAATTATATCTCTTTTCATTCTTCTTTATAGTAAAGTAGTTGATCCGAATTTCTCTAATCTCTTCCTGTAACTGTAATCTTTTACTCTTTTTATTAGTTTTGTCACTCTTCTTTGCATCAATTATTGTGAAAGTTTCAATTATATGACTTCTCATTCTTCTTTATAGTAAAGTAGTTGATCCGAATTTCTCTGATCTCTTCCTGTAACTGTAATCTTTTACTCTTTTTATTAGTTGTGTCCCTCTTATTTTTGCGCCCTCCAATCTCGCTATTACATCCAGATTTCCATGTTAAGACACTTATAGCCCATGAAGATATGAAATGGAAGAGGATGTTTACTTTTTGTGCAGTGGAATTCAGTTATTGTCTCATGAAAGTTTAAATACGAACAATAGAAGACCATGAAAATATGGAGGTTACACAACTTCTTTCGATCTGATTAGGCAATTTGTCACCGAAATATATTACTATATTACAACAAAGAATCCAATTATTTTAAAAATTTCAATTAGATCACCTTCCATTCTTCTCTTTAGTGAAGTAGTTACTCCTAATTTATCGTAATTTCAGCCTAGAAGAATCGAAGAAATTATGGCTTTTCTCCTATGATTCTTTCCCCTCACTTGGTTTGATAGGAAACACATTTCCAACCCATCCTTCGGGACAGGGTCCAGTGCGCTTCGGCCACTGGTCCGGTCATGTTAAATTAATAGCGTCGATCCCAGGGGGCTATCCCCCAGGCAACACCTGCCCCCTTGATTTAAAGGGGCAGGGCTGGGTTTATTGCCAAGCACCTGAGGCGCCCCCTTGAGGGTGAATGCTGACGGGATCGATGCAATTTTTGTTCTTTCCCACCCATGAGCTTCGGTTTGTGGGTGGGCCCACGTTAAAACGAAGCCTTGTGCCCAGCCCATACAAGTGGGGTATGAGGCAAATACTCACTTGGTTTGATAGGAAATGCGAAACATCTACACAATTGGAATCAGTAAGAATTTTAAAAAAATCAGAAAATGCTTCGTTTAATATCGGTGTGTCCGTCTATATGAATATACCGACCTTTGCACATTTTTATAGACTATGTGGACCTGTGTGTGTCCGGGAATCATGGCTACACGGAGAGTCCCAAAGACCTGTTTTTTCTGCATAAATATCGGCTTGACCTCCGGTTCCAACACAGACTTTTCGGGGTTGACTTCTGATGTTAGTTGTGGTTATTAGTAATCAGAGAGCAAAATATGCGATTTCTGACTAAATCTTGCTAGGAAGAACACTTTTAATTTTTTTAATATTTAAACAGGCAAGGTAACACTCGTGTTTTC
>CM042148.1:24904449-24914449 GCA_023376005.1 Doryteuthis pealeii
GTCCGTTCACCGAAAACAGTTACAGAAACGTTTATTGGTACGTTGTTGTTATTGTTGTTGTTGTTGTTGCTGTGGTTGTTTTGTGTTTTTTTCTTGCGGTTGGCCAATCATTGTTTCTCTCTTTTCTTTTCTTTTTTTTTATTTAATTAAAAAAAAAACAACAAAACAACGGATTTTCTAGATGAGCATTTGTTGTAATTGAAAGTTAAGAACATTTCGCATCCTTCCAATCCTTCAAAGCTGCGGCTTGCTTTGCCTGGACATCTTCACGTCCGGTCATGGAAATAACGTCTCCTTTTCGGTTGACAATAATCAGCTTGGGAATTCCGGTGACATTATATTTGGTCTTCAATTCCCTAGAAAGCGACAAAAACAGAAAAATAGATTATCAAATTGCTCAATTTCGAATACATTAAAAAGAAAATGTTTAAAAGAAGCAAATAAATAAATAAATAAATAAATAAATAGAAATAAAATAAAATAAATAAAATAAAATAAAATAAAATAAATAAAATAAAATAAAAAAATAAAAAAAATAAAATAAAATAAAAAAAAAAAAAAAAAATATAAAAAAATAAAAAATAAAAATAAAATAAAATAAAATAAAAAAAAATAAAAAAATGAAATAAAAAAGATCCTTTCGTTTGGATTAGGATATGGCACAATGTCTTAAGTTTCTCAAGCGGAATTTAACAGGTTTCAATTCAGAATGTTCCTTCTCATAGACTGGTTGCTTACACAAGGTTAAAGAGCCCAGTCTGCCCTACTATTTGCACTCAGATGCTGGTATAATACTTGCATTCATATCTTTCCTAAGTGTATTATGGCTATGTGACAGTAACCATTACACTCAGCGCCTCACATACTGTAAAAATATATTTCCTTAAAATAGTCATTGGTCGTTTTTATCGAGGTCAAAATATTTCAAATTCAAAAAATTAAAAAAAAAAAAAAAAAAAAAAGAAGCTGCATACTGAGGTGAATATAAAATTTAAATTTTCTGTGTTTAATGATTTGCTGAGTTTTTTTGTTTTTTTTTTTTGTTGGTCTTTCTAATTTAATATATTTCATTACATTAAAGCGTAAATATTTACGCCCGGAGGGTGCATATTCTTGCTAGTGTATATAAATCTAGTTTAGAGAAGCAACTCATTAGCAGAGATTAACTACTCAGGTTTCCAGGTTGAAGAATCTTTTGTGAGTATATCAAACACTGACTGTACAAAACAAGGGGAACGGGAGACCCAGTAAGACCCTTAAGATTGTTGGGTGGGGAAGATTACGAATACATTAAAAACAAAATGTTTAAAAGAAGAAAGAAAAAAAAAGAAGAAAAATAAAAGAAAAGAAAAGAAAAAAATATCCCTTCGTTTGGACTCACATACTGTAAATATCTATTTCTTAAAATATTCATTGGTTGTTTTTATCGAGGTCAAAATATTTCAAATTTTGTTGTTTTGAAGAAAAAAAAAAAAAAAAAAAAAAAGAAAAGAAAAAAGAAGCTACATACTTAGGGGAATATCAGTTTTGCATTTTCTGTGTTCAATGATCTGTTTTGGTTTCTTTGTTTAATGGCATATCAAATTTCGCGGTTTATATAAAGCCAAGGTCATCGTTTTAGAAGACCAGTAGTCGGACTATTCAAAATGAGGGGAATCCTATCTTTCCCAAGGGTATTAGTCCAAAAGTGATCGCAACGGAACGACTGGAGTTCGAACTCGCTTACTACGAAGTCACTGTCCAGTACTTTAGCCACTACGCCACGGGGAATTACCTCTCAGTGATCAGTGTATATACATAAATATTTACCAATCCCATCGCACGATTAGGCTGTAACACAATGTCGATCTCTTAAGCGGAATTTAACATTTCAATTCAGAATTTTCCTTCTCATAGACTGGTTGCTTAGACAAGGTTAACGAGCCCAGTCTGCCCTACTATTTGCCCATAGATGCTGGTATAATAGTTGCATTCATATCTTTCCCAATTATATTATGGCTATGTGACGGTAACCATTACAACAAGCGCCTCTACAGGTCTCATTGTATGTATGGTGTTCCACACGTACTGTGATGATCACATTGTGTAAGCGGTGTTGGTCTTGTGTGTGAAAAGAAATAAAAACAGTTCTACAAAAGTCTTCTCATTAATCATAGACAGAAAAATATTTTCAGGTGTGGGTCGGGGATATGGGTCGCGTATTTCGAGGTCAGTTGTTTGAATGAGAGGACTTTTCAGTCACTTACTAATTCTAAAGTCAGGTATAAATTCTTTCTGATAGGGTCAGCATGACGAGGGAAGTCTAATGTTGGAAGACCCGAAACTTCCCAATGACCCATGCAGATAACATCACTGACAACAACCACCAGCGCTCCAAATGTAGGAGCGTATATTTAAAGTACTTTCGTCGGTTATATTTGTGTTGCTCTTTCGTTGTTGTCGGGTAGCAAGCACCTCGCCACCTTCTCTGCCAATCGCTGACTGGGTATCTTCCCAGTCTGTCGGAGATATACTTACCTCAGTTTATCATCTGGAAATTACCCCAATGTTGTCGAGTAAAGGCTGAGGAACTGTAGGTATCATCAAAGGCACTTGGAAGAGGTTGGAGTGTAAAAAAAATTCTGCATGTATTAACAACCCCTCCGCTAAAGGTAGGATGTGATACATGGTCAATTTCTTCAGTAGCGTTTAACAGGTTTGAATTCAGAGTTTTCATTATCCTAGACAGGTTGCCTAACCAAGGTTAAAGAGCTCAATCCGCCATACTATTTATGCATAACTCGAGGGAGGATAGTTGGATGTATACATTTCCACTGGGTATTAGCGCTATGTGAAATGCTACCAGCCTCGTCTAGGATTTAAACTCATATTCCTTTGTCTTGGCGGGAGTCAACTGGTTGGTATATACATTTTACTCTTCAATTTTTTCCAGGTGTCTTTGATGACAGCAACAGTTCATCAGCTTTCACCAACAACATTGGGATCATTTCCAGATAATTAGCTGATCCTGGATGTTCCCGATGATATTTTTGTTCAGCGACATCAAGTCATCATATTAAGACGAGGAACATGAAAATTTCACAATGATATATAAACCCCCGCCCAAACGTGAACAAGATGGCGACGAGGTGGAATATTCACCAGACTAAGTGTCATCGGAAAAAATCATTTGTCACCATCAATGTTGCATTCTATATCTTGTAAAAAAGAATGAAAGATGTGTATCGATGTGAAGTATTTCATTCACGAATCTATTGCTGGTTTCGTTTTATCAAGATCGAATTCAAAACAGAATACTGGCGTATAATCATAAAAGCCTCCCCGCCAATAATTTGCTTACATACATACACATACACACACACACACACATACATACATTTATACACACATTTATATACACGCACATACATATATATGTATGTATATACACATGAAAATGATAAGGCAAATATGAATATTTCTTTTATGTCATTCATTCTTAATTATTGTCACCTAGTTTCATATATATATATATATATATATATATATATATATATACAAACACACACACACACTCACACACACATACGCACACATAAACACACACACACTCATATATATATATATATATATATATATATATATATATATATATAAGGTCCTAATTGAATCAGACACTACCTACCTAGGTTTCACCTGAACGGTTAATTGTGACTGAAGGAGGTTGGTATAAACGCCTTTTATTATGCGAGTGGGTATCCGAGTGAGTAAAAATTAGTATAAAAGGCCAATATATACATACATAT
Organism: Doryteuthis pealeii; assembly: GCA_023376005.1. Lineage (NCBI taxonomy): Eukaryota > Metazoa > Mollusca > Cephalopoda > Myopsida > Loliginidae > Doryteuthis > Doryteuthis pealeii. The sequence goes on from CM042148.1 coordinate 24,908,235, forward strand.
ATATATATGTGTGTGTGTGTGTGTGTGTTGTGTGTGTGTGTTGATCCTTTCAATGAAAACTGGGTAGTTAATTTATGTCTCCGATTAGGACTTCTAAACCAGCTCTACAGGTACGTATTGTGGACTTTCTAATATATATTATCTCAACCCATCATTTTTTTCTTTTTTTGATAGTTAAAATTGTTACTCTTTTTTTATTCATAAAACTACTAACACGCACACACACACACACACACACACACACACACACACACACACACACACACACACACACACACATACACACATAGATATATATTTATATGTTGGCTGTCAACTCGTGCAAGAGTAAGACCATTTCTTGTTCTTTTCTCTTTTGTTTTCCTATTCATACTTGAGTGCCAGTAGCATTTGACACTGTATCCTTGTGTTTTCTCAAATGACTCACCAGGCCATATATGTATAGTAGCTATCATCAGTCACCTTCGACAGCAACAAAAATAATGAAAAGGTTGCACATACCCGGTATAAAAAGAAAACATTATTGATAGCCTTACGTTGTAAAGCTGAGATAAGTAATGAATTGTAGTTGAAAGTTTACTTACTCAATGAAGGGATCATTGAATTCCATCATGAGCCATGGGCCATGATTGTTGTTATAATAGAGCATAGTGTCCTCTCTGGAACGGTCAGAGGTGAGGAAGACAACTTCAAAAGCCTCTCCTTCCAAACCCTCATAAGTGTCTTTCAGTAGTGGGGTAAACTGACGGCACGGAGGGCACCAACTGGCCGTGAAGTAAAGGCCGACGATCTTGTTTTGCAGCTCGGATGGATCAACCTGCTTCTCACCGCGGAAAAGCTTTTTACCCTTGAATAAATCGGCCATAACTGTTCAGCTAGAATTTAAAAAAAAAGGAAAAATAGAAAAAAAAAAAGAAGAATCCATTAATACAATTTTCGCTTAATACAGGCATATTTTCAAATACAAAAGAAACAGTTTCACAAGATATATGCAAAACAATGTTCGCATTCAAAATATATAACTTTAAAGAAAAAATACTTTAACTCTTTGCCTACCAAATTTCCCCAACAGCAGTACCAAATTTTGTTGGTATGTTTTTTTTACCTGTATGATGAGATATTTCAAAGTTCACTATCTGTTCATCCCAGAACTCTTTCTATTCAATAATCTTTATACAATGACTGCTATTTACCCAGTAGCATTGCAACCAACAAAGCCTTCATCAGATGTTGACTCTGGGTTCAGGCATGGTTTCGGGGCCGAAGCATCATTACCACTGACCCAGAGCGCCCCAGCAGTATCTCACGATACCACCAGACTTTGTCGGTTTGATGTCAAAATATAGGACTGCCATATCCACGCTTATACGGTTAGAGCTTTCTCCTGAATCTTTTTTAAGTATTTCCTCTTGTCTGGTAGAGAAAGTCCAAGTTTAGACAAAAATGCCGAGGTTGAGTTGGCAATAAACCCCCGACATCCGACCTCAATGGGAAATACATCCGTTATCCATCCGTTTCTGACGCATTGTTCACGTAGGTCTTCATATTTTTCCAACTTCCGCTGATGGGCCCAATCCAGATTTTCTTCAAATGGAACTCTCAACTCAACGATAAAACACGATAAAATAAAGTCCTATTATCATTGTAATCTTGAGTCCTTCTGCTCAATTATAATGAGAGCGGGTTACGGTAGGATCGCAGTGGTGAGAGCCGCATGGGCGACATAAAGTAAACCAAGAGTTAAGTTTATTAAATTTGATTATTAGAATCCTCTTTGTTGATTGTATTTTACGACGTGTCAACCCTTGTTAATTTTATGCCGAAGACGTTTAGTTTGAGTAATTCTTGATAAGTATTCAATTCCTTTTAAAACAATTTTTAAACACATTTTTTAAATTCATATTTTCATAAATTTAACCCATGCATGGGACCCTAAAAGATACTACCACTCCGGGTCAGAGTGTTTAAGAGGGAATCTTACCTACTTCTGAAGTATCCTAAAGTCACCAGTTGAAAACTACAGGTATTAGTCATTTGAAAGGAAAAAAAATGTTCGATTAAAAAGTAAGTTATATCGTTTGCGTGTTTAGATGACGTAATAATATGCGTGGTAAACAACAAACGAAATTGTTAATAAAAATGATATGTTTGCTTTTCCCATAGGAACTATAATTCTTCTTTTGCGTGGTGTTATAGTTATTGTCATAAGAAATGGACACGGCGAGACAAGTTCAAATCCTGGACGAGGCTGTTTACATTTCACATAGCGCTAATATACAAAAGTATGAATCCATCTATTCCCCCTCCAGCCATGGATAAATAATAGGACAGACTGGGCTTTATAAACTTGTTTAGGCAACCAGTATAGAAAATGACATTGTCTCGCATCCTGCTCGTGTGGAGGGGGAGTTTAGTTAGGTAAAATACTTTCGACTTTGTGTCACATCCTACCTGTGGCGAATGGGTTGGGTAAATACCTATTCTACTGGTTTGAGAAGCCTGGTTTTATTTTATTTTGGTGAAGGATTATAATGGTAGCACTTTGAAGACCACGGGTAGTTTACTATGTTCCTAGCAACAAACATGTTCCTGAAGCCTCCCAGGTCCAACGACAGAAGCTCATTGGACCCCCGGTAGAAATTTAATATAATATTGTATTACATTAAAACTTAAATACTTGCGCCCGGAGGGGGTATATATTTGCTATTAACTGACAATAGATATATGCATTCTTTGACCTCTCACTAGGTCTTTTTATGTGGGGAATTTTGTTTTATGGGGCATCCAGCGAGGATCGAACTCGTTATTCAGCCGTAATGGATCTGCGAGACTATCTTGTTAAACAATACATCACTACGGGACGCCCTTACATTGGGCAATAGATAATTATTTCTTTTGTTAAAAAGACAGCACGTATGTCACTTTAGCCCATTTATCAGTTAAGGAAAATGTGCCCCTATTTTATCGCGTCCTTTTCGGTGTTCTTTATTTTCTTTATTCTTTTTTTTTTATTTCAAAGTCCGATTTACAGTCTGGTTACAGTCATTGTCGTTGTAACAGTGACAATTAGCAACGAATCTCACATTTTTCGGGCTGAGTAAGATCAGAGACAAGCCACAGTTCGTCTCACTGTCTCCTGTTTACCTTGTACAGGTATAGCTGAATATCTTTTCAAGGTTGAACTTGCAAATCGGTCGGAAAATTAAAACATATTTCAGGGTGACCCAGAAAAAAACAGAACCCAATTTATTCATTTATTTTCCCATTAAACTAACCTTAAACCATAACCCTAAATCATAAAACCCAAACCTAACCCTAAACCTAACCATAAACTCCCCTAGTTAAAATTAAGTTTTATTACAAATTTTGTGTAAAAAAACAAATTAACATAATAATAAATTAAATAAAAAATTAATTGAATAAAATATAAACAAATTAATTAATCAAATAATATGATGAATTGCATCGAAGCCATTGAAAAATTTATTGTTATTTCACACTCATGCACAAACACACATATGCATACACACACCCTGTATATATAGTGAGCCAGAAAAAACAGAACACAAATTATTTATTTATTTTCCCATTAAACTAACTCTAAACCCCAACCCCAACCCCAACCCTAACCCTAACTCTAACCCTCCTAGTTAAAATTAACAGTTTTATTTCAAAATTTGTGGGTTCTGTTTTTTCTGGGTCACCTTTATTTTCCGACCGATTTGTAAGTTTAGCCCTTTTCAATTCGATATGATGTTGCTAAGGGAAAGATTAAACGGACTCCACATATAGATCCAAGAGAAAATATTTTTTTCTTTCATTCTTTCGATTTTCAGATAGAATATTTTCAGCCATTATTATTACCTCCAGGCGAAAATATTTAAATTCTAATGTAATAAAATATTATATCAAATCAGAAAGACTAACGAAACTAAATAAGAACGTATATAAAAAAACATTACACTTATTTTAATCTTCACGACATGTCAACACTTGTTGGGTTATTTTATTCCGAAGACGTTAATGATGTTAATTAGGATTGAATAATTATTACTTAATAAATAATCATGGAGAATATAACGTAAATAACTCAGGGAATAGTGACGTTGGAGATGCGTAGTTTCCGTTACAGACAGACTTACATATAATCTCTATTATGATAAGATGAATTTTGGGCTGGCTAGCTGGATTTTACGGCATGTCAACACTCGTTGGGTTATTCTATGCTGAGGACGTTTTGTTTTATCCATTCTTGTTGGGTATTTAATATTTTTTCAAAATCAGTTTTTTGATACACATTTCTAAACGCATTTTTGTTCTATATAACCCATAGATGGGACACTAACAGGTACTACCACTCTGGTTCAGAGTCGACCTGGGAGTAATTAAAATTTAAAATTAAATGGACGCCAGATATAGATTTAAGAGACTATATTTTTCTTTCATTCTTTCTATTTTCAGATAGAATATTTTCAGCCATTATTATTACCTCCGAGCGAAAGTATTTAAATTCTAATGTAATGAAATATCATATTAAATTAGAAAGATAAACGAAATTAAATACGAACGTATATAAAATCATTACACTTATCTTAATCTTTTTTAAATTGATATCTATATAAATTATACACAGAATTGCTTCAAATACATTTGAGAATAAACCAATAATATTAGAAATCAATAACATCATGTAATTATTTATTAAACCCGGTTTTTCTAAAAACTAGTATGCAAATTATCCACACTATATACTATACATAGTGATATATAACATACATTGAAGTATATTAAATGCATTAATAACATGGACTCTTTTGAGACAGATCTAACAGAGCAATGATTTAATAGAGACATTGTTAATGAATAATGATGCTAATTAGGATTGAATAATTATTACTTAATAAATAATTGAGAATATAACGTACATATCTCAGGGAATAGTGACGTTGGTGATGCGTAGTTTCGGTTACAGACAGACATACACATAATCACCATTATAATACAATGAGTTTTGGGCTGGCTGGATGCATTTCACGTTGGGTTATTTCATGCCGAAGACGTTTTGGTTTTATTCATTCTTGTTGGATATTCAGTATTCTTTTCAAACTCAGTTTTTTAATACACATTTTTAAACTTGTCATTTGTTCTATTTAATCCATAGATAGGTCCCCACAAGGAAGATGTCAATTTCTTAAGAGGGGTCTAACAGGTTTGAAATCATAATTTTCCTTCTCCGAGATAGCTATGGCTAAATATTTACCCATAGCTGGAGGAAGAATAGTTGGATGCATGCCTTTCCCAAGGGTATTAACGCTGTGCGTAATGCAATCAGCCTCGTCCAGGATTTGAACAAGTGACACCGAGTCCATTTCCTATAGAGCGTTCGGCTAAAAACCACAAGGTTCCTAGTTCGATACCGGTCCTCACCAAATCAGCGTATGAGTAGCACAGGGATCTGTGCGGTGAAGTAAGGAGCTGACGGTAGGTGTGGCGCTCCACCTCAGACGCTAAAATCATCTCCTTGGTCTAGCGCAAGTGAAAAGGGGATAGACTCCCTCGCTGATTGGCGGATACCGACTTTAGGCCGCCCCGACGACTTTACTTTACTTACAATATATTTGAGAAACTATCTACCGTATAAGACGCACGGGCATATAAGACGCACCCCCATTTCAGCAGGTCAGATTCAGGAAAAAAAGTTTTTTGTGTTTGTTTTTTTCTTCGCCACCAGGTAATCTTCAACTCGTTCCTCGTAAATTCCTACTATGAAATAAACTGAACCCTCATTTTATGTCCATGTTTTTGCAATAAATGTTTTAAATATGTTTGCAATAAATGTTTTTAAATAAATAAAAATATATTCAGTATTGTAAAATAACGGGTGCAAGAAAAATAAAAAAATTAATTCCAAAAACACGGACATATAATGAAGGTTCAGTTTATTTTATGGTAGGAATTTACGAAGAACAAGTTAAGGATTACCGGTAAAAGTACTGGATGTAAGTTGGGTTAGTGAGCATCATAGAGAAGATTAGCCTAGGTCTACGGAGGTCTCAAACTTCACCTACAATGTATAAGACGCAGGGTAAGTTTTTGAGCCAAAATTTTCGAAAAAAAAAGTGAGTCCTATATGCCGTCAAATACGGTATATTATCAAAAGGAGTGAAAAACATCAAAAGAAAGAAAAGGTAAAAAGAGAAACATGCAGAAACAGA
>CM042148.1:24916949-24924706 GCA_023376005.1 Doryteuthis pealeii
CTAGCGGCCTCGTTTGTCGTAAAGTCAGTGCTAAACTTACGAAAAGAACATTTTTACAGGTATTTGCCTCTCATCCCACTTATGAGGGCGTGACACAAGGGCATTTTTATGTGGGCCCAAAAAAGAACATTTTTACATATGTACTTATCGGCGAAGGAAATAAGATTTTGGGGTGTTTGTTTTTTTTTTAGAAGCATTGGTGAACATATTAATATTATATTTTTGCTTGAAGGCAATTACAATGCGCATATCGCATAAAATTCGATAATTATAGAAGATAAATAATATTGACAAGTGAATCTCGCAAAAAATTATCGCCGAGTAATTCTTTGCGAGATTCACTTGTCAATATTATTTATCTTCTATAATTGTCAATATTATTTATCTTCTATAATTATCGAATTTTATGCGATATGCGCATTGTAATTGCCTTCAAGCAAAACCATAAATAGTAATATGTACTTATCTTTTTGGGGTATTACAATATCGAGCAATTGGAGAAGAAAAAAAAACAAAGAACTAAATGCTTTTTCTTGTTAACAGCTGGGTGTATATATCATTGCATATTTTACGAAGAAAGCGGTTTTTTGTTGTTGTTGTTGTCCGGTATGGTAAAACGCGATTCATTGTATTTGCAATTTAAGAAATCATATCTGCATTCAAAAATGTAGTTATATTGATATAAAATGAATCTGTTTCTCTCTTGATGAATCCGGATTAAAAACATTTACATCTAAAAACGGATCTAATTATCATTATGCTCTGATGATGATTTTTTATAAATCGAAATACCTCGCTGATTGGCTGATACTGACTTTAGGCCACCCCGACGAAAATAGTAAGTATTATTGATATCATAGAAATGAAGAAACGGTGGGGATGTACGGGAAAATCAAAGCGCTCTTTTGTCCGGTGTGGAAATACACTATTCATGGTTTGTCGTAAGTTCAGTACCAAAGGTTCGCGAAAAGGGAAAAAGGTAAAGAATCTTTAAACTTGGGAGGAATTATTCGAAATATTTCCTAGCGGCCTCATTTGTCGTAAATTCAGTGCTAAACTTACCAAAAGAACATTTTTAATATCTTATTTGGATATTAGAATATCTAGCTATTGGAAAAAAATCAAGAACTAAATGCTTTGTCTTGTTAACAGGTGGGTGTATTTATCATTGCATATTTTACGAAGAAAGCGTTTTTTTTTTGTTTTGTTTTGTTTTTTTTTTTCTTTTCTTTTTGTCCGGTATGGAAAAAACACAATTCCTCGTATTTGCAACTTATATTAAATTATATCTGTATTAAAAAGTGTAGTAATCTATCTATCTATCAATCTATCTATCTATTATTATAATGGTATACACAGGAATAACCTACTCGAGTTTCAGGTGTGTGTATATATCATTGCATATTTTACGAAGAACGCGTTTTTTTGTTTTGTTTTGTTTTGTTCTTTCTTTTTTTATCCGGTATGGAAAAACACAATTCCTCGTATTTGCAACTTATATTAAATTATATCTGTATTAAAATTTTTAATCTATCTATCTATCTATCTATCTATCTATTATTATAATGGTATTACACAGGAATAACCTACTCGAGTTTCAGGTGTGTGTATATATCATTGCATATTTTACGAAGAACGCGTTTTTTTGTTTTGTTTTGTTTTTTTTCTTTCTTTTTTGTCCGGTATGGAAAAAAACACAATTACTCGTATTTGCAACTTATATTAAATTATATCTGTATTAAAAATTTAGTAATCTATCTATCTATCTATCTATCTATCTATTATTATAATGGTATACACAGGAATAACCAACTCGAGTTTCACTATAAGAATCTTCAAAGGGCAATTGGCATGTATGTATGCCCGGAAGAAACTAGGAAATTAAACAATTAACGTCAAAGTAAATATATATATAAACATTAACTATCATCATATGTTGGTTTTTGAGCAACAAATAATGAAAATTTGTTTTGTATTCGTGAAGATAATTAAAAAATAAAATCTAAATGTTAACAGAATGGAATTTCTTTTTGTATTTAATGTTGTAAATAGTAGACAATAAGTTTTTTTTCTATTCAGAGTGGCTGGATCAGCAGAAGGTTTTTTTCATGTGGGGATTTTAATGAGACATCCTGTGGGAAACCAACTCACGATTCAGTAATAAGGGATATATGAGACTAAATTAAAAGCAAACCCTATATCCAGGCGATGCTGGGTAGCCGCTTCTAGTATTTATATAAAAGAACAGTCATTACTATTGATATAAGAGAAAGCAAAAATTAAAGAAACAAGCGGAAATAAGCATAGTTCAAATCTGGCGACCAACAACTGAAGTAATTTTACACAAATGTATTGGAGTTGGAGATATATCGATAAGATTCATTCATTTATGTTCAGATGACCAAGAAGAGATTTTAAAGTCAAATCTGGTTGTGATGGTTGTAAATTCAATGCTAAACTTACAAAAAAAGAACATTTTTCATATGTACTTATATCATTTGGATATTAGAATATCTAGCGATTGGAAAACTTTCCTAGTGGCCTCGTTTGTCGTAAAGTCAGTGCTAAACTTACGAAAAGAACATTTTTACAGGTATTTGCCTCTCATCCCACTTATGAGGGCGTGACACAAGGACATTTTTATGTGGGCGCCTAAAAGAACATTTTTACATATGCACTTATCTTTTTGGGGTATTACAATATCGAGCAATTGAGAAAAAATAAAAAAACAAGAAATAAATGCGTTGTCTTGTTAACAGGTGTGTGTATATATCATTGCATATTTAACGAAGAAAGCGTTTTTTTTTTTCGTTTTTTTTTTCTTTTTTTGTCCGGTATGGAAAAGCACGATTCATCGTATTTGCAACTTATATTAAATTAGATCTGCATTAAAAAGTGTATTTATATTTATATAAAAGAATAGTGACTACTATTTATATTAGAGAAAGTAAAAAGAATGGCCGAGAGGTTCAGGAAAATTAAAGAACAAGCGCAAAATAAGCATAGGTAAATCGTCAAGCAGTACTTACTGTGACTTGAAGTCTTTCACTATGAGGCGTGTCCAAAAGTGACCCGAGAATGTGTGCTGTTAAGAGCCGCTTATATATTTATCAGCTGGTATGCCGGGTGGGTGGCGGATGGTAATGTGGGGTAGGTGTTAGGGGTAAGCGTGTGTAAGTGTGCTCATATGGCAGTGCGGGTGGAGGAAGGGAGAGACGGCAAAAAAAAAAGAAAAGAAAAAGAAAAAGACAAAGAAAAAAAGTGGGGTGAGATTGATAAAGCACATAAAACAAAAAACATATACACAAAACAAAGCTTCAGGAACTTCGAGGGGTGGATAAGGGGGAGGGGTGGCAGAGTCACAAGGTCTCTGTAACGACAATTCGTTTTTTTTCTCTCTCTCTCTCTCTCTCTCTCTCTCTCTCTCTCTCTCTCTCTTTGCATACTTCACTTAGTTAATAGTTTTAGTTACGTTTCTATGAATTTTTGTCGACCCTTCACCCCCCCCATACCTGTTTCTGTTTCTTTGCTTCTTTTTTTCTTTCTTTCAATTTCTTTTCCTTCTGAACAATTAATGACAATTCAACATCATATGACGAGTGGCTGGATATAATAAGCCGATGAGTCATACCAAATCTTAACCTCTGAACCCCCATGCTAATGCTCTGTCTTTTTTTTCGTTTTTTTTAGTTTTCTTTTTTCTTAAATATTAAAACAAGTAAATCTATAAGTCAAGTTTTCATTCTTTCATCCTTTCTTTCGTTTATTCTTTCACTATTTCTTCTTTCTCGTTTATTTTTCTTCTTTTCTTTATTCCTTCATCCTCATCATTTTCTGGGCTTTTTTTTCTCGTTCTTCCTTTCTTTTTTCTCTTCTCTCTTTCCGTTTTCTCTATTCCTTTTCTTCCTTCGTCTTTTATTTTCCATTTTTTTCTCTTTCTTCTTTTTTTCTTTTTTTTCTTTCTTTCTTTCTTTTCCCCCCTTTTCCTCACTCTTTTTTTCTTTTTTCTTTCTTTCTTTATTGTCTCACTATTTCTTTTTTCTCCTTCCTTTCTTCCCTTCCTGTTCTTTCTTATTTCACACTTTAGTCTTTCTTTCTTTTCTTTCTTTTTTTTCTCTCTTCATTATTCCTCTTTCTTCCTTCCTTTTTTTCCTTCCCATTTTTCAACTACCCTTTTTTTCTTTCTTTCTTTCTTTCCTTCTATTTTAACCACCTTTCTTTCTGTCTTTCTTTCTTTCTTTCTTTCTTTTTTCTTTTCAATTTCCTTTTCTTCCTCCCTTTTTCCAACCCCTTCTTTCTTTCTTTCTTTCTTTCTTCCTTCGTTTTTTGCAAACCATTTCTTTTTTCTTTCTCACTACCTTTCTCTTTCTTCTTTCCTCACTCCCCTTCCCATATTTTTACTTCACTTTTCTTTCTTTATTTCTTTCTTCCTATTTAACCACCTTTCATTCTTTCTTTCTTTCTTTCTTTCTTTCTTTCTATTCCATTTCTTTCTTTCTTTTCAATTTCCTTTTCTTCCACTCTTTTTTCCAACCTCTTCTTTCTTTCGTTCGTTCTTTCTTTCTATTTCTTGTTCTTCCTTTGTTTTTCTTCATTTCTTTCTTTCTTTTTTTCTTTCCCACTATCTCATCCACAATCAGAAATACTTACGCTGTTATTTCATTCAGACTAAACTTATTGTTAACATATCTGGTCTCATATTTATATATATCATTTTAACCTTCTGAATATTCCTTAGTATATACTAGCAAATGTATGCACCCTCCGGGTGCAAGTATTTAAGTTTTAATATAATAAAATATCATATTAAATTAGAAAGGCTAATGAAACTGAATAAGAATGTAGATAAAAAGATTTGGAACAGAGGGGGTATGATTGAAAAATAGAACAACTTTGAAACTATTCCATCATTTTCCCTTACTCCCGTCTTTCATTGTAAAATTTTCCTAATTTAACTGTTTAGTTAAAATAGGAAGTAAAGGATAATATTACAGTTATTTCTTCTTGTAAATAAATTTCTTTTAAGATTTATCTACGAGATTTTTGTTTATATTTCTTAAGATAAAACCAAACAATTAGAAATCAATAATACCAAGCACATATTTATTAAAATAAAATTTTAAATATCAATATGCAAATTAGCCTTCTCGTTCAAACTGTAAATCGCTATTTTGTTGTATATATAAATACAATTGCATGTTATTCGTACGTAGATATGATCAACAGTATTAATAATGTAAAACAATTTTTATTAATAACTGAAGGTTTAAAAGAATGAAATCATGGAGAATTTGACGTAAATAATTAAAGGAATTGTGACTTGAATAGTAATATAGTTTCGGCTTCAGACAAAAATGCAGTCTATCTCCATTATATATAGATATGTATATATATTTATATATATATATACATACAGAGAGAGAGAGAGAGAGAGAGAGAGAGAGAGAGAGAGAGAGAGAGAGATACGCATACACTTACACCGTATTTTTGACGTTTACGTCTCAGCAGTTGTGCTAGATTTAATATATATATACAAACACACACACACACACACACATAATATATATATATATATTATATATATATATATAAGTGAGTAATGTCGGTGTGGCCTAAAGTCGGCACATACAGGTGAGGAAGTATATCCCCTTTTCACTAGCCATAGACCAAGGATATTGTTTTTAGCATCTGGGACTTGGCAGCACACCTACCATCAGCTCATCACTTTACCACACAGATTCCTGTGTTACTCATACGCTGAGTTGGCGAGGGCCGATATCGAACCTGGAACCATGTGGTTGTGTGTGTGTGTGTACGTGCGTTTGATTGTGTGTTTGTGTGTGTGCACCCAGTTAAGGCCAGTATCAGAGCCTCTGATTCGCCAAATAAAATAATTCAACTTCAATTTTGACAAATTTCTATCCCACCCTGGATATTATGGTCTTTTATTCAAGTCTCTTGAATATATATATATATATATATATATATAATATATATATATATATATATATAAAGGATTGAATTTTATGCGATACATGCATTGTAATTGCCTTCAAGCAAAAATATAATATATATATATATATATACATATATATATATATATATATATATATAGGAGAGAGAGAAGAGACAGAGAGAGAGAAGAGAGAGGGGGGAGAGAGGATACATCGATCAACAGATGAAGCCATTGTTGCAAGACGATGCCTATAGACATAAAAAGCATCTATCTATTTACATATATAGATAGACAAACAGACAGACAGACAAAACAGATCGATAGATAGATAGATAGATATACAGAGATAGAGATAGATAGATAGATAGATAGAGAGAGAGAGAGAGAGAGAGAGAGAGAGAATGAGAGAGAGGGAGAAAGAGAGAGGGGAGGGTAAGTAACGATCAATGATGAGAGATAGACAGAGATAATGAGAGAGAGAGAGAGAGAAGAGAGAGAGGGGCGGGGGACTAATATTCAATACATAAAACTTACAGGTCGATAGACGCAGTGTATATATATATATATATATATATATATATATATATATATATATACATATATATATATATAATATTATACATATATTATATATATATATTTATACATATATATATATTATATATATATACATATATATATATATATATATATAGAGATATAGAGAGAGAGAGAGAAAGAGAGAGAAAGAGAGGAGAGAGAGAGAAGAGAGAAAGAAAGATTGTACAACGATCAATACATAAAGCCACATTCGCAAGGCGATGTATATAGACGCAAAATGCAGATAGATAGATAGATAGATAGATAGATAGAGAGAAAGAGAAAACAGAGACAGGTACTGGAACACAGAACGTACCAGAGAGAGAGAGAGAGAGAGAAGAGAGAGAGAGAGACAGAGGAGGGAGAGGGAGAGGGAGGGAAGGGGGTAGTGACAGAGAGGAAAAGTCTCATTACTCTCAAAGACTTTGATGACTGGACAATCAAAGAATTAGTGGACCAAATCGCCAGAGTAAAGACACGATTCTCATTTCAGCAAGAAATTGTAATAAAACTGTTTAAGATAAACAACCGTTGGAACGTGAAACTTCCTCGCAAAGAAAGAAAGAAAAATGAACTAGAGAAAGGATGGAAGGAAATATAACCTCATGGAGATTTAAGATTTAAGAGGAAACATGCAGGAATTGCAGACAAAATGATCTGAAACATAGTTGCCTAGATGACACTTGAAAATGGAAGCCACATCTTCCAGCTCTATAAGCCCAGAACAAGGAAAAAGCGCGCGGTGTAATGCGTTAATAGTCATGGGAAATGGGACTGGTCGCCCCGAGTTCAAATCCTGGGTGTGCTTTTAATTGCATTTCACTTAGCGCTAATACCCTTGGGAAATATGAATCCTACTCTCCCTCCAGCTATGGATAAATAGCAAGGCAGACTGCGCCCTCTTTAACCTTTGGTTAGGCAAAAACCGGTCTAGGAGAGGAAAACTCTAAGTTCAAACATTCTGTTAAACTCCGCCTTAAGAAATTGACCTTGTGTCACTTCCTGTTCGTGTGGAGAAGTTGGTAATATATATATATATAATATGTTTACCAACCCCTTCACACGAACAAGAGATGCTTGACCCACAAAGGACAATTTTCTTAAGCGGAAGTTTAACAAATTTAAATTCTGAGTTTTCCTCTTCCTATACTTGGTACTTAACCAGTATAAAAGAACAATTCTGCCCCTTACTATTTACCCATAGCTGGAGTTAGAGTAGTTG
>CM042148.1:24924806-24961926 GCA_023376005.1 Doryteuthis pealeii
GTTAAATAGGAAGAAAGGATATATTACAGTTATTTTCTTCTTGTAAATAAATTTCTTTAAGACTTACTCACGAGATTTTTTGTTTATATTTTTAAGATAAAAACCAAACAATTTAGAAATCAAAATACCAAGACATATTTATTAAAATAAAATTTAAATTATCAAATGCAAAATTAGCCTTCTCTTCAAACTGTAAACCTATTTTTGTTGTAATATAAATACAATGCATTATTCTACGTAGATATGATCAACAGTATTAATATGTAAAACAATTTTTATTTAATAAACTGAAGGTTTAAAAAGAATGAAATCATGGAGAATTTGACGTAAATAATTAAAGAATTGTGACTGATAGTAATATAGTTTCGGCTTCAGACAAAATGCAGTCTATCTCCAGTATATATAGATATGTATATATATTATATTATATATATACATACAGAGAGAGAGAGAGAGAGAGAGAGGAGAGAGAGAAGAGAGAGAGAGATACGCATTACACTTACACCGTATTTTGACGTTACGTCTCAGCAGTGTGGCTAGATTTAATATATATATACAAACACACACACACACACACACTATATATATATATATATATATATATTATATATAAGTGAGTAATGTCGGTGTCCTAAAGTCGGCACATACAGTGAGGAAGTAATCCCCTTTTCACTAGCCATAGACCAAGGATATGTTTTTAGCATCTGGGACTCAGCACACCTACCATCAGCTCATCACTTTACCACACAGATTCCTGTGTTACTCATACGCTGAGTTGCGAGGGCCGATATCGAACCTGGAACCATGTGTTGTGTGGTGTGTGTACGTGCGTTTGATTGTGTGTTGTGTGTGTGCACCCAGTTAAGGCCAGTATCAGAGCCTCTGATTCGCCAAATAAAATAATTCAACTTCAATTTTGACAAATTTCTATCCCACCCTGATATTATGTCTTTTATTCAAGTCTCTTGAATATATTATATATATATATATATAATAATTAATATATATATATAAAAGGATTGAATTTTATGCGATACATGCATTGTAATTGCCTTCAAGCAAAAATATAATATATATATATAATATACATTATATATATATATATATATAGAGAGAGAGAGAGAGGACAGAGAGAGAGAGAGAGAGGGGGAGAGAGAGAAACATCGATCAACAGATGAAGCCATTGTTGCAAGACGATGCCTATAGACATAAAAAGCATCTATCTATTTACATATATAGACAAACAGACAGACAGACAAACAGATCGATAGATAGATAGATAGATATACAGAGATAGAGATAGATAGAAGATAGATAGAAGAGAGAGGAAGAGAGAGAGAGAGAGAATGAGAGAGAGGGGAGAAAGAGAGAGGGAGGTAAGTAACGATCAATGATGAGAGATACAGAGATAATGAGAGAGAGAGAAGAGAGAGAGAGAGGGCGGGGACAATATTCAATACATAAAACTACAGGTCGATAGACGCAGTGTTATATATATATATATATATATATATACATATATGTATATATTATATATACATTATATTTATATATATATACATACTATATATATATATATATACAATATATATATATATATATATATTATATATATATATATTATAGAGAGAGAAGAGAGAGAAAGAGAGAGAAAGGAGAGAGAGAGAGAGAGAGAAAGAAGAAAGATTGTACAACGATCAATACATAAAGCCACATTCGCAAGGCGATGTATATAGACGCAAAATGCAGATAGATAGATAGATAGATAGATAGATAGAGAGAAAGAGAAAACAGAGACAGGTACTGGAACACAAACGTACCAGAGAGAGAGAGAGAGAGAGAGAGAGAAGAGAGACAGAGGAGGGAGAGGGAGAGAGAGGGGAAGGGGGTAGTGACAGAGAGGAAAAGTCTCATTACTCTCAAAGACTTTGATGACTGGACAATCAAAGAATTAGTGGACCGAAATCGCCAGAGTAAAGACACGATTCTCATTTCAGCAAGAAATTGTAATAAAACTGTTTAAGATAAACAACCGTTGGAACGTGAACTTCCTCGCAAAAGAAAGAAAGAAAAATGAACTAGAGAAAGGATGGAAGGAAATATAACCTCATGGAGAGTTTAAGATTAAGAGGTAAACATGAGGAATTGCAGACAAAATGATCTGAACATAGTTGCCTAGATGACACTTGAAAATGGAAGCCACATCTTCCAGCTCTATAAGCCCAGAACAAGAAAAGCGCGCGGTGTAATGGTTAAAGTCATGGAAAATGGACTGGTCGCCCCGAGTTCAAATCCTGGGTGTGTTAATTGCATTTCACTTAGCGCTAATACCCTTGGGAAAGTTATGAATCCTACTCTCCCTCCAGCTATGGATAAATAGCAAGGCAGACTGCGCTCTTTAACCTTGGTTAGGCAACCGGTCTAGGAGAAGGAAAACTCTAAGTTCAAACCTGTTAAACTCCGCTTAAGAAATTGACCTTGTGTCACTTCCTGTTCGTGTGGAGAAGTTGGTAAATATATATATATATATATATTGTTACCAACCCCTTCACACGAACAAGATGTGACACAAGGACAATTTCTTAAGCGGAGTTTAACAAATTTAAATTCTGAGTTTTCCTCTTCCTATACTGGTTACTTAACCAGTATAAAAGAACACATTCTGCCTTACTATTTACCCATAGCTGGAGGTAGAGTAGTTGGATACATACATTTACCAATTTAGCGATATGGGAAACACAGCCTCGTCCATGATTTGAACTCGGGTTGACGACTCCATTTCCTACGACTTAAACTCCGCTTAAGAAATTGACCTTGTGTCACATCCTGCTCGTGTGGAGGGGTTGGTAAATATATATAAGCGCAGAACAAGAGGTGCGTGGTCTTATGGTTAGAGTCATAAGAAATGGACTCGTCGACCCGAGTTCAACTCCTGGACGAAGCTGTTTGCATTTCACATGGCGCTAATACCCTTGGGAAAGATATGAATACAACCCCCCCCCTGAAAAAGAAGCAAATTTAAAATGAGACTTAATGTTGTTGTAAATTGTTCGTAATATCAACCAATCACTTGGCTTCCTGGCAACTGAGGCTGTAGAATATGCCGACTGCACTTCTGCCAGAGAGGTCATCATCATCATCATGTCGCGCTTTCAGCGCGGATATCCATGACAATCTCTCTCCATCCGTCCCTATTGCTCATCATTCTCAGGATGCAGCATCCTGTATCCGCACAGAGCTGATCAATGTACGTCTTTGCTAGTCGGCCCACACTGCCGTGCCTATGTGCTGGCTTCCACCGGAGGATGTCGCTTATGAGTTCGTCCTTGCTTCTCCAGCAGTGTCCCGTGTGTCTTGTCCGTCTCACTCGGATGGTTTGGGTGATATGTAGTAGGTGGCCGTACAGCTGCTTTCTCGTAGGGTGCTGTTTCCACGTCGTGTTCATGATCACCCGCAACATTCTTTTGCAGCTCCCATCTAGTTTATTCTCTAGTCGCTTAGTTAGGGTCCAGGTAGTGCAGCCATACAGCAGTACTGACACGACAACGGCCTGGAAGAACTGTCTCTTTAACTTGTCTGTGAGATTGGACCTCCATATGATCGATACCGCCAGAGAGGTAATACCTCCATAATGGGGCCACTTGTTGGCCATGGGTATCAACCCATAATTCCTGAGGACAGGCTCGTGGCGGCTGAGCGGTCTGTGACTCGAGTTCTAACCAAATAACCAACCACTAATTTGGCTTGGAGACCATATGAATGTGCATCTCAAGATTGGTTACACATTATGTGCAATGTGAGAGTTTTGAAGATGAAGAGGTTCGAGGATGTCTTTCTGTTATTGGCGATAACCGATAAAGGCGGGGTGGGGCGCGAGTAGACAATATAAAAGTGGATCCACGCAAAACAACTTGAGAGGTTGTAGAACTAAACGTTAACCATTCAACACTTGACTGCTTAACATTTGTAACAAATTGGAAAATTAACAAAATGATAGCTTCAAAGCCGATGGTTAAAACCACAATAATTTTTATTAACCTAGTAAAATTATGTCATATTTCTGAGAACAGTCTCAATACTTATTCATACTAGCAAAAAAAAAAAAAAAAAAGAAAGCCCTCCGGGTGGTGTAGGAATAAACAATTTGAAAAATACTGCCTGAGGGGCGGAATGAATAAACAAAATAAAACGTTTAATATTAAAAAAAATATATACTTACTTTCATATCTATTTGTCTTTCTATTCGTCTATTTTTCTCAGTTATAAAACATATATTCATTTGTTATATCCGTTCTTCAGCTGTTTATATATATGCCGAATGTATTCGTTTCTGTAAATAGAGCGGCCTGGCGCCTCAACGTTAAGCAAGGCACGGAGAGGGATGAGGCAGAGAGGAGACGAACTTCGACAGAAAAGAGAGCCAGAAAGAGAGAGAAAAGCATCATATTCAATACAATAGTAGGGGCTTCCAAAACGTTTCTAAAAATTTCTGATTTTAATTATTCTCTATATTTAGAGAAAAATTTTAAATCGTACGAGTAAAATATATTTTGTTCAGATTTCATAAAATCAAATAAGTGTGTGTGTGTGTGTGTGTGTTGTGGGGGGGGATCAGCCTAGTAAAAAAAATTATGTCTCCAAATATATTTTAGGAAAAACATATTTTAAACATAAATTCATCTAAAGGTCAATAAGTATCAAAATTCTTGTGAAAATTTGACAATTAATTGATTTTTCATAGAATTTTGATATTCTTATGTGGTAATGATACTGACTATAAATTAGATACTCATTGATAAACTTAAGTTTAATTCCTGAAATAACTGTGTCGTAAGCAGTGACGTAGTTTCGGTTACGGAAAAATAGAGACCGAATCTCTATTATTAATAGATTTTAATATTCTTATGTGGTAATGATACTGATTATAAATTAAATACTCATTGATAAACTTAAGCTTAATTCCTGAAATAACTGTGTCGTAAGCAGTGACGTACTTTCGGTTACAGACAAATAGAGACCGAATCTCTATTATTGATAGATTTTAATATTCTTATGTGGTAATGATACTGACTATAAATTTAAATACTCATTGATAAACAAGCTTAATTCCTGAAATAGCAATGTCGTAAGCAGTGACGTAGTTTCGGTTACAGACAAATAGAGACCGAATCTCTATTATTAATAGATATTTGTTATGCCTTCTTGAACATCTCCCCCTTTTACGATCTTTTATACAATATATGTATAAAGTCAACATCTGTTAAGTACATCATTTAACAGTTCCCAAAAATGCACGCTTAAATGATTTTTATACATTCTAGCTCACTCAGTAGAGCGTTCGACTAGGAACCACGAGGTTCCGGGTTCAATACCGGCCCTCGCCAACTCAACGTATGAGTAGCACAGGGATCTGTGTGGTAAAGTGAGGAGCTGATGGTAGGTGTGGCGCTCTACATCAGACGCCAAAAACAATCTCCTTAGTCTAGCGCTAGCGAAAATGGAATAGACTCCCTACGCTGTCCGGCTGATAGCGACATTAGGCCACCCCGACGATTTTATTTCTGAAAATATCCAATTCAGTTTTAAGAATTTTTACATTATTGTTGTTTCTAATTCTATTAAGCTATTTATACTATAATAATAATAAAAAAATAATTGGCTTATAAAATTTTTGAAATCCGTCTTGACAGCGAATTTCTAGTTCGAAAAGAAATTTTAAAAAAATGTCAACCATGATTAAAAGTTCCTTTAATTATTCTAATATCTCCAATTAGATCAATTCTCATTCTTCTTTATACAAAGTAGTTAATTATGATTTCACCAATATCTATATATAATATATAACTGTAATCTTTTGTTCTTTTTATTATTTTTGTCACTCTTCTTTGAATGCCCGCCAATCAATATTACATAAAAAAATGTCAACCATGATTAAAAGTTCTTAATTATTCTAATATCTCTAATTAGATCAATTCTCATTCTTCTTTATACTAAAGTAGTTAATTATGATTTCACCAATATCTATATATAATAATATAACTGTAATCTTTTGTTCTTTTTATTATTTTTCTCACTCTACTATGTATGCCCGCCAATCAATAATACATTCCATTTCCATGTCTAGACACTTAAAATAAAACTCATAATTCCTTCAGATTGGTACCTCGTTATGTGATGAAATACGCACCAATAAGTTTTCATTTAGATAAGACACTCATACATTACCCATTCATACCTCCTCAAAAAAGAAACAGGCCCATATTGCATACCATGCCAAAAACCCTACACAATCAAACACATCTTGACAGAATGTAGCAACCTAAAACAAATACAAAAAAAATACTACCAAACAACAAATCTAAAACAGATATTCTACCAAATAAACCCAGAAAAACTACTCGGATACATAAAAGAGGCACACATCTACAACAAAATCTAAAAATCTTCCAAAGAAAAAATGAAAACACAAAAATATATGTTAAAAAAAATCATCTAAAAGTTTCATTCACAAAAAATATGTTAAAAAAAAGAACCTTTAGAAAATTAAACATTATCACCAATTCATTTCAAAAACGTAGTCGGCATTAAATGACCCATTGATGTTGATATGCCGTAAAACAAGAACAAATCAAATCAAATTTAGATATCGTAATTATCTTAATAGGATGAATGAAAGCAGACATCATCCCTTTTAATACAGACACGGAAAAATCTTCCCCGGTTGATTTCGCCCTGGGTGGCTTTGTGACATGTATAGAAAGGGGGGGGATATATGGGGCGAAATAGACGTTCGAATCAACAAGCTCCCGCCAAGGGGGACCCAAAAACAAGCGAGTTCTCTGTCTTCTAACAAGCCAGACCCTCTGTTGGTCAACATATTCCTCGTCTAGCAGCTGGAAAATCCGTCGTCGTAGTCGAAATAATCTTTAGCAGTTCAAAATCACAGCGCTCGACTCACTTGTTATTTTATGGGTATATTAGCCAAACATCCGGGTACATCAGTCGAACCTCGCGTCCGTCCAGTGCCCAAAACGCATTTGTTTTTGCCTGCGGGAGGACGCGAGTTCGATCCCGGCAGGCAAGACAATGTCTTGCTCTTTTTTTTTCTCGTTCTCCGTCACCACATGTTAAGCTGAGATTGTGGCAAGTTATACTGAGATGAGTAAATATCAGTATCCTTAGAATATGGAATTGTTCAGGGTAGTCCTTAATAGAACTTCAGTTTCTCTCTTCAGGTATCCTCTGCATTATTACTATCAACTTATCTTTAATTGATTTTTATCCGTAAAGCGATCTTTTGTCACCAATTTCTTTTTCGTTCCTATTTAGAATTTCCTTACCTATTTGTCTTTCTATTCGTCTATTTTTCTCAGTTATATAACATATATTCATTTGTTATATATCCGTTCTTCAGCTGTTTATATATATATGCCGAGTGTATTCGTTTCTATGAATAGAGCGGCTTGGCGCCTCAACGTTAAGCAAGGCACGGAAAGGGGTGAGGCAGAGAGGAGAGTAGCTTCGACAGAAAAGAGAAAGAAAAGCCAGCAGCCCCAGAAAGCATCACAGTTTGTTTGTTTGGTTGCTTGGGTTTTACGGCATGTCAACCCCTTGGGTTATTTTATGCCAAATACTTCTATTGGTAAAAAAATGTTTAATGCTGACAAAGTTTTGAAATAATTTCATTTTTAATGGATAATACAATTTTGTTTATAAACTCATGTTTTCTATTTAACCCATAGATGGGACCCTAACAGGTACTACCACTCCGGGTCAGAGTGGACCAGGGATCACAGTTTGTATGCATTCGGTGCACCAAAGACTGTCACTCAATAATTGGCCTGCAGAGTCACTTGCACAGATGCAGATAACATTTTTATTTTAATATTTTATTTTGGACACTACGCCATCGTACTTAGTGGGCGGAAAGGATCCAAATTTGTTTCTATTAAGATTATGAGGGCATCCGTGGTTATTCCTTCGTATTTCGGGGAGACATCCGTGGTTATATCTACCACATATTTGAATCTTTACTTACTTGAGTAGGGCCGGTTTAGCTCAGTCGGTAGAGCCTCGGACTAGGAACCTCGAGGTTCCGGGTTCGATACTGGTCCACGCCAACTCAGCGTATGAGTAGCAAAGGGATCTGTGCGGTAAAGTGAGGGGTTGATAGTAAGAGTGGCGCTCCACCTCAGAGGCCAAAACAATCTCCTTGGTCTAGCGCTATTGAAAAGGGGATGGACTCCCTCGCTGTCTGGCTGATACCGACTTTAGGCTGCCCCGTTGACTTTACTTTAATTACTTACTTGAGTCGCTGGCTTCATGACTATTTCTTATCTTCTATTTCTTGTGTGCTATCTTCATTTCTTCTTCTAACTTCTATTGACTAGTCTGGTTCTCAAGATGCTGGTCTGATTTTGCCAAGGCCGCCACTATGTCTAAAAGACAACCAAGGCATATATTTTGTGTGATCCCATTTTTATTAAGAACCAGAACTTTCTCAACCTAGGATCCTTCAACCACATCCGTGGAGTGAAGCGGAGGCGATGCTCACATCACGACGTGTCCCGCTTAACTGACTAATGTAAGCTAAACCTTTTCTACAGATTTTTGAATTTCAAAATATATTGGAGCCTTTTCCTAAGCTGGACAAAACTACGAGGGGAGTAAAAAAGTAATGCCATTTTGTTTAGGACAGGTATAATTACCAACATACGAACATGTATCATACATCAAAATGAAGCTGATCCTCTGTGGATGACATCTCTACTTCTCCACATAGGGGAGTCAAAAGGTAATGCCATTTTGTTTAGGACAGGATAATTACCAGCATACGAACATGTATCATACATCAAAATGAAGCTGATCCTCTGTGGTTGACATCTCTACTTCTCCACATAGTCACCGTTTCTCTCAATAGCAATGTTCCACCTTCGAATGAGAGTATGTACCCCTGCCATGTAAAATTCTGTTGGCTGTTCTTTGGGCCACTTCTTCACTACAGATTTCAATTTTCATACTCACCGGGATTTAGTGCCTTTAGACTATGATCTCTTCGGCCCCATGAAAGAGGGTTTGAGAGACAAATATTATTCCAGTGAGATGTAAGTGAAATCCACAGAGGACCAGCTTCATTTTGATGTATGATACATGTTCGTGTGTTGGTAATTATACCTGTCCTAAACAAAATGACATTACTTTTTGACAAACCCTTGTAGATTCGGGACGAGGGACATGAGACACTAGAACCATTGCTGATCACTGACCATTGCTAAACCTGCCATAGTTAAACATTCAGAATAATGTTCATATATTTACTATAAATAATATCTTACAAAAATTGACATGTAGAAGATATGAGTCCACGTATAATAGATCGGTGGGTTGGGCCATGAGACACTAGCACCGAACCTGGCCATAAGGGTTCCTTCCATAGTTAACCCATAGATTCAATGACTAATACTTTGAAAAATGACATATAATAGAGAGGTCTCCACATATCGGAGGTAGTGGCATGCGACACTAGCGACACCCCAGGCCATAGATAACATAGTTTTGTCCAGCTTAGGAAAAGGCTCCAATATATTTTAGGGACCATATGACCTTTAGACACCCCTTTTTGATCTCGATTAAGAAAGGACATGTTTTTTTAGTTACACCATCAATATCCGGTTGTTTTAACAGAAGATTTTTAGATTTTTAAAAAATTATAAAACTAACCCTAACCCTAACCCCTAACCCCTAACCCTAACCCTAACTCCTAACAAACAACCGGATATTGACAGTGTAAATGAAAAACATGTCCGTTCTTAATCGAGATCAAAAAGGGTGCCTAAAGGTAATATGCTCCTATTTTAGTAGTAGATACTAATCATTAATGTATGACTTCGATCATGTTTCTGTTGTTAAATATAATTTCTAAAATGTTTCATATTCGCAGCTAAGTTTCATTTTAGCGAAAAATTTCATTTTATTTCTTTCGGTTTTCGCCTTTATTCTTCAAATCAATGTTTGTAATAATATCCATCCTGGTAAAGTCAACTGAAGACAAATCGCAAAACGTTTCAAAGTTCTAGAACATTATTATTATTATTATTTTTCATGAAAAAAATATTTCATTCATTGTTCATTTCTGTCTTGGTAAATACAGCTTTAAACTCGGCACTTTTATGACACACCTTGTATTCTGAAAAAAATTAACGTTCCATTCATTGTTCATTTCTGTCTTGGTAAATACAGCTTCAAACTCGGCATTTTATGAAACACCTTGTATTCTGAAAAAAAATAACGTTCCATTCATTGTTCATTTCTATCTTGGTAAATACAGCTTCAAACTCGGCATTTTATGACACACCTTGAATTCTGAAAAAATTAACGTTCCATTCATTGTTCATTTCTATCTTGGTAAATACAGCTTCAATCTCGATATTTTTATGACACACCTTGTATTCTGAAAAAAAATTAACGTTCCATTCATTGTTCATTTCTATCTTGGTAAATACAGCTTCAATCTCGATATTTTTATGACACACCTTGTATTCTGAAAAAAATTAACGTTCCATTCATTGTTCATTTCTGTCTTGGTAAATACAGCTTCAAACTCGGCACTTTTATGATACACCTTGTATTCTGATAAAAATTAACGTTCCATTCGTTGTCCATTTCTATCTTGGTAAATACAAGTTCAGTCTCGATACTTTTATGACACATCTTGTACTTATATACGTAACTTCACATCTCCAGGACTCTTCTGAGTATTCTGGCAGATTGCAACAGTGCAGTGTTCTGGATGGTATCAATCCTTCCTCTGATTTCCAGACTTTCCAAACCCTTTTCCAATCCTTTTGGGACCGTTCTAAGTGCACCAACTACAATTGATATAACTTTGACTTTCATATTCCATAACTTTTTCAGTCCAGGTCCAGGTATTTGTCCATTTTTTCATTTTTCTTTAGCATCACCCTGTGATCTGCTGGAACTGCAAAATCCACCAGTTGACAAGTTGTTTCTTTTTTGTTAATCAGCACTAGGTCTGGTCTTCTTGCTGGGATAAGGTGATCCGTTTATTATTATTATTATTATTATTATTATTATTTATTATTATTATTATTCGTTTCGAGCCATTTCTTTCTTTTATTATTTATTCATTTCATTGCAGTGTTCCTCTTCATAATCATCTAATTATTTTTTAATGATTTCTTCTTCTTCTTCTTCTTTTTCTTCTTCTTCTTCTTCTTCTTCTTCTTTTCTTCTTTCTTCTTCTTCTTCTTCTTCTTCTTTCTTCTTCTTCTTCTTCTTCTTTCTTCTTCTTCTTCTTCTTCTTCTTCTTTTCTCTGCGATCTTTATCCCCCGTCCCCCAAACCCTGAACCTCCCCTTGTGTAAATGGCATTCCCAATAAATATAAATGACACCTGCTTTACTCATGCAGCATTCTTCTCATATCAGCCGTCTTAATTAACGACAGCTTTACTGTGAACCAAATTAATCTTAGAGACCGAAATTGAATTATCAACCAGCGAATGGAGAACGCGAACACGATCGACACTTACACAATAAACTAAAACACACGCACATACAGACACACACACGCGCATGCGCCAAGTCCAAACAGAAGTGTTCAAACGCGTTCACACGTTCTAATGCTCGCTAAAAACATTTTTTTTATTAACACATTTATATATTCATATAGTTACAGTGTATATTTCGTCACATTTTATCATTTTAGTCAACCTGTTCACAATAAAATGTTTATTGATCAGCTGATGGTAAATAATTGAGTCTATGCATATATTTATATTAGTAATACGTTGTCTCGTCTTGTAATGGGTATCCTCGTTAAAAATATTTGTACTAAATCAGTCATTATTTAAAATACTAATACTAACTTTTTTTTAGGATGTCTCAACAGGTCTTAATAATTCGTCTGAGTATTCTAGCCGGTCTCAACAATGCTGTTGTCTGGATTATCTCAATTCTTCCTCTGATTTCCAGTTCCTCCACTCTTTTTTTCTAAAGTTTTGGGGATCGTTCCAAGTCCACCAACAACAATAGGTACCACTTTGACCCTCATATTCCACAGTTCTTTTAATTCTCAAGCAAGGTCCAGGTATTTGTCTATCTTTTCGTTTTCTTTCATCTTCACCCTGTAATCTGCTGGGACTGTAACATCTACCAGTTGACAAGCTTTCTTTTTTTTGTTAATCAATACTAGGTATGGTCTTCTGGCTGGAATAAGGTGATTCGTCTGTATCTTAAAATCCTAGAGCATTTTATGTGTTTAATTCTCAAGAACAGAGTCTGGTTTATGCAAATACCAATTTGTTATATGGTTAAAATTGCGTTTCTTGCACAATTC
Organism: Doryteuthis pealeii; assembly: GCA_023376005.1. Taxonomy (NCBI): domain Eukaryota; kingdom Metazoa; phylum Mollusca; class Cephalopoda; order Myopsida; family Loliginidae; genus Doryteuthis; species Doryteuthis pealeii. The sequence continues at coordinate 24,937,163 of CM042148.1, forward strand.
CCAATGTATCACCTTCCCAAACTAGTCGTGCCTACTTTTGTATTCTCGTTGTGCTGGTTTGCTTGATAAGTGCTTGATTGTCTCATCTCTGTCTCGATTATTATTATTATTACTATTATTATTATTATTATTATTATTATTATTTATTATTATTATTGTTATCGAGTTTTGCACACCGGTGGTCACTGGAGGCTGGGTGACAGCAAGTCTCCTCAGGTCTCCAGGAAACTTCTGAGTATTCTAGCCGATCTTTACAATACGGTAGTTTAATGATCTCGATTCTTCCTCTGATTTCCATTTCACCCAAACTCTTTTCCAAACCCTTGGGGACCGTTCCAAATGCACCAATTACAATTGGTACGACCTTTACCATCATCTTTCACAATTTCTTTTAGTTATCTGGCAGGTACCAAGTATTTGTCTTGTTTATTTATCTTCTTGCTTTCTTTCATATTCACTCGGTGATTCACCGGGACAACAAAATCTCCGAGGTGACAAGTTCTCTTCTTCTTGTTAATTAATATTAGCTCTGGTCTTATAGCCGGCATTAGGTGATCTCAAAGTCCCACAGAATTTTATGCGTCTCGTTCTCCAGAACAGATTCCGGTTTGTGCATATACCATTTAGTAGCACGGTGAAAGTTATTATTATTATTATTATTATTATTATTATTATTATTAGCATGACCTTTAGATATACCACAGTATGAAAATTTAACAACGTTTGATATGTTTACTTAAGAGCTATTGAAAATACTTCAGTATGTAAAAAGTATGATAATCCTGACTTAACGAACCCAGAACCTTATGGTTTCAGTCAGACGCTCAAACAACTGAGCTAAACCAGCCATAGGGGAAGTGAATTTAAAGTAGCTTTATTTTTGCTTAACAAACGGCCGTTGTGTCCCGCCCTGCCCGGGGTGAAGGGGTTGGGTAAATATATACATGTTAATATCGTCTACTTAACATTCTATAATCTTCATCAGTGTTTTATATACTGATTTTAATAACATTTCCACTGTTTCAATTTTCATATTGAAGTAGTTTTAAATTTATCATGATTGGCCATTATTTTTTATTATCACTAGCAACAGGAAACACTCTCCGGGCGTCGTAAAAATTAATTTTTGAAAGACATTGCCAGAGAGGGTGGGAGTTAAAAATTCAATGTCAGAGGATTTGTATCATAAGTAAGACAAATCCTCATATTTATTAAAGGATTAAGAAAAAATAAAACAATTTGTAATGAAAACTGAGCTTACTCAAATTTTGGGTGTATATAGCATAAGAATATTGTGACGTAAGCCGTGACGTAGAGCTATGATGTAGTTTTTGTTACAGACATAAATACTGACAATCTCCATTATTAATAGATATGCATCTCTTTTAATGATGGAAAATAAGTTCTCGATCAAGAGCCATTCCTATGATCCTTTCTATATTTGAGTTTTTTTGGCAAGATCGCTTTACAGAATGAGAAGGGTTATTGTCTTGTAGGAATATACTCTTTAGCTAAGGTCTTGGCACAATAGAGAGTTCTACAAGTTAAACAATCCTGTGTTTCACAAAAAAATGCCAAAAATATATCGATACGCAAATCAAAAGTATTGATAATTGACACTGACTGATATAGATTGATGTCTAGACGTCGATACATCACCTCTTTATCATATAAGTTGTGTGCATACGTCTCGATACTTTTTGATCTCATTTCGTGAAAAATAAGAAACATAAAGATAATTTATTTATATATGCTAAATAAATATATATATATATAATATATATATATATATATATATATATATATTGATATGTACATTACAATCAGAACGTTATAAAGGAGCCAATATATTTTGGAATATTATATATATATATATATGGTCATCCTCAGACACGTGTTTCGACTTATCAAGTCTCTTCAGTGTGGCTAGACATTTGTAAGCTACCTAGAGCTGGAATTGAAATCCGATCGGTTGGGTGCTAGTCCGACACCTTAACCATCAGACTGTTTTCACTTACAGAATGCGAAGGGGATTTTAACTGTTTTCATGCAGACATCGCTTTGTATGTAAAGGCGCCATAGAGTGCTCCATCCCTTATATAGGAGAGCGTTTGGTTTACGCTTAAGTTGGCGGCCCTCAGCGGACCCCACCCCTGAGTGCTCAACCCTAGGGGGATGGGGGCATATATAGAGTCATCCACAGACACGTGTTTTGACTTATCAAGTCTCTTCAGTGTGGCTATATATATATATATTATATATATATATATTGAATAACCCAAGAAACAGAATCCAACCAACCAACCAACCAACCAAACAATATTTAAGACTTAGATAAATTAGTTTATTTGTATAATCTGAAAAAGGTGCTAATTTACCTTTTGATTGTTGAATGAATAAGCAATTTTTTTTTCAGGTGAGATTATTGATACTTTATCTTTTATCTTCTTGAGAAAATAAGTTTTTTCTTTTTTTTAATTAGGAATTTCTTATCGAACGAAGATTAAACATCAACCTGATTTCATTTTTGATATATCTGACTTTAAAGAATAACCGGCAAAAATATTTACAAAGCTAGAACACGTCGAATATTGTTCACATTGAGATTAGTGCAAGAAGCATTTTATTGAAGGAAAAAAACTATTTTAATTCTGAAAGCTGAGATTTTTTTAATCAGTGAAATGATTTTGGTTTGTTTTGTTTTACGGCATATCAACCTCAGTGGGTCATTTAATGCCGATAAAGTTTCGAAATAAATCAATTCTTAATGGATAATACAATTTTTTTATAAATACATTTTTCTATTTAACCATAGATGGGACCCTAACAGGTACTACCACTCCGGGTCAGAGTGGACCAGGGAGTAATGGTGATGAAGGGGTGCTCCACATTCCCCAAACCTCCAAAACTGGAACCTCACCATCAGATAGAGTTTAACGTCATTCCCAGGACATGTAGACCCGCAGCCACCGCCTTCTAGCACCCATATGATAAAAAGGGGTTGGGGCTTGCCATAAGGGCAATAGGGTTGGGAAAATCATATAGGTGCTAGGGCTTGACGTGACCAGCCGATTGATCGGATGGGGCCTCTCCGACCGCCCGTCTAGCTCAAGATAGGGCCAAAGTGGAGTATTGCATGTCATGAACTGCTCATCCACCTGGGCTCTATCCTTAAGCATCACGGGTCGCCACCCACGGCAAACAGGTGGCCCCATTGGGGGAGGCTTGATAATTAGTATTATCTGCGTTATTCGGATCATTGTCCTCATCTTCATTGTTATCTGTACAACGTTTCGGCCGATATGCCCTCCGGCATTCTTCAGGTATTTCTTGTCGGACTCGGGAACCTTCTGGGACTCGGGAACCTTCTTGTTCAATTGGACACATGGCCTAGTGTATAAGGTAGTTAGGTTAGGACAGTTCTAAGTGACAGTTATCTCTAGATTGCAGGTTCAATCCTGATCAAGGACAGCAGTAACATAGAATAATAATTAACACAGCTTAATGTCCCTACCCCAGCTATGGTCATTGAAATGAGAACAGGATACCCCCGTGGATTGAATAAAGGGTTAGGTTATTTGAAGTTGACGAAGTTTCCTTTCCTTTTTTTGCAAGTACTTATATGGCTTTTATTAACCAATCATTTAAAATCAATTATAGCTTCAAGTATTCTTAATGCAAATAACTTTGCAGACAGTTTCAAATGTACCTATGTAATATTGATACGAGGGTTAGTAAAAAAGTAATGCTTCTTTTATACATTATACATAATATTGTCAAACTATATCAAAGCAAAATTAGATAAGACACAACGGAATAGCATGTGTAGAATTTTTTGCCACATTAAAACATAACTGAATTTGAATTGGAAAATTTGTGGTACATTAATGTACATCAATAAAACACTAATAAATTCTATTTATTTGAAAAATTAGTTCCTAATTTTAAAAATTCATTTCTTAGAATAATTTACTTCACAATATTTATTTGTAGAAAGAAAACCTATGTATAATGTGTAAATTCTGAGGACTAATATTATGTATAATGTATAAAAGAAGCATTACTTTTACTTAGGATAGGTATAATTACAAACACAGGAACATGTATCATACATCGAAATGAAGCTGGTCCTCTGTGGATCACATCCCTGTTTCTCCACATAGTCACCGTTTTTGTTAAAACTAATTAATGTAAAAGAAAATTAACCACACCTTATATTATGTAAAACATTATTTCTTAGTGATATATAAGATACATTGCAGGATTTTAAACGCACTAATGACAGGGGCTGTTTTGAGGCAAATCTGACTCTAACCTTGTTAATGAATAACATTTATTGTGTGTAATTTTATTTATGATTTGGACTATAAATTAAATACTCATTGATAAACTTATGCAATTCCTGAGGGAATTGTGATGTAAGGTGTGACGTAGTTTCAGTTACAGACAGACAGAAACCGAATATGTATGTGTACATATATATATATATATTATATATACACATATACATCTTTCTGTCTGTCTGTCTGTCTTGTCTCTGTCTCTCTCTATCTGTCTGTCTGTCTGTCTGTCTCCCTCTCTCTCTCTCTCTCTCTCTCTTCTCTCTCTCTCTCTCTCTCTCTCTATATATATATATATATATATATATATATATATATTTCAAACTTCAAAAACATTTTTAAACAGACTGAATGACAAGGATTACCACTCGCTTTTCTCATTATTCTGTGATAAATAATTTCTTATCTTATGCCCTGAAGATGATCTAATTAATAGATCCAAACACTGCAGCGTCGGCCAATAAACTCACCACTTAACCCATTTAAACCTGTGTGTCTTCATTTTTTCTTGATATATTACATACGTCGGATTCACTTCCATTCTTCATATATATATATATATATATATATATATATATATATATGTATATATATATATATCTCACATACTATAAGCAAATTTCTTTTTAATTTTGTTTGTAATTTTATTTTTACGAAAACGTCTACATGAATCCTGTGTATTTAAATATTTGTGGTCCAGCACTTTCAATCATAATAAAAGAACAATTGTGGGCGTTTTTTTTAATTTTTCCATCTTTGAATTGTGATGTAAGGTGTGACGTAGTTTCAGTTACAGACAGACAGAACCCTAATCTCCATTATAATAATATATATATGTATGTATACATATATATATTATACATACACATATACATCTCTCTCTCTCTCTCTCTCTATATATATATATATATATATATATATATATATTTATCACATAATATAAGCAAATTTCTTTTTAATTTTGTTTGTAATTTTATTTTTACGCTCAAGAAAACGTCTATATGAATCCAGTGTATTTAAATATTTGTGGTCCAGCGCTTTCAATCATAATAAAAGAACAATCGTGGGCGTTCTTTTATTTTTCCATCTTTGAATATCTTTTAAAGATCAGCCTTTGCAGTCTATTCGTCACGGTGACATCACGCATGGCGTCTAAACGAAATCATTAATTAATTGGCTAAATGTTTCAAATAGAATACTAAATACTTTTAAACTCCCAGATCTTATTCTCTTCCGCCCTGTCGGCTGGGGCGTTAGAATGCACCGACTGCACCTCTGCAGAGGGGTAAGACTCCCTCAGTGGGGCCACCTGTTGGCCGTGGGTGGCGACCCGTAATGCTTAAGGATAGAGCCCAGGTGGATGAGCAGTTCATGACTTGCAATACTCCACTTTGGCCCTATCTTGGGCTAGACGGGCGGTCGGAGAGGCCCCCTCCGATCAATCGGCTGGTCACGTCAAGCCCTAGCACCTATATGATTACCCCAACCCTATTGCCTTATGGCAAGCCCCCAACCCTTTTTTATCATATGGGTGCTAGAAGGCGGTGGCTGCGGGTCTACATGTCCTAGGAATGACGTTAAACTCTATCTTATGGTGAGGTTCCAATTTTGGAGGTTTGGGGAATGTGGAGCACCCCTTCATCACCATTGCTCCCTGGTCCACTCTGACCCGGAGTGGTAGTACCTGTTAGGGTCCCATCTATGGGTTAAATAGAAAAATGTATTTATAAAAAGATTGTATTATCCATTAAGAATTGATTTATTTCAAAACTTTATCGGCATTAAATGACCCACTGAGGTTGATATGCCGTAAAACAAAACAAACCAAAACCAAAACCAAAACCAAACCTAATTTTCTTTTAGATTTCTTGATCTTATGATAGTGAGGGATTCTATCCTCTTTTCACTAACACTAGACCAGGGAGATCGTTTCGTGTCTGAGATGGAATGCCACACCTACCATCAGCTCCCCACTTTACCGCACAGATCCAAGCTGTGCTATTCATTCGCTGAGGTTTTTTTTAGTATCGAGCCCCGAACTTTGTGGTTCCGAGTCGAATGCTCTACCGACTGAGCTAAAAATATGAATATCTATACACGCTAATGAATATATGTGAACACCAAGTAAAAAAAACTTTCGGTCAACTTTTGCGCAATAAAAAGTAAGGATAAATCATATTAAACATAAGCCAGGACCAGTGCGTGCTACTGCCTCCCGACCGGGGGTGCAATCCTCCTTGGGGACCTCTCTCTAACTCTTTCTCTCTTGCCAATGAATGGAATATTGATGTCCAATATTACCAGTGTTAGAAAAAAATCAAAATATATTTTCTCCAGATAACTTCTCCACCGGTTATCTCTCCTGGCAGGTCTTTTGCACGGCATCCAGTATCCACACAAAGTTGATTGGTAGGTTATTGCTAGTCAGCCTACACTGGTGTGTCCATATGGAAATGTCCACAGGAGAACGCCACTTATGAGTTCATCTTTTATTCTCCAGCAGTGTTCAGCATGTTATGTTTGTCTTATCTGTTTTGTTTTATGTGATAGGAGGTGAGTGTCCGTAGAGCTGTTTTTTATGAAGTGCTGCTTTCAGTATTTGTTTAAGACAGAACGCAGCCTCCTTGTGTAGTTCCCATCTAGCCTTTTTAAGCGCTACAAAATTAACATGTAGAGAGGGGGGGCACGTATCATATATTTGTTGGGTAGGCGGGAGCATGTGATACGAGCACCGACTCTGGTCATAGCTAATCCTGTTATAATTAACCTACAGATTAAATGTACACTCCTAGAAAATTTTTGCTTTAATTTATGTGTTCCGGTATTTCCATATTTTTACTTGGTGTCCATATATATTGTTTTACACACTGAACTGACCAACGGAGTCCAAGCCGTGATTTCTGTCAGGGTTTTCTCCCTTAGCTTTTTCTTATCCAGTAGGGGTTATTTAGACAATTACGCGCCTGAATACCAACCCAGGTATTTCTATGTTTTCGCGTTAATCTGCTAGATGGCCGTTGAGCGAGAAGCTTCCTCCACCCTTTCACAGGTTTTATTTTTTGTCCTTCTGGGTGTTTAGCCACCCTCCTCACCAGGCAATATTTGTGGGGGCACCGGTTTAGTCGCCGATGATCCGACTAGGAAACAGGTAATACGGGGTCACATAATACCCATAGCGCTTTGTGCGACCCGACACATATATTATGTGAACAACAAGTTAAACATTTTCAATCAATTTTCGTACAATGAAAAGCAATGAAATAAGTAGGCACATTAAACAGAAGTTAAAGCCAGGGTCAGTGCGTACTACCCACAAACGCCCCAACTGGCGTTGGTCAAACCTTCTTAAGGGCACCGGAAGGGTGGGTTTCATGTATTTTCTATGAATACTACTTTATGAAAATTAAAATTTAGTAGAGAAGCGTCCATGTAACATACGATAGTAGTCAAAATGTAATGCCATTTTGTTTAGGACAGGTATAATTACCAACACAGGAACATGTAACATACATCAAATTGAAGCTGGTCCTCGGTGGATCACCTCCCTACTCCTCCACATAGTCACCGGTTTCTCTCAATAGGAATTTTCCATCTTCGAATGAGAGCATGTATTCCTGCCCTGTAAAATTCTGTTGACTGTTCTTTGAGTCACTTATTCACTACAGATTTCACTTTCTCGTCACTGGAATAATGTTTACCTCTCAAACCGTCTTTCATTATTTCTTTTCACTTCACAGAGAACCAGCTTCATTTTGATGTATGATACATGTTCGTGTATTGGTAATTATACCTGTCCTAAACAAAATGGCATTACTTTTTAACTCAACCTTGTAGATTCGGAACGAGGGGCATAAGATACTATTACCATCACTGACCATTGCTAATCCTGCCATAGTTAACATACAGAATATTGTTCATATATTTTCTATAATATTATTTTACAAAAATTGACATGTAGAAAGAATGAGTCCCGTATAATAGATCGTGGATAGAGCCATGAGACACTAGCACCGAACCTGGCCATAAGGGTTCCTTCCATAGTTAACCTATAAATTCAATGACTAATACTTCATGAAAAATGACATATAGTAGAGAGGTGTCCACATGCGACACTAGCGCCACCTCAGGCCATAGCTAACGTAGTTTTGTCCAGCTTAGGAAAAGGCTCCAATATATTTTAGGGACCATATGACCTTTAGACAGCCCTTTTTGATATCGATTAAGAAAGGACATGTTTTTCATTTACACCGTCAATATCCGGTTGTTATAACATACGATTTTTAGATTTTTTTAAATTATAAAACTAAACCCTAACCCTAAACCTAACCCCTAACAAACAACCGGATATTGACGGTGTAAATGAAAAACATGTCCTTTCTTAATCGAGATCAAAAAGGGGTGCCTAAAGGTAATATGCTCCTATTTTAGTAGTAGAGACTACTCATTAATGTATGACTTCGATCATGTTTCTGTTGTTAAATATAATTTCTAAAATGTTTCATATTCGAAGCTAAGTTTTATTTTAGCGAAAAATTTCATTTTATTTCTTTTGGTTTTCGCCTTTATTCTTCAAATTATTGTTTGTCACGATATCCATCCTGGTAGAGTCAAGCTGAAGAACATATCACAAAACGTTTCAATGCTCTAGAACATTATTATTATTTCTAGTACAAAATAAAAAACACGATGTAAAAATATATTTTTGAAACATATTGTCTGAGGGGTGGGAATTAAAAATTCAATGTTAGCGAGTTTGTACCCTAAGTAAATAAAATCATCAAATTCATTAGAGGATTAAACAATAAAACAATTTGAAATGTAAACTTTAAACTTTAAACTTGAAATATGTATTAAAATAAAACAAACTATATATAGATATATAATACCAGTCATGTATTTATTAAAACTTGTTTTAAAAAAACAATGAGGACGGTCTAATGTTGCATGTTCAAATTTTGAGTTTATTTATTCTATGTTAACACGATTTTGGGTAATGTGATGTAAGCAGTTACGTAATTTTTGTTACAGACAAAAACCGGAAACGAATCTCCATTATTAATAGATTTTTCATGAAAAAAAAAAAATTCCATTCATTGTTCATGTCTGTCTTGTAATACAGCTTCAAACTCACACTTTTATGACACACCTTGTATTCTTGAAAAATTAACGTCCATTCATTGTTCATTTCATCTTGGTAAATACAGCTTCTAACTCGGCACTTTATGACACACTTGTATTCTGAACAAAATTAACGTTCCATTCATTGTTCTTTCTGTCTTGGTAAATACAGCTTCTAACTCGCACTTTATGACACACCTTGTATTCTGACAAAATTAACGTTTCATACATTGTTCATTTCTATCTTGGTAAATACAGCTTCAATCGGCACTTTAATAATGCACCTTGAATTCATTCATTGTTCATTTCTATCTTGGCAAATACAAGAGAGGTGCCACATATCGGGGTAGTGTGGCATGCGACACTAGCGCACCCCAGGCCGTAGTTAACCCTGCCATTTTTAACTTACAGATTGAAGTTCCATTCCTTGAACATTTTTGCTTTAATTTTATGTGTTCTGGAATTTCCATAGAGAAATTTTTAATTTTCCCCTTAATTAGAATGCTCTGCTCTAAGTTCACTAATTGAATGCAATAACAATGCGCTACGAAGTGATAGCTAATAACCCAATTTAAAGGTCAAGCAATTTATTCATTCTAAAGTTAATTATCATCTGACAGACACTAAGTCAGTACGTAACTTATTTTGTACTCTCACATTATTTACTTACTTAAAAAAAACCAAACCTTCCTCTAATCTAATCAATTCTTTACTTTATAATTAGGATTAAAGAGACGACAGAAAGTCTTTTATGGTACGAAACTCTCGAAGTAGACTTTATGGAAATTTGAGCAAGGAGACTTAGAAAGAAAACCTCATTTACTGTTCCTTTAATTAATCAATTGTTGATAATCAAATAAGTACAAGAGGTAGAAAATAAGGACTAAATAAAATTAAAAAAACAACAACACTAGAATGCCTAAAGAAATCTCAGTGAAATATGGGGACTATCCAAAAGTTTGGTTTCCTTCTGGTTGTTGGTATCCTTCCGTCTACTGAAGACGATGGCGTAGTGTCCATTTAAAAAAAAATCTGCAACTGCCGAACAGACCATTTTTTGAATGGCAATCTCTGGTGCAGTTACTGTAAACAAACAGTGATGCTTGCTGGAGATGCTGTTGTCTCTCCTTCCTTCTGGCTCTCTTTTCTGTGGCGGCTTCTTTCCTCTCTTTTTCCCTCCTTTTCGTTCCTTGTTTGGCGAGAAGTCACCAGGTCGCACGGTCTTCTGCACAAGCCTCCCATGTGCTGGAGTTAATGTGGCATGTCTTCATGCTTCTCTTACAGACATCCCTAAAGTGCAGGCGTGGTCTTTGTTGTAATGACACGTAAACGTTCATGGGTTATTTAATGCCAAAAACACTGGAAGAAGCGTCGTGGTTGTCAGCTTAAGACGTGGGGGAATAATGGTGAGAGTTGAACCGTGGCTAATCTGAACAAAACTGTATTTAGCATTGGATGGCTCATAAGGGTTGTTTCTTTGTTGTAATAACACGTAAACCTTCGTGGGTTATTTAATGCCAAAAACACTGGTAGCCTCGTGATTGTCAACTAAAAACGTGGGGGAATGATGATGAGGGCAGAGCCATGACTAATATGAACAAGCTCCCTCATCGATGTTAAATCGCCGGTTTGCCGATAACCATCTCTCGAGCTTGCCAAATTTTTTCAACACTGGTGGAGGTTGACGGGTGTCCCACTCCTTCTTTGTGAATCACACTTGTCCGGCTAATTCTAAACTTCTCTATTCACTCATACACACTAATACGCAGTAGTGCACTGTCCCCGTATTGTGCTAAAAGCATCCGACGATTTTCAGCCCCTTGAACTCCTTCTAAACAGAAAAACCGAGTCACTTCCTTGCTTGCATGCTGCTAGTGGAGCGGCCATGTTTAAATATCTGGAGGTTGAATAGTTGGATGCATACATTTCCAAAGTGTATTAGTACAATGTGAAATGCAAACAGCCTTGTCCAGGATTTGAGCTCGTGCCCATTTCCTATGACAATAACAATTACACAGCGTACCTCCTTAGAAATCATATATACAAGAAGACAGGATTTAGTATTGGATAACCCATAAGGATTGATATGCCATTAAACAACATAACCAACAATCTAAACAAAAATACAAATAGTGACACTTTTTTAAATGTGTGTACATATTTACGAACCCCTTCGTACGAGCAGGGTGTGACACACGGTCAATTTCTTAAGCAGAGTTTAAAAGGTTTGAATTCAAAGTTTTTCTTCTAAATTGGTTCCCTAAACAAGGTTAAAGAGCCCAGTCTGCCCTCCTATTTACCCATAGCTACAGGGAGAGTAGGTGGATGCATACTTTTCCCAAGGGTATTAGCACTATGTAAAATGCAAACAACCTCTTCCAGGAATTGAAACCGGGTCGACGGGACTCTTTCCTACTACTCTAACCGTTACACCACGGGCACCTCCTAACTTTTCATGTTTGTAGAGTAACTAAAAATCATAATATTCCATCGAGTTAAAAGAAAGACCAATGGCAGAAAAATGTTAAGTATGAGTGTCAATCTATATTCTTTATCCTTCCTTGATTCAGTCGTTTCACTGAGAACAGGATTAGAATTCAGTCGTCTGTGTCGTACAGTCTCACACTATAAGTGAAGATGCTTTCAGCGTTTTCTCTATGGTTGGGTTTCCAGTCACGTGTCAGGGGTGTCAGTAGGACATATTCCGAATAAATCCTTTGGGGTAATTCCATGTCAAATCCTCCAGAAAAGCAAAATTGTCAGCCCACTTGAATTTTTCTGAAGTTTTTACCAAACGTGTACTATGTTAAACTTACACAATCCACAAAGTTTGAGGTTCCAATGAACAAAACCAAACCATCTTTTTGGTACAAATAATGTTCAATATATGTGATATAATAATATGAATGTTTTTGTCAAAGATGCACTGCTATACTTGGGATATTTGATCTTGCTATGAAAAAATCATCAATAACTGAAAATTTACTTGTCTTTAAGACTTTTTTGATAGCATCTAAAAATGCTTTTATAGACTAATTTTTAAGAGTAGGAAAGCTCGAGAATTCATTTTACAGACAAAAATAATCTACAAAGAGTTGCCATTTTTCGCGAATCCCATCAAATTTGGAGCGGTAAAAATCGACATAACTCCGCCAATTTTTGGAATTGGAAGCTCAAACTTTGGGGATTGTCTAACTATAACATAATCCAGACCTAGACACAAGTTCAGAAAAATTGAAGTGGGTGGGTGACATGGCCTGGATGATTTGACATGGAATTACCTTTTTGACACCCACCCCCGGAAAAACAAAAGCCCATGATATCAAATATTCTTGCTAGTGTTATTTTCTCTGAGCGACTGGTATAACATTGTGTTTTTTTGTTGTTGTTTTTTTTTATTGACTTAATGCGTTTGTTTTTGCTTGCTTTTAAAGAAACGATAAACACTTTAGCAAATGTGCGAAAAATATTTTTTTTCTTTCACTTTCTTTTTTTACATACACTTTCTTTAGTTTGTCTCCTCTAATTAATCACCATGGTAACTGAAGCAACGCTATTTTACACATTCTAAAAACAGAAACAAACCAATGTTTAGTGGTCGGTGGGTAAAGAGTTACACAGCTGATTTAGACATTGATTCGATTATTTTTTTAATTAGCTGTTATAATTAATTAACTAATTCCATAACTTTTATTAATATGAGTCTCTGAGGTGAGTTTATGTTTGGCACAAAGCCACAAGTATGAATCGTCTCGTAAGGACGGAACTCTTGAACCAGTTATAAATTACACTGGTTTACAAAAAATACTTTTTGTCTGAGGCAAGAATGTGAATAGGTGTTTTTTTTTACTAATTTGGGTGTGCTGAATTCAAATTTATAAACAGTTCTGCTCTATCACCTCTAGTTTTCTGTCTTTTAAATAGTCTCATTTTAGTATATACAGAGTATATACGTGCTTATTTCAACAGTTGCATCAGCTTATTACAGATAAAACAGGATGGATAAAGAACATTGACGGAATAAATATACTTGGATGACACAATGTACACAATTCATAGTACCGCAGACAGTTAGAAGTGTGTTTTCTTAGATGATCTGCTGTATTTTGCCTCCGGGATGTCACGCAAGAGCATCCAGCAAAAGTCTCCCATCATGCCGGGATTCCACTTGTTTTGGTAGTTGCTCTCCATCTTTGTAATGTCCTGATGGAATCTTTCTCCGTGCTCATCACTCACTGCTCCAAGGTTTGGAGGGAAGAAGTTGAAGTGGGAATGGAGAAAATAAATTGTGAGTGACATTCGACATCCCATATCCTCATAAGTCTTTAGCAACTTCTCAATACAGACTTGGTAATTTGGTACGCATGTGTTATCAAGGAAGCCACTACAGATTGACTTAAATGCTTTCCATGCTCTCAGTTTCCTGCTTAATAACTAAAAGAGAAAACATAAGTCACACAATATTAGAAATTAACCCTGAATGCATATACGCCTTTATGTACAGTATGTGTACAAACTGTACAGTATGCATATCTAAAAACTAGAGGTGATGAGTAAAAACGGATTTCAAATCTGAATTCAGCACCCCCAAATTAGGTTAAAACAGCTATTTTTGTGCTTGCCTCAATTTCTTTGTAAACCAGTGTTATTTGCGATACTAGCTTGTTAAAGAGAGCGTACCATCGTGATGTAATGGACACCAGGCTTGTCTTGCAGATCCATTACTTTTGAATAGCGGGTTCGATTCTCACTGGATGTCCCATACTTGAATGCGTTGTGTCACATCCTACCCGGGGCGAAAGGGTTGCATAAATATGTATTAACTGGCTACCTAGAGCGTCCTATCATAAGGTAATAGTTAGCAATTTTGTCTCGCAGATCCATTGCTACTGAATGGCGAGTTCGATCCTCGCAGTATGCCCCTTATTTGCGACCTTGTGTCACATCCTATCCGTGTAAAACTGGTTGGGTAATAAAAAAAGTTTGATCCTCGTTGAGTGCCCCATACACGCGAACTTTTGTCACATCCTTTCCGTGGCTAACGGATTGAGTAAATAACTTCTAGCCTACTAACTAGAGTGTCACATTGTAGAGTTAACAAGCTTGACTCGTAGATCCATTGCTACTGAATAGCGAGTGGTAAATGAGTTAGGTAAATACCTACCTACTAGCTTGCTAACTATTACACCAGGGCGTAGCTTAGATTTAACAAAAGTACGAGACAACCGGTGAGAATCGAACTCACTACTCAGTATAAGAGCCGGTTTAACTCAGTTGGTAGAGCGTCCAGCTAGGAACGACAAGGCTCCTGGTTCGATACCGGCCCTGGCCAACTCAGCGTATGAGTAGCACAGGGATCTATGCGGTAAAGTGAAGAGCTGCTGGTAGGTGTGGCGCTCCACCTCAGACGCAAAAACAATCTCATTGGTCTAGCGCTAGTGAAAGGGGGATATAATTCCCCGCTGATTGGCTGATACCGACATTAGGCCGCCCCGATAACTTTACTTTTACTTAATCAGTATTAAATAATCTGCGAAACAATCTTGTTAATCGTTATAACTTGGTAAGGTGCTCTTTAAAATATTAAGCATATGACACTCAGTGGGGACCAACATCACAAAGTCTAAACAGTTGGTGCTGAGTGTGTGATGGTTATTGTCGTAAGAAATGGGTTCGATGACCCGAGTTCAAATCCTGGACGAGGTGGTTTGCATTTCACATAGCACTAATACCCTTGGAAAATGTAGATATTTAACCGACTCGTTTACCATTGATGGCGTAATTGAAAAACATGTCCTTTCTTAATTGATATCAAAAAGGGGTGCCTAAAGGTAATATTGAATTGTGCTGTGGTTCTTCCTCCTTTACCTTTTGTCCTTAAGGGCGACTCTGATAAACTAAAATTCTTAATAAACAACTACACTATTGTGGAAATTAATTAAAACAAACTTTTTAGTTTCCATTCTTTCACCATACGGTCAGTTTTAGACCCACTGGAGAGACATTTGTTTACTTTACCCTCTCCTTGTCGCAATGGCTGGGATTATGACATGTAAACTCTTCGTTGCGTCTTGCACTCATTCCGATGACGTGCCCACGTTTTTTTAACGTTACGGCTCTTCCTTCTAATGGAGTGAACGATGTGTGGATAAAGAAATATTCAATATACTTATCTCTCTATCGGTACTATATCGGAGAGGGTAGAATCTTGGTTGTTGGGCAGTAGTTCAGCTGTTGGCAGTTCCATAAAAGAGATCTCGGATATTATAATAATAATGGAAATATTCGTTTTGTTTCAATTAATTTGCATAAGGTTCTACATAAAAAAATGTACATATGAACGTACAATATAAGCAATTTCCTAACCTCTAAGCATAAAATAACCCTGGACTGGTTGAAATGCTGTTAAACTAATAATAATTAATATTGTATAATATTAGGTTTGGTTTCTTTTATGGCACATGGTTAATAATTTCTGGGATAGCTAATGCCTAGCCTATCTTTCTAGAACAGTCGTGGCATTATTGAACCCATAGATAGAGAGTGAGATGGTTCATACCTATTCAAAGAGTATTAGTCCGAAAGTGAACGTAATAGCACGACTGTTGCTTGAACTGGCTAAGTACGACGTCGCAGTCTAGCACGTTAGCCACTACGCCACGGTGACTCCCCTGTTTAATATTTAACGTTTTAATTTCTACTGGTCGGCTAGTCATGAGTAAAACGACACACTGCTTTGTAATATAAATCCTATTTCATTTAAAAACTTATTTCATTTTATTGATGAGTTTTATATCAATAAAATGAGATCATCATTATTATTATTGAACTGGGTTCAATGACCCTTACACCCTTAATGCCATTCCTGGTTTTGTAGCAAAATTAAATCTTGAATTTTATTCGCGTTTGTTAACAAACACGAAGTTCTGCGATGCAATGTGAATAGATAAATAAAATAAGATGAACAACGCAACGTGTCGTCTAGAAACTAATTACGATTAGGGTCGTAGGATTTTGTATAACTGATCTCGGGAAATCATTCAAAAACGTCGGAGAGTTGATTATCTGATTTGGATAAATATCAAAAGACCAAAAAACATAAACAAGGGTTAAAGATTTGATTGTTTGGCTGGTTGGAATTTTACAGCATGTCAATCCCTGTTGGGTTATTTTATTACCGAAGACCTTTTGTTTTATTCATTCTTGATGAGTATTCAAATTTTTTAAACTCAATTTTTAAACACATATTTTAAACTCATTTATTTCTATTTGACCCATAGAATGAATCCTAACAGGTACTACCACTCCAGTTCAGAGTGGATCTGGGAGTAATGGCTATGAAGAGGGACGCCACATTCACCAAAGCTCCAGAATTGAAACTTCGCCACTTGATGTAGTTTAACATCATACCCAAGACACTAAAGTCCTCATCCACCGCCTTCTAGCACATATATAATAAAAAAGGGTTGGGTGTTATGAAAAACACCCAACCCTTTTTTTTGTTTTAATTAATTTCAAAATAGTGTAACTGTTTATTAAGAATTTTAGTTTAGCAGAGTCGCCCTTAAGGACAAAAGGACAAAAAGGAGGAAAAACCACAGCAATGGGGGCAATTAGGTACTTGGGCTAAATGTTACTAGATCGGAGGGTCTAGCCTAAGTAAGGGCCAAAAGGAAGCGTTCCATGTCATTGACTGCTCGTCATCATGGGTCACCATACATGGCCAACAGGTGGCCCCATTGGGGAGGGATCTTACCTCTCTGCAGAGGTGTATTCTTCTGATAATGCGACTTTTTTTGGTTGGGGAGTCCCATGGCGTAGTGGGTAACCTGTTGGATTGTGACATCGGAGTTAACGAGTTCGAACTCCAGTCGCGCTATTACATTCACTTTCGGACTAATATCCTTGGGAAAGGTATGATGGTAGGTTGTTTTGTTTTACGGCATATCAACCCTTTTCGGGGCATTTAATACTGAATGAAGTCATTTTTGATAAACAAAGAACTCAGGATGTTTACAGTACCAGTTGTTGCTTAAGTTGTCCCCCGATTAAATATTGAACAGGCTCATCGCGGCTTAACCTTGGTAATCTAGCGGGGACCGGTGTTTTCAGCGCCACTTTGACGTAATGCATGTGTGTGTCTGCAGGCCGAAGACTGAATTACTTAAATAGGCAACCCATTTGTTTGATTATCATTTATTTGCTGAGATGAAGAAGAGAGGAATGGACTCACCAGACACATGAGACACTATTACGTTCACTTTCGGACTAATATCCTTGGAAAACGTATGAACCCGCAGCTCCAGAATTAGGTAGTACCGCTATTCTTCTATAAGAATGGCTTTAGCATTAAATAATAAACAAAAGGTTGGTATGTGTTAGCATCAGTCCTAATTAAATTCTAGAGTAACTCCTCTTGATTAGTAGGGGACATTTGCCTCCAGTGACCGGCGCATTGTGGAGCGAGAACTGGAAATGGGACTTCCGCGATTACACACATGGATTGGTACACGAGCTAGCTGGTCACACACACGTTTTAGGGCAGAAACATTTCTCTACTCTGCGTCAAATAAAACCTTGTTAATTTCCAACACTTGGGTCATGCATTTTCATTTAGAGTTCCGTATTTTATTTATATGTAAAAACATGACAATACACTATTAAATATATAAAAAAAAGGAGGCGCGAGGTGTAACGGTTTGAGTCGTTGGAAATGGACCCGGTTTCAATTCCTGGACGAGTCTACAGTTCACATAGTGCTAATAACCTCGGGAAAGGTATGAATCCAACTACTCTGTCTCCAGCTATGGGTAAATGGTAGGGAAGAATGGGCTCTTTAATCTTGGCTAGGTAACCAGTTTAGGAGAAGCGAAATTCAAATCTGATTAAGAAATTGACTTTATGTCACATCCTGCTCGTGTGGAGGGGTTGGTAAATATATACGTGAGCTAGCTAGCTGGTCGCACACAAGTTAGGCTCTTAAAGTCACTGTTTATGGCAGAAGTATTTCTATACCCTGTGTCAAATAAAATCTTGTTAATTTCGAATATTTGTGTCTTGCATTTTCATTTAGTGCTCGGTGTTTTATTTGTATGTAGAAAACATGACAATACACTGTTAGATAAGGATTTTGCATACTCTTCTTCTTTACTTCTTTACTTACTTCTTTCTTACTCTTCTGTCCGTCTTTGGAATCTTATAACATCTTGTCTTGGTCTGGAATCTTCTAAGGTCTGGACTTTCTTGGGGACTTCGGGTCTGGTCTTCTATTGGGAATTTCTCTTTATCAGAAGCCCTGTGACATTGTTAGTTTTTAGAGGTAATAACACAAGACTCCGATTTGCTTTGATCTTACTTTATTTTTAAATCCCCAACCAGACATCTGCGCAGAGTGAGTCGGAGCGTGTATAACACGTCTCACCACCGTCATGGTTTCTCGCCGACTGACTAAAATCTATTTCTAATCTAAACCGGAAGAGGGTCTCCTCCACCGATTCTCACGGTATCCACCGGAAAGTTAGGACTGAGGTCAAGCCTTGTCACTCATCCTTCAAGGCTGTGGGCTGTAACTTATAACAGCCATTTATTTCTACACTATTGCACATAAATATTAGGTATCTAATAATTATGTAACAAAGAAACCTAAAGCAAACATGGTATTTTTTGCAAATTCCGGAAAGCGAGTAAAGAAAGGATCATAAAATCTTGGGGTCTGAGAATGTCGCACTTATCATAAATTACTCAGGAGATAAGTAAAAAGTCGTCGGGGCGGCCTAAAGTCGGCATCAGCCAGTCAGCGAGGGAGTCTATCCCATTTTCAATAGCGCTAGACCAAGGAGATTGTTTTTAGCGTCTGAGGTGGAGCGCCACACCTACCATCAGCTCCTCACTTTACCGCACAGATCCCTTTGGAACTTAAACGCTGAATTGGCGAGGACCGGTATCGAACTAGGAACCTTGCGGTTTTCTAGCCGAACGCTCTACCGACTGAGCTAACCCGGCCCACTCAGAACAGATAAAGAATACCAAACTGATCAGAATTTCGACACAATCCACCTTCTAATCAATTAATAGAAAACATTATTCATTACCGAAATGATTCCATTATCAGTTTGTTTTCTGATTATTGATACGTCAAAAAAAAAAAAAAACTCTAACCGGATCCAGTTATTAAGTGATTGTTATTGATTAACTTGAAATGCCAATGTACAATGTCTAATCAATGTGATTAAAATGAGGGCGTGTATTAAGTGCATTGACAAAGAATGCGATTACATTAAAAAAAAAATTTGCCGAGTGAAATAAATACTTTTTTTTATAAATACAGTAGTAACTTGAATTACAAGTGTAATCCATTCCGCTCGTAACCCAATTTCCTCGTATGTCAAATTAGTTTTTTTTCCCGTTGTAATAAACTGATTTGCTATTAACTCTTAAATCCTGTTGAGAATTTTCCAAGTCCAGAGCCATATTTCATATAGGATTTATCAAAAAATGGTATTTTCATTTAAAGCTACCTGAGATATTTCCTTTAAATCAAAGACTTCTATATGTTAATATTACATTTAAATAAAGGCTATTGTTTGGGGTAGATTAGGAAATGTGACTTCTGGCCGGGTGGAATGAGGTGGTATAGAACATTAAAAGTTATAACATTCAAGCTCTACACCCACAAAAAAACACTATTTTTGTTACGTTTTTAATAAGAAAAATAACACTGTATAATATAAAGTAAAGTCGTCGGGGCGGCCTAAAGTCGGTATCAGCCAGTCAGCGAGGGAGTATATCCCCTTTTCAATAGCGCTAGACCAAGGAGATTGTTTTAAGCATCTGAGGTGGAGCACCACACCTACCATCAGCTCCTTACTTTACCGCACAGATCCCTGTGCTACTCATACGCTGAGTTGGCGGGGACCGGGATCGAACTAGGAACCTTGTGGTTTCTAGCCGAACGATCTATCGACTGAGCTAACCCGATTCTTTGATGCGATAAATTTGGGAACTTGAATGTTTTTAGAGAACGCATTTACATAAGCGTATCTGAGTCTCGCTCGTATAGCCAATCTTAGCTCTCAACACAAAGCAATAAGTCGACTGAGTGACAGTTTATAACTCGGAAAACTCGTAAGTTGGGACAGTCGTAAGTCAAAGTACCGCTGTAGTCTATGAAGTTAGTGATTTAGCTACGCACACGTCGAACTTGACGTCTTGGTTGAAAGCGAATAGATTAAATCAGTAAATTCGGTACAGACCTCACCCATAACGATCCACTTATCCCTGTCAATAGGGTTTAGAATACACCGACTGCATCCCCTGCAGAGGGGTAAGACCCCACAAAGGAGTATCCTAGATATGACACTAAGTTGCATCTGGTGGTGAGGCTCATTTTCTCGAGTTCTTGGAAATGGGGAGTCACCCCTTGATTCGCATTATTCTCAGGGTTTACTCTGTCCCATCTACGCCTTACATCCGAAACCTCCGATCAGGGGGACCTCGCGCTTTGCTGCCATTTTTGTCATCATTCTCTCTCTCTCTCTCTCTCTCTCTCTCTCTCTCTCTCTCTCTTTCACCGTCTCTCTTTCACTCTCTCTCTCTCTTTCCGTCTGCCTGTCATTTTCTTTCTCTTTCTCGTTTTTTTCTTTTGTTTTTTTTTGGCGACAGAGGGACAGTTGGGAAAGTTAGGAAAACTACCAGGAATTGAACTGTTAAAATCTCTCACAGGAAAATTATCAACTTCTTTTATTTAGCTACTAGCAGGACCTGTGTATATACCACCGTATGATAATTTAATTATTACAACGCTTGATGTGTTTACTTAAGAGCTTTTACAAATAGTTCAATATGTAAAAAGTATAACAATCTTGATTTAACTCTCACCTTTCTTAAAAAGGATGGTTGTATAATATTTACATTGATTTGCCGATAAACACCTGGAAGGGAAAGGCATTTAAAATATCTACATTAATTTGCCGACATAAAAGTGATAAAAACACGAGCCGAAAATACCTAAGCGTCTGACGCTGGCGCGCTAAAACTAGCGTAAATTAAGGCCGGAGGCTGGGACGACATAATATCAAAATTACCAAAATATAATTCCGTATTCACAATTTCAGTATTACAAATAAAACAAACTTGTAACATCTTTTTTTTTCAATTCCTTTTAATTTTACGTTGGTCATTTAAGCAATGCAAGACCATTTGGAATGTTTCATTTCTAAAATTAGGTGAAATAAAATGGGAGAAATAAGAAATCTGCGATTAAGAAACACCAGATAATCTGGATGTACACTTTTGCATTGCATCTTAAATAATTTGGACGGTCTCATTTTTAACCAGAGGGTTTTGCAGAATGATAACGGGCGGAAGATTTCGGAAATCCAGTATTAATATATAGATGAATCGTATTCGAGGAATGATTTTTAGAGGGTTTTCTTTTTAAAGAAAGCTCACGTTGTCGGGGATGTTTTCCCTGTGTTGGAATCTTTGTAAAATTTGATTTTTTTAAAGCGAAGACGTGTCGGCGATTAATCTTTGTTAAAATGCAAAAATTTGGAACTTGAACATTCTTTCTTGAATAAAATTTAGTCATAAAAATTTGTGTGTGTTTTTTTAATTTTATTTTTAATAAAAGAACCTATTCATTATAAAAGTAAGTAAGTAAAGTCATCGGGGTGGCC
This sequence comes from Doryteuthis pealeii, assembly GCA_023376005.1. Taxonomy (NCBI): domain Eukaryota; kingdom Metazoa; phylum Mollusca; class Cephalopoda; order Myopsida; family Loliginidae; genus Doryteuthis; species Doryteuthis pealeii. Next base: position 24,959,298 of record CM042148.1, read on the forward strand.
TAAAGTCGGTGTCAGCCAATCAGTGAGGGAGTTTATCCCCTTTTCACTAGCGCTAGACCAAGGAGATTGTTTTTTGCGTCTGAGGTGGAGCGCCACACCTACCATCAGCTCCGTACATTACCGCACAGATCCCTGTGCTACTCATACGCTGAGTTGGCGAGGGCCGGTATCGAACCAGGAACCTTGTGATTCCTAGCCGAACGCTATACCGACTGAGCTAAGCCGGCCCTAAAAGTAATTAATTGATGAATATATTTACTGTAATTTTCATTACAATTGTATAATTACCGGATTTTTTTGTATTTAAAAAAAAAAATGCTGCCCCCAATTTTCCTTCAAGGAGTCGTGGCCCCAAGGATGGAAACCAAGAAATCCATCTTTCTACGAAAAATCCCGTATCAGAGTTTCAGAGGGTGTGACCCTTGCGCCGGTCATATACATATGAGTATTAAGTTCATGTCAATAATTATTTATTCTTTTTTTAAACATAACATTTAATAAACAAACAAAAAGTTTCGTGTCAAATAATTATTTATTTTTTTTTTTAAACATACATTTAATAAACAAACAAAAGTTCGTGTCAAATAATTATTTATTCTTTTTTTAAACATACATTTATAACAAACAAAAGTTCGTGTCAAATATTATTTATTCTTTTTTTAAACATACATTTAATAAACAAACAAACTTCAGGTCAAATAATTATTTATTCTTTTTTTTAGACATTGATTTAATAAACAAACAAAACATAAACAAATTATTTAAAAAAGGTTAATATAAGCGTGTTATCATCATACATTTCCTGTTTGTGTGTCGATAGAGGAAGGCCAAGAACGGTGTGCATTTTCTCATGATGTCTCCAAAACAAAATACAAAACACATCAAGAACAACATATTAACCAATCATGGAGTCGACTTCTCGTCGGCTTTGCTATCGGATCGAGGAGGATACTACACGACAGTCGCTTTCTGTGAGTTTCATTACTTATTAAGTAAACTTTCTTCTATTAAAAAAATTTACTTATTTCCTATGACGACAATTATTTTCCTGGCACGTAAAGAACAACAATCACTTAACAAATGCACGTTGTTTGACGTTTAAATAAAAACGCCATCAAATCCAACGAAGAAGACTTTTAATTGATAATGAATCTAGATATTTTTTTTAATGAATAACAATGACTATGAAACGTGTGATTATTAAATTTCATAAACAAAGTATTCTTTAGAATTGTGAAAGTTTCATTCACTGCGTTAAAAAAAACATCTATCCTAAAAGAATTTCGAACGGAGAATCTAAGTTTGTAAGATCAACACCGAATGATGGAAATTTTGAAACGATCGGAAGGGTAAGTTAGATGTTTTCAAATTCGGGGCACAACAAAGTTTTAAGCTAAAAGTTTTTTTTAAAACTATAGCTTATTAATTTGTAAACATTTTTTATAAGATTATGTAACTGTGAATTTAGCAATTTCCTCCCACAATTGTATTTGTATTGGCATTTCAGTCTCGGAAGACTATAATAATGTTTTTGTGCCTGAAGTTACAGCGCCTCCTGTGACTATGAGTCGATGTTTGAAAAATATTCGACCACAGATGTCGCATTTGAAGGCTGTCCCTTAAGATGTTGATGTGTCGGTGCTTTGTTGCCGCTGCTTTCATCTGGACCTCTTAGCTTCATGGTGTTGTGTCAGGGTGACTTCTGACATGAACATCCTCTACTGTTTAAACGTTTGTTTTTTTTTAAGATTGTATTGTTAACATATTCAAAATCAGAATATTCAATTTGTTAAATATTTTATTAAATCTTTTTATGAGATATGAGCAAAGGTATTTACGATGTTTTTTTTATAAGATTTAAATTCTATTTAATTTAAAACAATAGAACTTTCGCTGACGTATGACTATCGACATTTTCGAATTTCCCGCGGTAAGACAATTTGGAAACTTGTCATTTAAAATAAAATTCTCATTCCGGAGAAAATAATCGGCTCAGTTGAAAAATATTCAGAGTTACTTTCGTTAAATGTTCCTTATATTTTTCTAATATATTGAAACTATGAAAAAACGGACATATGACATTTGGCATCCCTTTGCGATCTCGATTCGTGGGAACATTTATCCATTTACAACGGTCAAAATCCAGTTGTTTGTTAGGGGTTATGGTTAGGGTTATGGTTAGTTTTTATAATTAACAAAAAAAAAAAACAACTAACAATCGTCTGTGAAACAATTAATCAGATTTTGACGTGTAAATGGAAATAAATTCCCACGAATCGAGATCGCCAAAAGGGGTGCCTAAAGGTCATATGGTCCAAAAAAACCATCACTAAATCTAATCAAAAATATATTACTTTGCGTTCTAGCACTTGAGGAAAAAATATCGTTTGGCACACCGCACTTTCCAGCATAGTAAAATAAAATTTTACGAATTTTGTAATAATTCAAAAACAATTTATATCAATATTTAGAATTTTATTTATGTTTATTATTAGTCATTGCATTTTTATTCATAGCCACTATCATTTTAATCGGGTTTAAAAAATATACTGGATTCATTTGCTCGCACAAAATCTAGACAGTGGTCCAAAAGTCATGTCGCCCGTATTGTTTTAATTTCACTGTTTTT
>CM042148.1:24962026-24989526 GCA_023376005.1 Doryteuthis pealeii
TCTTAGCGCCTTTTTCAATTTATATCAAATAAATAATTATCTATAGTCTGAAATATGTTTGCTTGGCTTTATTGGTTGGATTCAGTTTCTTGGTTATTCGAATATTATATATTAATATTATATATATATAATATAGCCACACTGAAGAACTTGAATAAGTCAAGAACAGCGTGTCTCGTGGATGACTCTATATATGCTCCCCACCCCCTTCAGGGTTGAGCCATCGGGGGAGGTCCGCTGAGCCCCAACTTAAAGCCGTAAACCAAACGCTCTCCTAATACAGGATGGAGCACTCTATGAGCCTTTACATACAAAGCGATGTCTCCGCCCATGAAAACAGTTAAAATCCCCTGCATTCCTGTAAGTGAAGACAAGTCTGATGTTAAGTGTCGGACTACACCAACGATCCCGATTTCAATCCGCTCTAGTACTACTAATGTCTACACACCTGAAGAGACTTGATAGTCGCAAACACTGTCTGAGGTTGACCATATATATATATAATATATATATATTGCAAAATATTTGGCTCCTTTATAACGTTCTGATTGTTATACATATCAAATATATATATATATATATATATATATGTTATTAAGCATATATTAATAAATTATCTTTATGTTTCTTATGTTTTCACAATTAGATCAAAAAGTAATAGCGACGTATGCGAAACACCAACTTATAGATAAAGAGGTGAGTATCGACGTCAGAATCAATCTAATCAGTCAGTGTCAAATTCTCAATACTTTTGATGATACTTGCGTATGATTATTTTGCATTTTTTGTGAAACACAGGATTGTTTAATGTAGAACTTCTCTATGTGCCAAGACCTTAGCTAAAGAGTATATTCTACAGACAATAGACCCTCTCATTCTTAAGCGATCATGCAAAAAAAACTCAAAATATAGAAAGTCATAGGAATGCTCTTGAGCGAGAAACTCATTTCCATATTTAAAGAGTGCATATCATTAATAATGGAGATGTCAGTATTTAGTCTGTAACAAAAACTACACATAGCTCTATACTCACGGCTTACGTCACAATATTCTTATGCTTAATACTACCCAAAATTGAGTTAAGCTCAGTTTCATTACAAAAAGTTTTATTTTCTTAATCCTTAATAAATATGAGGATTTGTCTTACTTATATACAAACCTCTACATTGAATTTTAAACTCCCACCCATCTCTGGCAATGTTTTCAAAAATAATTTTACGACGCCCGAGAGGTTTCCTGTTGCCTAGTATAAAAAAAATAATGCCAATCATGATAAATGTAAAACACTTCAATATGAAATTGAAACACGTGAAATTTATTAAATCAGCTATATAAAACACTATGAGATTATAGAATGTTAATAGACGATATTAACAGTATATATTTACCCAACCCCTTCACCCGGGCTAGGCGGGACACAACGCCCTTGTTAAGCAAAATAAACTACTTTAAATCATTCCCCTAGGGCTGTTTAAGCTCAGTTGTTTGAGCGTTCTGACTGAAACCAGTAAGTCGGTTCGTTAAGTCAGGATTATCATACTTTTTACATACTGAAGTATTTTCAATACTCTTAAGTAAACATACAAACGTGTTAAATTTTCATACTGTGGTATAATCTAAAGTCATGCTAGAATAATAATAATAATAATAATAATAATAATAATAACTTTCACCGTGCTATAAATGGTATGCACAAACCGAAATCTTTCTGGAGAACGAGACGCAAAAATTATTGACAAGAAGTTTAGATCACCTAATCCCGCTATAAGACCAGACTAATATTAAATTAACAAAAGGAAGAGAACGTGTCACCGCGGAGATTTTGTTGTCCCGGTGAATCAACCAAGTGAATATGAAAGAAAGCAAGAAGAAAATTATAACAAGACAAATACTTCGTACCTGCCAGATAACTAAAAGAAATTGTGAAAGATGAAGTAAAGTCGTACAATGTAATTGTGCATTTGAAACGTCCCAATTTGGAAAAGAGTTTGGTGAAATGAAACTAACCGTTTGTAAATCCTAGAATACTCAGAATTCTCCTCAGTCTCCAGGACACTTCTGAGTATTCTAGCGATCTTACAATACGGTAGCTTTCCATTTCACCCAAACTCTTTCCAAACCCTGTGGACCGTTCCAAATGCACCAATTACAATTGGTACGACCTTTACCTTCATCTTTCACAATTTCTTTTAGCTTATCTCAGATACAAGTATTGTCTTGTTATTTATCTTCTTGCTTTCTTCATATTCACTTGTCATTCACCGGACAACAAAATCTCCGAGTGACAAGTTCTTTACTTCTGTTAATAATATAGCTCTGTCTTATAGCCGGGATTAGTGATCTCAAAGTCCCAAAATAATTTTATGCGTCTCGTTCTCCAGACAGATTCTCGTTGGCATATACCATAGTTAGCCACGTGAAATTATATTATTCATTATTATTATTATTATATTATATATTAGCAGACCTAGATATACCACAGAATGAAAAATTTACAAACTTATAGTTACTTAAGACTATTTGAAAATACTTCAATGTAAAAAGTATGATAATCCTGACTTAACGAACCCCAGACCTTATGCGTTCAGTCAGACCTCAAACAACTGAGCTTAAACCAGCATAGGGAAGTAATTTAAAGTAGCTTTATTTTGCTTAACAAACGGGCTTGTTCCCGCAACCTGCCCGCCGTGAAGGGGTTGGGTTAAATAATATACATGTAATATCGTCTACTTAACATTCTATAACTCTCTCAGTGTTTTATATACTGATTTTAATAACATTTCCACTTTTCATATTTTTCATATTGAAGTAGTTTTAAATTTATTCGATGATTGCCATTATTTTTATTTCACGTAGCAACATGAAACACTTCGCGGCGTCGTTAAAAATTAATTTTGAAAAATACATTGCCACGAGAGGGGAGTTAAAATTCAATCAAGGATTTGTATCAATAAGCTAGACAAATCCTTCATATTATAAAGATTAAGAAAAATAAAACAATTTGTAATGAAAACTGAGCCTTACTCAAATTGCGTGTATATAGCATAAGAATATTGTGACGTAAGCTCGGACGTAGAACTATGATGTAGTTTTGTACAGAATAAATACTACACTCCATTATTAATATATGCATCTCTTTAATGATGGATCAATGATGTTCTCGATCTCAAAGCCATTCTATGAACTCCTTATATATTTAGTTTTATTTGGCATGATCGCCTACAGAAGAGAAGGTTTATTTCTTTGTAGAAGTATACTCTTAGCTAAGGCTTGCACAATAGAGATTCTACAAGTTAAACAATTCCATGTGTTTCACAAAAAAAATGCCAAAAATATATCGATACCAACAAATAGTATTGAGTAATTGACAGCTGACCTATATGATATGTCTAGACGCATACCATCACCTCTTTATCCATATATAGTTGTTGCATATCGTGTCTTCTGATATTTTGATCTAATTTCTGAAAAATAAGAGAAAAACATAAAATAAGATTATAATATATTGCTAAATAAATATATTTATTATATATATATATATATATTTATAGTACATAACATATCAGACGTTAAGGAGCAATATTTGCAATATATAATATATATATAATATGTCATCCTCAGACACGTGTTATCGACTTATCATCTCTTCAGTGTGCTAAAACATTAGTAAGCTACTAAAGCCGGAATTGAAATCCGATCGTTGGGTGCTAGTCCGATCACCTAACCATCAGACTGTCATTCACTACAGAATGCGAAGGATTTTTACTGTTTTTCTGAACACTCGCTTTGTATGTAAAGGCTGCCATTAGGTCTCCATCCCTATAAGGAAGCGTTTGTTTACGCTTAGTTGGCGGCCCACTCACGAACCCTCCCCGAGGCTCAACCCTAGGGGATGGGGAGCATTAAGATAGAGTCATCCACAGACACGTGTTTTGATCTTATCAAGTCTCTCAGTGGGCGTAATATAATATATATATATATAAATATATTATATATTGAATACCCAAAAACTTGAATCCAACCAACCACCAGCCAACAAACAATATTCAGACTAGATAAATTCATTTTATTTGTATAATCTATGAAAAGCGCTAATTTACCTTTTGATTTTTTGAATAATAAGCAATTTTTTTTTCAGTATGCTATTATACTTTATCTATTAATTTTTTGTGAAAATAAGTTTTTTCTTTTTTTTAATAGGAATTTCTTATCGAACGAAGATTTAAACATCAACCTGATTTCATTTTTGATATATCTGACTTTAAAGGAATAACCGACAAAAAAGATTTACAAAGCCATAACACGTCGAATGTTGTTCACATTGAGATTAGTGCAAGAAGCATTTTTATTGAAGGAAAAAAACTATTTTAATTCTGAAAGCTGAGATTTTTTTAATCAGTGAAATGATTGGTTTGTTTTGTTTTACAGCATATCAACTCAGTGGGTCATTTAATGCCGATAAAGTTTTGAAAAAATCAATTCTTAATGATAATACAATTTTTTATAGATACATTTTTCTATTAAACTCATAGATGGGACCCTAACAGGTACTACCACTCCGGGTCAGAGTGGACCAGGGAGTAATGGTGATGAAGGGTGCTCCACATTCCCCAAACCTCCAAAACTGGAACCTCACCATCGATAGAGTTTAACGTCATTCCCAGGACATGTAGACCCGCAGCCACCGCCTTCTAGCACCCATAGATAAAAAGGGGTTGGGCTTGCCATAAGGGCAATAGGTGGGAAAATCATATAGGTGCTAGGGCTTGACGTGACCAGCCGATTGATCGGAGGGGGCCTCTCTGACCACCCGTCTAGCCAAGATAGGGCCAAAGTGGAGTATTGCATGTCATGAACTGCTCATCCACCTGGGCTCTATCCTTAAGCATCACGGGTCGCCACCCACGGCAAACAGGTGCCCCATTGGGGGAGGCTTGATGATTAGTATTATCTGCGTTATTCGGACCATTGTCCTCATCTTCATTGTTATCTGTACAACGTTTCGGCCGATATGCCCTCCGGCATTCTTCAGGTATTTCTTGTCGGACTCGGGAACCTTCTGGGACTCGAACCTTCTTGGTCAATTGGACACATGGCCTAGTGTATAAGGTAGTTAGGTTAGGACAGTTCTAAGTGACAGTTATCTCTAGATTGCAGGTTCAATCCTGATCAAGGACAGCAGTAACATAGAATAATAATTAACACAGCTTAATGTCCCTACCCCAGCTATGGTCCTTGAAATGAGAACAGGATACCCCCGTGGATTGAATAAAGGGTTAGGTTATTTGAAGTTGACGAAGTTTCCTTTTTTTTGCAAGTACTTATATGGCTTTTATTAACAAATCATTTAAAATCAATTATAGCTTCAAGTATTCTTAATGCAAATAACTTTGCAGACAGTTTCAAATGTACCTATGTAATATTGACACGAGGGTTAGTCAAAAAGTAATGCTTCTTTTATACATATTACATAATATTGTGAAACTATATCGAAGCAAAATTAGATAAGACACAACTGAATAGCATGTGTAGAATTTTGCCACATTAAAACATAACTGAATTTGAATTGAAAAATGTGTGGTACATTAATGTACATCAATAAAACACTAATAAATTCTATTTATTGAAAAATTAGTTTCCTAAATTTTAAAAATCATTCTTAGAATCATTTACTCACAATATTTATTTGTAGAAAGAAAACCTATGTATAATGTGTAAATTCTGAGGACTAATATTATGTATAATGTATAAAAGAAGCATTACTTACTTAGGATAGGTATAATTACAAACACAGGAACATGTATCATACATCGAAATAAGCTGGTCCTCTGTGGATCACATCCCTGTTTCTCCACATAGTCACCGTTTTTGTTAAAACTATTAATGTAAAAGAAAATTAACCACACCTTATATTATGTAAAACATTATTTCTTAGTGATATATAAGATACATTGCAGGATTTTAAACGCACTAATGACAGGGGCTGTTTTGAGGCAAATCTGACTCTAACCTTGTTAATGAATAACATTTATTGTGTGTAATTTTATTTATGATTTTGACTATAAATTAAATACTCATTGATAAACTTATGCAATTCCTGAGGGAATTGTGATGTAAGGTGTGACGTAGTTTCAGTTACAGACAGACAGAAACCGAATATGTATGTGTACATATATATATATATATATATTATATATACACATATACATCTGTCTGTTGTCTGTCTGTCTCTGTCCCTGTCTCTGTCTCTCTCTATCTCTCTGTCTCTGTCTCTCTCTATCTCTCTGCTGTCTGTCTGTCTCTCTCCCTCTCTCTTCTCTCTCTCTCTCTCTCTCTATATATATATATATATATATATATATATATTATATATATCCCTCTCTCTCAATATATATATATATATTTATATATATATATTTTTTTCAAACTTCAAAAACATTTTTAAACAGACTGAATGACAAGGATTACCACTCGCTTTTCTCATTATTCTGTGATAAATAATTTCTTATCTTATGCCCTGAAGATGATCTAATTAATAGATCGAAACACTGCAGCGTCGCGCCAATAAACTCACCACTTAACCCATTTAAACCTGTGTTTTCATTTCTCTTGATATATTACATACCGTCGGTTTCACTTCCTTTTTTCATATATATAATATATATATATATATATATATATATATATATATATATATATATATATATATATATATATAAATAAATAACAAAAGACTTATAGATCTTGCATTATAGACTATTTCAGGGAGCTTAGACAAAAATGTCTAATTCTCCCGACTCATCAGATGCGCATCTGATGAGTCGGGAGAATTAGACATTTTTGTCTAAGCTCCCTGAAATAGTCTATAATGCAAGATCTATAAGTCTTTTGTTATTTATTTAAATATAAATTTGCTCTGTGACTCTAACAATAAGAGCACACATTGAGCTCTCAAACTGCGACAAGTTGTTTTAAAAAAAAAACCTATGTCGTAAGGAAGATTTCTTCTCTGGACTTTTGGATTATATATATATATATATATATATATATATATATATATATATATCACATACTATAAGCAAATTTCTTTTTAATTTTGTTTGTATTTTATTTTTACGTAAACGTCTACATGAATCCTGTGTATTTAAATATTGTGGTCCAGCGCTTTCAATCATAATAAAAGAACAATCGTGGGCGTTCTTTTATTTTTCCATCTTTGAATATCTTTTAAGATCAGCCTTTGCAGTCTATTCGTCACGGTGACATCACTCATGGCGTCTAAACGAAATCATTAATTAATTGGCTAAATGTTTCAAATAGAATACTAAATACTTATAAACTCCCAGATCTTATTTTCTTCCGCCCTGTCGGCTGGGGCGTTAGAATGCACCGACTGCACATCTGCAGAGGGGTAAGACTCCCCCAATGGGGCCACCTGTTGGTCGTGTGTGGCGACCCGTGATGCTTAAGGATAGAGCCCAGGTGGATGAGCAGTTCATGACATGCAATACTCCACTTTGGCCCTATCTTGGGCTAGACGGGCGGTCGGAGAGGCCCCCCCGATCAATCGGCTGGTCACGTCAAGCCCTAGCACCTATATGATTACCCCTACCCTATTGCCCTTATGGCAAGCCCCAACCCCTTTTTATCATATGGGTGCTAGAAGGCGGTGACTGCGGGTCTACATGTCCTGGGAATGACGTTAAACTCTATCTGATGGTGAGGTTCCAATTTTGGAGGTTTGGGGAATGTGGAGCACCCCTTCATCACCATTGCTCCCTGGTCCACTCTGACCCGGAGTGGTAGTACCTGTTAGGGTCCCATCTATGGGTTAAATAGAAAAATGTATTTATAAAAAGATTGTATTATCCATTAAGAATTGATTTATTTCAAAACTTTATCGGCATTAAATGACCCACTGAGGTTGATATGCCGTAAAACAAAACAAACCAAAACCAAAACCAAACCTAATTTTCTTTTAGATTTCTTGATCTCATGATAGTGAGGGATTCTATCCTCTTTTCACTAACACTAGACCAGGGAGATCGCTTTATGTCTGAGATGGAATGCCACACCTACCATCAGCTCCCCACTTTACCGCACAGATCCAAGCTGTGCTATTCATTCGCTGAGTTTTTTTTAAGTATCGAGCCCCGAACTTTGTGGTTCCGAGTCGAATGCTCTACCGACTGAGCTAAAAATATGAATATCTATACACGCTAATGAATACATGTGAACACCAAGAAAAAAAACTTTCAGTCAACTTTTGTGCACTAAAAAGTAAAGATAAATTATATTAAACATAAGCCAGGACCAGTGCGTGCTACTGCCTCCCGACCGGGGGTGCAATCCTCCTTGGGGACCTCTCTCTAACTCTTTCTCTCTTGCCAATGAATGGAATATTGATGTCCAATATTACCAGTGTTAAATGACCAGTCTTTCATTAATAATACTGACTTCGTCGGAAAAAAATCAAAATATATTTTCTCCAGATAACTTCTCCACCGGTTATCTTTCCTGGCAGGTCTTTTGCACGGCATTCAGTATCCGCACAAAGCTGATGGATGTAGGTTATTGCTAGTCGGCCTACACTGGTGTGTCCATATGTAAATGTCCACAGGAGATGGCCACTTATGAGTTCATCTTTTATTCTCCAGCAGTGTTCAGCATGTTATGTTTGTCTTATCTGTTTTGTTTTGTGTGATAGGAGGTGAGTGTCCGTAGAGCTGTTTTTTATGGAGTGCTGCTTTCAGTATTTGTTTAAGACAGAACGCAGCCTCCTTGTGTAGTTCCCATCTAGCCTTTTTAAGCGCTACAAAATTAACATGTAGAGAGTGGGGGCACGTATCATATATTTGTTGGGTAGGCGGGAGCATGAGACACCAGCACCGACTCTGGTCATAGCTAATCCTGTTATAATTAACCTACAGATTAAATGTACACTCCTTGAACATGTTTGCTTTAATTTATGTATTCCGGTATTTCCATATTTTTAATTGGTGTCCATATATATTGTTTTACACACTGAACTGCCCAACGGAGTCCAAGCCGTGATTTCTGTCAGGGTTTTCTCCCTTAGCTTTTTTTTTATCCAGCAGGGTTATTTAGACAATTACGTGCCTGAATACCAACCCAGGTATTTCTATGTTTTCGCGTTAATCTGCTAGATGGCCGTTGAGCGGGAAGCTTCCTCCACCCTTTCACAGGTTTTATTTTTTGTCCTTCTGGGTGTTTAGCCACCCTCCTCACCAGGCAATATTTGTGGGGGCACCGGTTTAGTCGCCGATGATCCGACTAGGAAACAGGTAATACGGGGTTACATAATACCCATAGCGCTTTGTGCGACCCGACACATATATTATGTGAACAGCAAGTTAAACATTTTCAATCAATTTTCGTACAATGAAAAGCAATGAAATAAGTAGGCACATTAAACAGAAGTTAAAGCCAGGGTCAGTGCGTACTACCCACGAACGCCCCCACTGGCGTGGGTCAAACCTTCTCAGGGGCACCAGAAGGTTGGGTTTCATATATTTTCTATGAATACTACTTTATGAAAATTGACATTTAGTAGAGAAGCGTCCATGTAACATACGATAGTATTCAAAATGTAATGCCATCTTGTTTAGGACAAATATAATTACCAACATCTAACATACATCAAATTGAAGTTGGTCCTCGGTGGATCACCTCCCTACTCCTCCACATAGTCACCGGTTTCTCCCAATAGCAATTTTCCATCTTCGAATGAGAGCATGTATTCTTGCCCTATAAAATTCTGTTGACTGTTCTTTGAGTCACTTATTCACTACAGATTTCACTTCCTCGTCACTGGAATAATGTTTACCTCTCAAACCGTCTTTCATTTTTTTCTTTTTAGTCTACAGAGGACCAACTTCATTTTGATGTATGATACATGTGCGTGTATTGGTAATTATACCTGTCCTAAACAAAATGGCATTACTTTTTAACTCAACCTTGTAGATTCGGAACGAGGGGCATAAGATACTATTACCGTCACTGACCATTGCTAATCCTGCCATAGTTAACATACAGAATACTGTTCATATATTTTCTATAAATATTATTTTACAAAAATTGACATGTAGAAGATATGAGTCCACGTATAATAGATCGGTGGATAGAGCCATGAGACACTAGCACCGAACCTGGCCATAAGGATTCCTTCCATAGTTAACCCATAGATTCAATGACTAATACTTCATGAAAAATGACATATAGTAGAGAGGTGTCCACATATCGGAGGTAGTACCATGCGACACTAGCGCCACCCAGGCCATAGCTAACGTAGTTTTTGTCCAGCTTAGGAAAAGGCTCCAATATATTTTAGGGACCATATGACCTTTAGACACCCCTTTTTGATCTCGATTAAGAAAGGACATGTTTTTCATTTACACCGTCAATATCCGGTTGTTATAACATACGATTTTTAGATTATTTTTAAATTATAAAACTAAACCCTAACCCTAAACCTAACCCCTAACAAACAACCGGATATTGACGGTGTAAATGAAAAACATGTCCTTTCTTAATCGAGATCAAAAAGGGGTGCCTAAAGGTCATATGCTCCTATTTTAGTAGTAGAGACTACTCATTAATGTATGATTTCGATCATGTTTGTGTTGTTAAATATAATTTCTAAAATGTTTCATATTCGCAGCTAAGTTTCATTTTAGCAAAAAATTTCATTTTATTTCTTTTGGTTTTCGCCTTTATTCTTCAAATTAATGTTTGTCATAATATCCATCCTGGTAGTGTCAAGCTGAAGAACATATCACAAAACGTTTCAATGCTCTAGAACATTATTATTATTTCTAGTACAAAATAAAAAACACGATGTAAAAATATATTTTTGAAACATATTGTCTGAGGGGTGGGAATTAAAAATTCAATGTTAGCGAGTTTGTACCCTAAGTAAGTAAAATCATCAAATTCATTAGAGGATTAAACAATAAAACAATTTGAAATGTAAACTTTAAACTTTAAACTTTAAATATGTATTAAAATAAAACAAACTATATATAGATATACAATACCAGTCATGTATTTATTAAAACTTGTTTTAAAAAAACAATGAGGACTGTCTAATGTTGCATGTTCAAATATTGAGTGTATTTATTCTATGTTAACACGATTTTGGGTAATGTGATGTAAGCAGTTACGTAATTTTTGTTATAGACAAAAACGGGAAGCGAATCTCTATTATTAATAGATTTTTCATGAAAAAAAAATTCCATTCATTTTCATTTCTGTCTTGGTAAATACAGCTTCAAACTCGGCACTTTTATGACACACCTTGTATTCTGAAGAAAATTAACGTTCCATTCATTGTTCATTTCTGTCTTGGTAAATGCAGCTTCTAACTCGGCAGTTTTATGACACACCTTGTATTCTGAAAAAAATTAACGTTCCATTCATTGTTCATTTCTGTCTTGGTAAATACAGCTTCTAACTCGGCACTTTTATGACACACCTTGTATTCTTGAAAAAATTAACGTTCCATTCATGTTCATTTCTATCTTGGTAAATACAGCTTCAAACTCGGCACTTTTATGACACACCTTGTATTCTGAAAAAAATTAACGTTCCATTCATTGTTCATTTCTGTATTTGGTAAATACAGCTTCAAACTCGGCACTTTTATGACACACCTTGTATTCTGAAAAAAATTAACGTTCCGTTCATTGTTCATTTCTATCTTGGTAAATACAGCTTCTAACTCGGCACTTTTATGACACACCTTGTATTCTGAACAAAATTAACGTTCCGTTCATTGTTCATTTCTATCTTGGTAAATACAGCTTCTAACTCGGCACTTTTATGACACACCTTGTATTCTGAACAAAATTAACCTTCCATTCATTGTTCATTTCTGTCTTGGTAAATACAGCTTCTAACTCGGCACTTTTATGACACACCTTGTATTCTGAACAAAATTAACGTTCCATTCATTGTTCATTTCTGTCTTGGTAAATACAGCTTCAAACTCGGCACTTTTATGACACACCTTGTATTCTGAACAAAATTAACGTTCCGTTCATTGTTCATTTCTGTCTTGGTAAATACAGCTTCAAACTCGGCACTTTTATGACACACCTTGTATTTCTGAACAAAATTAACGTTCCGTTCATTGTTCATTTCTATCTTGTAAATACAGCTTCAAACTCGGCACTTTTATGACACACCTTGTATTCTGAACAAAATTAACGTTTCATACATTGTTCATTTCTATCTTGGTAAATACAGCTTCAAACTCGGCACTTTTATGACACACCTTGTATTCTGAAAAAAATAACGTTCCGTTCATTGTTCATTTCTATCTTGGTAAATACAGCTTCTAACTCGGCACTTTTATGACACACCTTGTATTCTGAACAAAATTAACGTTCCATTCATTGTTCATTTCTATCTTGGTAAATACAGCTTCTAACTCGGCACTTTTATGACACACCTTGTATTCTGAACAAAATTAACGTTCCGTTCATTGTTCAAAATACAGCTTCTAACTCGGCACTTTTAAGACACACCTTGTATTCTGAAAAAAAATAACGTTCCATTCATTGTTCATTTCTATCTTGGTAAATACAGCTTCAAGCTCGGCACTTTAATAATGCACCTTGAATTCATTCATTGTTCATTTCTATCTTGGCAAATACAAGAGAGGTGTCCACATATCGGGGGTAGTGGCATGCGACACTAGCGCCACCCCAGGCCGTAGTTAACCCTGCCATTTTTAACTTACAGATTGAAGTTCCATTCCTTGAACATTTTTGCTTTAATTTTATGTGTTCTGGAATTTCCATAGAGAAATTCTTTTAATTTTCCCCTTAATTAGAATGCTCTGCTCTAAGTTCACTAATTGAATGCAATAACAATGCGCTACGAAGTGATAGCTAATAACCCAATTTAAAGGTCAAGCAATTTATTCATTCCTAAAGTTAATTATCATCTGACAGACACTAAGTCAGTACGTAACTTATTTTGTACTCTCACATTATTTACTCACTTAAAAAAACCCAAACCTTCCTCTAATCTAATCAATTCCATTTACTTTATAATTAGGATTAAAGAGTCGACAGAAAGTCTTTTATGGTACGAAACTCTCGAAGTAGACTTTATGGAAATTTGAGCAAGGAGACTTAGAAAAGAAAACCTCATTTACCGTTCCTTTAATTAATCAATTGTTGATAATCAAATAAGTACAAGGAGGTAGAAAATAAGGACTAAATAAAAAATTAAAAAAACAACAACACTAGAATGCCTAAAGAAATCTCAGTGAAATATGGGGACTATCCAAAAGTTTGGTTTCCTTCTGGTTGTTGGTATCCTTCCGTCTACTGAAGACGATGGCGTAGTGTCCATTTAAAAAAAAATCTGCAACTGCTGAACAGACCATTTTTTGAATGGCAATCTCTGGTGCAGTTACTGTAAACAAACAGTGATGCTTGCTGGAGATGCTGTTGTCTCTCCTTCCTTCTGGCTCTCTTTTCTGTGGCGGCTTCTTTCCTCTCTTTTTCACTCCTTTTCGTTCCTTGTTTGGCGAGGAGTCACCAGGTCGCACGGTCTTCTGCACAAGCCTCCCATGTGCTGGAGTTAATGTGGCATGTCTTCATGCTTCTCTTACAGACATCCCTAAAGTGCCGGCGTGGTCTTTGTTGTAATGACACGTAAACTTTCATGGGTTATTTAATGCCAAAAACACTGGAAGAAGCGTCGTGGTTGTCAGCTTAAGACGTGGGGGAATAATGGTGAGAGCTGAACCGTGGCTAATCTGAACAAAACTCTGTTTAGCATTGGATGGCTCATAAGGGTTGTTTCTTTGTTGTAATAACACGTAAACCTTCGTGGGTTATTTAATGCCAAAAACACTGGTAGCCTCGTGATTGTCAACTAAAAGCGTGGGGGAATGATGATGAGGGCAGAGCCATGACTAATATGAACAAGCTCCCTCATCGATGTTAAATCGCCGGTTTGCCGATAACCATCTCTCGAGCTTGCCAAATTTTTTTCATCACTGGTGGAGGTTGACGGGTGTCCCACTCCTTCTTTGTGAATCACACTTGTCCGGCTAATTCTAAACTTCTCTATTCACTCATACACACTACTACGCAGTAGTGCACTGTCCCCGTATTGTGCTAAAAGCATCCTACGATTTTCAGCCCCTGGAACTCCTTCTAAACAGAAAAACCGAGTCACTTCCTTGCTTGCATACTGCTAGTGGAGCGGCCATGTTTAAATATCTGGAGGTTGAATAGTTGGATGCATACATTTCCAAAGTGTATTAGTACAATGTGAAATGCAAACAGCCTTGTCCAGGATTTGAGCTCGTGCCCATTTCCTATGAAAATAACCATTACACAGCGTACCTCCTTAGAAATCATATATACAAGAAAACAGGATTTAGCATTGGATAACCCATAAGGATTGATATGCCATTAAACAACATAACCAACAATCTAAACAAAAATACAAATAGTGACACTTTTTTAAATGTGTGTACATATTTACGAACCCCTTCGTACGAGCAGGGTGTGACACACGGTCAATTTCTTAAGCAGAGTTTAAAAGGTTTGAATTCAAAGTTTTTCTTCTAAATTGGTTCCCTAAACAAGGTTAAAGAGCCCAGTCTTCCCCCCTATTTACCCATAGCTACAGGGAGAGTAGGTGGATGCATACTTTTCCCAAGGATATTAGCACTATGTAAAATGCAAACAACCTCTTCCAGGAATTGAAACCGGGTCGACGGGACTCTTTCCCACGACTCTAACCATTACACCACGGGCACCTCCTAACTTTTCATGTTTGTAGAGTAACTAAAAATCATAATATTCCATCGAGTTAAAAGAAAGACCAATGGCAGAAAAATGTTAAGTATGAGTGTCAATCTATATTCTTTATCCTTCCTTGATTCAGTCTTTTCACTGAGAACAGGATTAGAATTCAGTCGTCTGTGTCGTACAGTCTCACACTATAAGTGAAGATGCTTTCAGCGTTTTCTCTATCGTTGGGTTTCCAGTCACGTGTCAGGGGTGTCAGTAGGACATATTCCGAATAAATCCTTTGGGGTAATTCCATGTCAAATCATCCAGAAAAAATCAAAATTGTCAGCCACCCACTTGAATTTTTCTGAAGTTTTTACCAAACGTGTACTATGTTAAACTTACACAATCCACAAAGTTTGAGCTTCCAATGAACAAAAACCAAACCATCTTTTTGGTACAAATAATGTTCAATATATGTGATATAATAATATGAATTTTTTTGTCAAAGATGCACTGCTATATTGGTATATTGATCTTGCTATGAAAAATCATCAATAACTGAAAATTTACTTGTCTTTAAGACTTTTTTGATAGCATCTAAAAATGCTTTTATAGACTAATTTTTAAGAGTAGGAAAGCTCGAGAACTCATTTTACAGACAAAAATAGTCTACAAAGAGTCGCCATTTTTCGCGAATCCCATCAAATTTGGAGCGGTAAAAATCGACATAACTCCGCCAATTTTTGGAATTGGAAGCTCAAACTTTGGGGATTGTCTAATTTTAACATAGCCCAGACCTAGACACAAGTTCAGAAAAATTGAAGTGGGTGGGTGACATTGCCTGGATGATTTGACATGGAATTATCTTTTTGACACCCACCCCCGGAAAAACAAAAGCCCATGATATCAAATATTCTTGCTAGTGTTATTTTCTCTGAGCGACTGGTACAACATTGTGTTTTTGTTGTTGTTGTTTTTTATTGACTTAATGCATTTGTTTTTGCTTGCTTTTAAAGAAACGATAAACACTTTAGCAAATGTGCGAAAAATATTTTTTTTCTTTCACTTTCTTTTTTTACATACACTTTCTTTTTTTACATACACTTTCTTTACTTTGTCTCCTCTAATTAATCACCATGGTAACTGAAGCAACGCTCTTTTACACATTATAAAACAGAAACAACCCAATGTTTAGTGGTCGGTGGGTAAAGAGTTACACAGCTGATTTAGACATTGATTCGATTATTTTTTTAATTAGCTGTTATAATTAATTAACTAATTCCATAACTTTTATTAATATGAGTCTCTGAGGTGAGTTTATGTTTGGCACAAAGCCACAAGTATGAATCGTCTCGTGAGGACAGAACTCTTGAACCAGTTATAAATTACACTAGTTTACAAAAAAATATTTTAAGAATGTGAATAGGTGTTTTTTACTAATTTGGGTGTGCTGAATTCAAATTTATAAACAGTTCTGCTCTATCACCGCTAGTTTTCTGTCTTTTAAATAGTCTCATTTTAGTATATACCGAGTATATACGTGCTTATTTCAACAGTTGCATCAGCTTATTACAGATAAAACAGGATAGATAAAGAACATTGACGGAATAAATATACTTGGATGACACAATGTACAGAATTCATAGTACCGCAGACAGTTAGATGTGTGTTTTCTTAGATGATCTGCTGTATTTTGCCTCCGGGATGTCACCCAAGAGCATCCAGCAGAAGTCTCCCATCATGCCGGGGTTCCACTTGCCTTGGTAGTTGCTCTCCATCTTCGTAATGTCTTGGTGGAATCTTTCTCCGTGTTCATCACTCACTGCTCCAAGGTTTGGAGGGAAGAAGTTGAAGTGGGAATGGAGAAAATGAATTTTGAATGACATTCAGCATCCCATATCCTCATAAGTCTTTAGCAACTTCTCAATACAGGCTTGGTAATTTGGTACGCATGTGTTATCAAGGAAGCCACTACAGACTGACTTAAATGCTTCCCATGCTCTCAGTTTCCTGCATAATAACTAAAAAAGAAGACATAAGTCACACAATATTAGAAATTAACACTGAATGCATATACGCCTTTATGTACAGTATGTGTATAAAATGTACAGTATGCATATCTAAAAAAAACTAGAGGTGATGAGTAAAAACGGATTTCAAATCTGAATTCAGCACCCCCAAATTAGGTTAAAACAGCTATTTTAATCTCAATTTCTTTGTAAACCAGTGTTATTTGCGATACTAGCTTGTTAAAGAGAGCGTCCCATCGTGATGTAATGGACACCAGGCTTGTCTTGCAGATCCATTACTTTTGAATAGCGGGTTCAATTCTCACTCGATGTCCCAATACTTGAATGCGTTGTGTCGCATCCTACCCGGGGCGAAAGGGTTGCATAAATATCTATTAACTGGATACATAGAGCGTCCTATCGTAAGGTAGTAGTTAGCAATTTTGTCTCGCAGATCCATTGCTACTGAATGGCGAGTTCGATCCTGGCAGTATGCCCCTTATTTGCGACCTTGTGTCACATCCTATCCGTGTAAAACTGGTTGGGTAATAAAAAAAACTTTGATCCTCGCTGAGTGCCCCATACACGCGAACTTTTTGTCACATCCTATCTGTGGTTAACGGATTGAGTAAATAACTTCTAGCCTACTAACTAGAGTGTCACATTGTAGAGTTAACAAGCTTGACTCGCAGATCCATTGCTACTGAATAGCGAGTGGTAAATGAGTTAGGTAAATACTTACCTACTAGCTTGCTAACTATTACACCAGGGCGTAGCTTAGATTTAACAAAAATACGAGACAACCGGTGAGAATCGAACTCACTACTCAGTATAAGAGCCGGTTTAACTCAGTTGGTAGAGCGTCCAGCTAAGAACCACAAGGCTCCTGGTTCGATACCGGCCCTCAGCGTATGAGTAGCACAGGGATCTATGCGGTAAAGTGAAGAGCTGCTGGTAGGTGTAGCGCTCCACCTCAGACGCAAAAACAATCTCATTGGTCTAGCGCTAGTGAAAGGGGTATATAATTCCCCGCTGATTGGCTGATACCGACATTAGGCCGCCCCGATGACTTTACTTTTACTTACTCAGTATTAAATAATCTCCGAAACAAGCTTGTTAATCGTTATAATTTGGTAAGGTGCTCTTTAAAATATTAAGCATACGACACTCAGTACGGACCAAAATCACAAAGTCGAAACAGTTGGTGCTGAGTGTGTGATGGTTATTGTCGTAAGAAATGGGTTCGATGACCCGAGTTCAAATCCTGGACGAGGTGGTTTGCATTTCACATAGCACTAATACCCTTGGAAAATGTAGATATTTAACCGACTAGTTTACCATTGATGGTGTAATTGAAAAACATGTCCTTTCTTAATTGATATCAAAAAGGGGTGCCTAAAGGTAATATTGAATTGTGCTGTGGTTCTTCCTCCTTTACCTTTTGTCCTTAAGGGCGACTCTGATAAACTAATATTCTTAATAAACAACTACACTCTTGTGGAAATTAATTAAAACAAACTTTTTAGTTTCCATTCTTTCACCATACGGTCAGTTTTAGACCCACTAGAGAGACATTTGTTTACTTTACCCTCTCCTTGTCGCAATGGCTGGGATTATGACATGTAAACTCTTCGTTGCGTCTTGCACTAATTCCGATGACGTGCCCACTTTTTTTTAACGTTACGGCTCTTCCTTCTAATGGAGTGAACGATCTGTGGATAAAGAAATATTCAATATACTTATCTCTCTATCGGTACTATATCGGAGAGGGTAGAATCTTGGTTGTTGGGCAGTAGTTCAGCTGTTGGCAGTTCCATAAAAGAGATCTCGGATATTATAATAATAATGGAAATATTCGTTTTGTTTCAATTAATTTGCATAAGGTTCTACATAAAAGAAATGTACATATAAACGTACAATATAAGCTATTTCCTAATCTCTAAGTATAAAATAACCCTGGACTAGTTGACATGCTGTTAAACTAATCATAATTAATATTTTATAATATTAGGTTTGTTTTCTTTGTTTTATGGCACATGGTTAATAATTACTGGGATAGCTAATGCCTAGCCTATCTTTCTAGAAGAACAGCCGTGGCATTATTGAACCCATAGCTAGAGAGTGAGGTGGTTCATACCTTTTCAAAGAGTATTAGTCCGAAAGTGAACGTAATAGCATGAATGTTGTTTGAACTGACTAAGTACGTTAGCCACTACGCCACGGTGACAATATTTAACGTTTTAATTTCCACGGGCCGGCTAGTCATGAATAAAACGACACACTGCTTTGTAAAATAATACCTATTTAATTTAAAAAACTTTTTTCTTTTAAAAACCTATTTCATTTTAATCAGATTATCATTAATATTATTGAACTAGGTGCAATGACCCTTTCTTCCATAATTTAATCCCTGGTTTTGTAGCAAAATTAAATGTTGAATTTTATTAATGTTTGTTAACAAACACGATGCAATGTGAACAGATACATAAAATAAGATGAACAACGCAACGTGTCGTCTAGAAATTAATTACGATTAGGGTCGTAGGATTTTCTATAACTGATCTCGGGAAATCATTCAAAAAACGTCGGAGGATTGATGAATTTGGATAAATATCAAAAGACCAAAATAAAAAATAAAAAAATAAAAAATAAACACCGAAAAGGGTTAAAGATTTGATTGTATGGCTGGTTGGAATTTTACAGCATGTCAACCCCTGTTGGGTTATTTTATTACCGATGACCTTTTGTTTTATTCATTCGTGATGAGCATTCAAATCTTTTAAACTCAATTTTTAAACACATATTTTGAACTCATTTATTTCTATTTGACCATAGAATGAACCCTAACAGGTACTACCACTCCAGTTCAGAGTGGATCTGGGAGTAATGGCTATGGAGTGGGACTGCACACTCAGCAAAGCTCCAGAATTGAAACTTCGCCGCTTGATGTAGTTTAACGTCATACCCAAGACACTAAAGTCCTCATCCACCGCCTTCTAGCACATATATAATAAAAAAAGGGTTGGGTGTTATGAAAAACACCCAACCCTTTTTTTTGTTTTAATTAATTTCAAAATAGTGTAACTGTTTATTAAGAATTTTAGTTTGGCAGAGTCGCCCTTAAGGACAAAAGGACAAAAAGGAGGAAAAACCACAGCAATGGAGGCAATTAGGTACTTGGGCTAAATGTTACTAGATCGGAGGGTCTAGCCTAAGTAAGGGCCAAAAGGAAGCGTTGCATGTCATTGACTGCTCGTCATCATGGGTCACCATACATGGCCAACAGGTGGCCCCATTGGGGAGGGATCTTACCTCTCTGCAGAGGTGTATTCTTCTGATAATGCGACTTTTTTCGGGTGGGGGAGTCCCATGGCGTAGTGGCTAACCTGTTGGATTGCGACATCGGAGTTAACGAGTTCGAACTCCAGTCGCGCTATTACATTCACTTTCGGACTAATACCCTTGGGAAAGGTATGATGGTTGTTTTTTTGTTTTGTTTTACGGCATATTAACCCTTTTCGGGACATTTAATACTGAATGAAGTCATTTTTGATAAACAAAGAACTCAGGATGTTTACTGTACCAGCTGTTGCTTAAGTTATCACCCGATTAAATGTTGAACAGGCTCATCGCGGCTTAACCTTGGTAATCGAGCGGGGACCGGTGTTTTCAGCGCCAATTGACCGTAATGCATGTGTGTGTCTGCAGGCCGAAGACTGAATTACTTAAATAGGCAACCCATTTGTTTGATTATCATTTATTTGCTGATGAAGAAGAGAGGAATGGACTCACCAGACACATGAGACGCACTATTACGTTCACTTTCGGACTAATATCCTTGGAAAACGTATGAACCCCTCAGCTCTCCAGAATTAGGTAGTACCGCTACGGTTCTTCTATAAGAATGGCTTTAGCATTAAATAATAAACAAAGGTTGGTATGTGTTAGCATCAGTCCTAATTAAATTCTTGAGTAACTCCTCTTGATTAGTAAGGGATATTTGCCTCCAGTGACCGGCGCATTGTGGGAGCGAGAACTGGAAATGGGACTTCCGCGATTACACACATGGATTGGTACACGAGCTAGCTGGTCACACACAAGTTCGGCTTGGTAAGGGCAGAAACATTAATCTACCCTGCGTCAAATAAAACCTTGTTAATTTTCAACTCTTAGGTCTTGCATTTTCATTTAGAGTTCCGTATTTTATTTGTATGTAAAAACATGACAATACACTATTAAATATATAAAAAAAAGGAGGCGCGAGGTGTAACGGTTTGAGTCGTTGGAAATGGACCCGGTTTCAATTCCTGGACGAGTCTACAGTTCACATAGTGCTAATAACCTCGGGAAAGGTATGAATCCAACTACTCTGTCTCCAGCTATGGGTAAATGGTAGGGAAGAATGGGCTCTTTAATCTTGGCTAGGTAACCAGTTTAGGAGAAGCGAAATTCAAACCTGATTAAGAAATTGACTTTATGTCACATCCTGCTCGTGTGGAGGGGTTGGTAAATATATACGCGAGCTAGCTAGCTGGTCGCACACAAGTTAGGCTCTTAAAGTCACTGTTTATGGCAGAAGTATTCCTCTACCCTGTGTCAAATAAGACCTTATTAATTTCGAATATTTGGGTCTTCCATTTACATTTAGTGCTCAGTGTTTTATTTGTATGTAAAAAAACATGACAATACACAGTTAAATAAAGAAACCTAAAGCAAACATGATATTTTTTGCTAATTCCGGAAAGCGAGTAAAGAAAGGATCATAAAATCTTGGGGTCTGAGAATGTCGCACTTATCATAAATTACTCAGGAGATAAGTAAAAAGTCGTCGGGGCGGCCTAAAGTCGGCATCAGCCAGTCAGCGAGGGAGTCTTCCCATTTTCAATAGCGCTAGACCAAGGAGATTGTTTTAGCGTCTGAGGTGGAGCGCCACACCTACCACAGCTCCTCACTTTACCGCACAGATCCCTGTGGAACTTAAACGCTGAATTGGCGAGGACCGGTATCGAACTAGGAACCTTGCGGTTTTCTAGATCTACCGACTGAGCTAACCCGGCCCACCCAGGAGATAAAGAATACCAAGATGATGAGAATTTCGACACAATCCACCTTCTAATCAATTAATAGAAAACATTATTCATTACCGAAATGATTCCCATTATCAGTTTGTTTTCTGATTATTGATACGTCAAAAAAAACTCTAACCGGATCCAGTTATTAAGTGATTGTTATTGATTAACTTGAAATGCCAATGTACAATGTCTAATCAATGTGATTAAATGAGGGCGTGTATTAAGTGCATTGACAAAGAATGCGATTACATTAAAAAAAAAAAATTTGCCGAGTGAAATAAATACTTTTTTTTATAAATACAGTAGTAACTTGAATTACAAGTGTAATCCATTCCGCTCGTAACCCAATTTCCTCGTATGTCAAATTAGTTTTTTCCCGTTGTAATAAACTGATTTGCTATTAACTCTTAACATCCTGTTGAGAATTTTCCAAGTCCAGAGCCATATTTCATATAAGGATTTATCAAAAAATGGTATTTTCATTTAAAGCTACCTGAGATATTTCCTTTAAATTAAAGACTTCTAAATATGTTTAATATTACATTTAAACAAAGGCTATTGTTTGGGGTAGATTAGGAAATGTGACTTCTGGCCGGGTGGAATGAGGTGGTATAGAACATTAAAAGTTAATACATTCAAGCTCTACACCCACAAAAAAACACACTATTTTTGTTACGTTTTTAATAAGAAAAATAACACTGTATAATATAAAGTAAAGTCGTCGGGGCGGCCTAAAGTCGGTATCAGCCAGTCAGCGAGGGAGTCTATCCCCTTTTCAATAGCGCTAGACCAAGGAGATTGTTTTAAGCATCTGAGGTGGAACACCACACCTACCATCAGCTCCTTACTTTACCGCACAGGTCCCTGTGCTACTCATACGCTGAGTTGGCGGGGACCGGGATCGAACTAGGAACCTTGTGGTTTCTAGCCGAACGATCTACCGACTGAGCTAACCCGATTCTTTGATGTGATAAATTTGGGAACTTGAATGTTTTTAGAAAACGTATTTACATAAGCGTATCTGAGTCTCGCTCGTATATCCAATCTTAGCTCTCAACACAAAGCAATAAGTCGACTGAGTGACAGTTCATAACTCGGAAAACTCGTAAGTTGGGACAGTCGTAAGTCAAAGTACCGCAGTAGTCTATGAACTTAGGGATTTAGCTACGCACACATCGAACTTGACGTCTTGGTTGAAAGCGAATAGATTAAATCAGTAAATTCGGTACAGATATCACCCATAACGATCCGCTTATCCCTGTCGATAGGGTTTAGAATACACCGACTGTATCCCCTGCAGAGGGGTAAGACCCCACAAAGGAGTATCCTAGATATGACACTAAATTGCATCTGGTGGTGAGGCTCATGTTCTCGGGTTCTTGGAAATGGGAAGTCACCCCTTGATTCGCATTATTCTCAGGGTTTACTCTGTCCCATCTACGCCTTACATCCGAAACCTCCGATCAGGGGGACCTCGTGCTTTGCTGCCATTTTTGTCATCATTCTCTCTCTCTCTCTCTCTCTCTCTCTCTCTCTCTCTCTCTCTCTCTCTCTCTCTCTTTCACTCTCTCTCTCTCTTTCCGTCTGCCTGTCATTTTCTTTCTCTTTCTCGTTTTTTTCTTTGTTTTTTTTTTTTTGACGACAGAGGGACAGTTGGGAAAGTTAGGAAAACTACCAGGAATTGAACTGTTAAAATCTCTCACAGGAAAATTATCAACTTCTTTTATTTAGCTACTACCAGGACCTGGTATATACCACAGTATGATAATTTAATTATTACAACCTTGATGTGTTTACTTAAGATCTATTACTAAATAGTTCAATGTGTAAAAATTATAACAATCTTGATTTAACTCTCACCCTTTCTTAAAAAGGATGGTTGTATAATATTTACATTGATTTGCCGATAAAACACCTGGAAGGGAAAGGCATTTAAAATATCTACATTAATTTGCCGACATAAAAGTGATAAAAACACGAGCCGAAAATACCTAAGCGTCTGACGCTGGCGCGCTAAAACATAGCGTAAATTAAGGCTGGAGGCTGGGACGACATAATATCAAAATTACCAAAATATATTCCGTAATTCACAATTTCAGTATTACAAATAAAACAAACTTGTAACATCTTTTTTTTTCAATTCCTTTTAATTTTACGTTGGTCATTTAAGCAATGCAAGACCATTTGGAATGTTTCATTTCTAAAATTAGGTGAAATAAAATGGGAGAAATAAGAAATCTGCGATTAAGAAACACCAGATAATCTGGATGTACACTTTTGCATTGCATCTTAAATAATTTGGACGGTCTCATTTTTAACCAGAGGGTTTTGCAGAATGATAACGGGCGGAAGATTTCGGAAATACAGTATAAATATATAGATGAATCGTATTCGAGGAATGATTTTTAGAGGTTTTTCTTTTTAAAGAAAGCTCACGTTGTCGGGGATGTTTTCCCTGTGTTGGAATCTTTGTAAAATTTGATTTTTTTAAAGCGAAGACGTGTCGGCGATTAATCTTTGTTAAAATGCAAAAATTTGGAACTTGAACATTCTTTCTTGAATAAAATTTAGTCATAAAAATTTGTGTGTTCTTTTTTTAAAAAAAATTTTTAATAAAAGAACCTATTCATTATAAAAGTAAGTAAAGTCATCGGGGTGGCCTAATGTCGGTATCAGCCAATCAGCGAGTGAGTCTATCCCCTTTCCTCTAGCGCTAGACCAAGGAGATTGTTTTTTTGCGTCTGATGTGGAGCGCCAAACCTACCATCAGCTCCTTACTTTACCGCACAGATCCCTGTGCTACTCATACGCTGAGTTGGTGAGGGCCGGTATCGAACCAGGAACCTTGTGCTTCCTAGCCAAACGCTATACCGACTGAGCTAAGCCGGCCCTAAAAGTAATTAATTGATGAATTTGTTTACTGTCATTTTCATTACAATTGTATAATTACCGGATTTTTTTGTAATTTAAAAAAAAATGCTGCCCCCAATTTTCCTTCAAGGAGTCGTGGCCCCAAGGATGGAAACCAAGAAATCCATCTTTCTACGAAAATCCCGTATCAGAGTTTCAGAGGTGTGACCCTTGCGCCGGTCATACATATGAGTATTAAAGTTCATGTCAAATAATTATTATTTCTTTTTTAAACATACATTTAATAAACAAACAAAAGTTCGTGTCAAATAATTATTTATTCTTTTTTTAAACATACATTTAATAAACAAACAAAAGTTCGTGTCAAATAATTATTATTCTTTTTTTTTTAGACATTGATTTAATAAACAAAACAAAACATAAACAAATTAATTTTAAATAAAGGTTAATATAAGCGTGTATCATCATACATTTCCTGTTTGTGTGTCGATAGAGGAAGGCCAAGAAACGGTGTGCATTTTCTCATGATGTCTCCAAAACAAAATACAAAACACATCAAGAACAAACATATTAAACCAATCATGGAGTCGAACTTCTCGTCGGCTTTGCTATCGGATCGAGGAGGATACTACAGACGAGTCGCTTTCTGGTGAGTTTCATTTACTTATTAAGTAAACTTTCTTCTATTAACAAATTTACTTATTTCACTATGACGACAATTATTTTCCTGGCACGTAAAGAACAACATCACTTAACAAATGGCACGTTGTTTGACGTTTAAATAAAAACGCCATCAAATCCAACGAAGAAGACTTTTAAATTGATATGATCTAGATATTTTTTTATGAATAACATGACCTATGAAACGTGTGATTATTAAATTTCATAAACAAAAATATTCTTTAGAATTGTGAAAGTTTCATTCACTGCGTTAAAAAAAAACATCTATCCTAAAAGAATTTCGACGGAGAATCTACGTTTGTAAGATCAACACCCGAATGATGGAAAATTTTGAAACGATCCGGGAAGCGTAAGTTAGATGTTTCAATTTGGCAGCAAAGTTTTAAGCTAAAAGTTTTTTTAAAAAACTATAGCTTATTAATTTTGTAAACATTTTTATAAGATATATGTAACTAGAATCAGCAATTTCCTCCCCACAATTGTATTGTATTGGCATTTCAGTCTCGGAAGACTATAATAATGTTTTTGTGCCCCTGAAGTTACAGCGCCTCCTGTGACTATGAAGTCCGATGTTTGAAAAAAATTATCGACCACAGATGTCGCATTTGAAGGCTGTCCCTTAAGATGTTGATGTGCGGTGCTTTGTTGCCGCTGCTTTCTCTGGACATTTAGCTTCATGGTGTTGCGCAGGGTGACTTCTGACATGAACAGTCCTCTACTGTTTAAACGTTTTTTTTTTTGAAGATTGTATTGTTAACATATTCAAAAATCAGAAATTAATTTGTTCAAATCTTTTATTAAATCTTTTTATGAGATATGAGCAAAGGTATTTACGAGTGTTTTTTTTTTATAAGATTTAAATTCTCATTTAATTTAAAACAATAGAACTTTAGCTGACGTATGACTATCGACATTTTCGAATTTCCCGCGGTAGACAATTTGGAAACTTGTCATTTAAAATAAAATTCTCATTCCGGAGAATAATCGGCTCAGTTGAAAATATTCAGAGTTACTTTCGTTAAATGTTCCTATATTTTTCTAATATATTGAAACTATGAAAAAAACGGACCATATGACATTTAGGCATCCCTTTGCGATCTCGATTCGTGGGAACATTTATCCATTTTACACCGTCAAAATCCAGTTGTTTGTTAGGGGTTATGGTTAGGGGTTATGGTTAGTTTTATAATTAACAAAAAAAAAAAAACTAACAATCGTCTGTGAACAATTAATCAGATTTTGACGGTGTAAATGGAAATAAATTCCCACGAATCGAGATCGCAAAAGGGGTGCCTAAAGGTCATATGGTCCAAAAAAACCATCATAAATCTAATCAAAATATATTACTTGCGTTCTAGCACTTTGAGGAAAAAATATCGTTTGGCACACCGCACTTTCCAGCATAGTATAAATTTTACGAAATTTTGTATAAATTCAAAACAATTTAAATCATATTTAGAATTTTATTTATGTTTAATTATTAGTCATGCATTTTTATTCATGCCACTATCAATTTTATCGGGTTTAAAAAATATACTGGATTCATTGCTCGCACAAAATCTAGACAGTGGTCCAAAAGTCATGTCGCCCGTATTGTTTTAATTTTCACTGTGTTTTGGTTTTTATAATATAATATAACACACACACACACACACACACACACCACACACACACACACACACACACACAATATATATATATATATATATATATATATATATATATATATATATATATATATATTACCAACCACCTACGCACGAGCAGGTTGTGACACATGGTCAATTTCTTAAGCAGAGTTTAACAAGTTTGAGCTAGACCGGCTGTGTTCAATTTAGAGTATTGTTCAAATTAGAAAATTCATACCAGGATTTTCCACGGTCAACTAAACCGTTTTTGTATTGTTGTTATTGTTGATGTTAACAGAATATTTCGGCCGAACCACTCATCGTCATTTGGCAGGTGTATAATCTGAAAAAAAAAATGAAAAAAGAAAGAACAACATTGTCTCCTCGGAGAATTAATTTTCCAATATTTTCTTTTAAAAGTGAAAGCTTTATGGTAGATTTAAAATTCCCCTAATC
>CM042148.1:24992026-25003031 GCA_023376005.1 Doryteuthis pealeii
TTTGCTAGTATATATATATATATATATGTTGTTTTTTTTAAGTTGGGCCTTATTACGAAGCATCTAAAAATAAATGAATGAACTCGATGTTATGGAGTATTGGATTCACTTATTTATTATTATTTTTTTTTTATCATAAATTTTCGGGTTTGTTAGATACCCTTTATTAAATGACTGTTGTTCCTGTTCAACGGATCTGCCGCTATCAATAACAACAGAGACAAAAGATCATATTAACATATATAAACAGAGCAATTTAATTAGTAAAGAAAAAAAAAGAGAAAAGCTTAAAAATCGGTTATCATGCAGGTGCAGTACCATTTCCACTCATATGGTATCATGATATACTAGGGACTTGCAAAAAAATCAGTTTCTACGAGTTTTAAAAGCGAATTAAAAATAATTAAATCTATTATTTAAGGTCAAACTTTGTCTAAATCGATAAGTAGTAACATAATGACCATCACAGAAAAAAGAAATATATATATATATATATATATATATATATATATATATATATATGCATATAATGATCGGCAATTTTCTGTTCTACACAGGGCTAGGACAAGCCACCACCTTCATGTCCTCGAGGCAGTCTCTTTTTTTTTGTACTGCCCGTCCCTGTGTAGACAAAGACACTTGAAACACTCCCTGGCAATTTTTGCTGGGGATGTGACACCTGAAGTGGGAATTACATGAAAGTATAATATACATAAAAAAATCTTTCTACCCCTTTTGCCTTCATATTGTCCAACCATTTTGTATAGTTTAATCTGCCTCTTTTACCCAATTCCTATACAGTGTGACTTTTAAATGATATACCGGTCGTTACTTTTGAAAAAGCACCGGTCGAAAGGGCCCTTAAGTTTCTCCCTTTTTTCGCTCCCTTTTTCTTTTTACTATTCAAAATTGCTGATCAATAAAGTATGTTATTTTTTAAAATTATATATAAATTCAGCTGTACCAAAAATTTGTTTATATATATATGCACATATATATGTAAGCCGTGATAGACCATAATATATATATATATATTAATATATATATATATATATATATATAGTAAATGAAGAAAAACTCTAAACTTGCTTCATTACAATAATTTATTTCAACCGTATTAAT
Source organism: Doryteuthis pealeii (assembly GCA_023376005.1). Taxonomy (NCBI): domain Eukaryota; kingdom Metazoa; phylum Mollusca; class Cephalopoda; order Myopsida; family Loliginidae; genus Doryteuthis; species Doryteuthis pealeii. Next base: position 24,993,149 of record CM042148.1, read on the forward strand.
ACGGCATCTTCAGGTAATCACAAGAACATGACTCTTACTGAGAATTTCCCAAAGTAACATCTCTTTTATATCTATCAATTTAAGGGAGGGAGGGCTGGTGTCTTATTTTGGAATGGGTGGGGTTAGTTTCTTTGGATGAGGCGGGGAGGTCTATGTTTTGGATGAAGTGTGGCTTAGCTTGAGGCAGATTCCTTGGAGAAATAGTTGTAAGAGTGTATATACAAAATGAGCAGAATTTAAAGGCTAAAAATAATAAAAAGAAAAAAGAAGAGAAGAAGAAAGGAAAATAAAGATAACAAAATAATATAGAAAATAATATATATATATATATATATATATATATATATATATCATAGAAAAGGAAGGAAGAACTCAACACCGTAATTCCATATATATATATATATATATATATATATATATATATATATATCGGTCTACCACGGCTTCGATTGATACTATCTCTTCAGGACCCTATATTATGTTGGACTACTTTGAAATTACTACTATTTATCAAGTGGAACTGAGACAAATTTTACGATAGCCTGCAAGGCTTAGAACTAATAAGAATATGATAATCACTAGATAGTAGACCATATCGCAGATTAAAAGTTTATTCCAAGAAAAGAAAGACCAATAAAAGTGACCATAAGAATCTCTAAATGATTAAAGGAAAAACAAGTAGAAGGGATAAATTGATAATGGTAGTTACTTGCGTATTGGAAAAGCTATTCTAATGGATCAATTTCCTTTCTCTTTAAGAGTTACGCAGCTGTCTATCAATAACAGACATTAAACATTGATTCCTCTTTACAACTATGCCGTAATTATACAACACTTTTATGTTGTTATTGAGCATTTATAGATGTTTGTTAATAGCAAATGCTGTTCCCTGATGAATTAATGAAATATAGGTTAATTATTATCGATTTGAAACTGGCTGATGAGATATCATGGAGATATAGGACGTTACACGTCAATATTTATAGATTATAGGAAATAGGACCCACGCTATGCACTAGGCAAACTAAACGATCGACTAGGACACTGATATTCTAAATTAGCAGAGGTCTTAAAAATCGCATAGGGAATTAAATCGTTATAGAAGAATCTGTGTAATTTGTGCCAATTACTAATCGGAATTATTTAGATTAATCTTGAAGGCCCCATCGTGTTGTAATGGTTAGCAAGCAAGTCTCGTAGATACATTACTACTGAAAAGCGAATTCGATACTCTCTGGATGCTCCCTATGTGCGACTTTGCGTCATACCCTACCCGTGGCGAGCTAGTCTCATAGATACATTATTACTGAAAAGCGAATTCGATTCTCGTTGGATGCTCCGTACGTGCGACTTTGCGTCATACCCTACCCGTGGCGAGCTAGTCTCATAGATACATTATTACTGAAAAGCGAATTCGATTCTCGCTGGATGCTCCGTACGTGCGACTTTGTGTCATATCCTACCCGTGGCAAGCTAGTCTCATAGATACCTTACTACTGAAAAGCGAATTCGATCCTCGCTGGATGCTCCATATGTGCGACTTTCTGTCATATCCTACCCATGGCAAGCTAGTCTCATAGATACATTACTACTGAAAAGCGAATTCGATCCTCGCTGGATGCTCCATACGTGCGACTTTGTGTCATATCTTTACCCGTGGCAAGCTAGTCTCATAGATACCTTACTACTGAAAAAGCGAATTGGATCTCGCTGGATGCTCCATACGTGCGACTTTGTGTCATATCCTACCCGTGGCAAGCTAGTCTCATAGATACATTACTACTGAAAAGCGAATTCGATCCTCGCTGGATGCTCCATACGTGCGACTTTGTGTCATATCCTACCCGTGGCAAGCTAGTCTCATAGATACATTACTACTGAAAAGCGAATTTGATCCTCGCTGGATGCCCCATACGTGTGACTTTGTGACATATCCTACCCGTGGCGAACGGTATTGATAAATAGGTACCTTAGATTAGTCTTGTGTAATTACCAAATCAAGACTTATAGTACATAGAGAAAAGAGTGCGCAAATTATGGTCGACCGAAAAGGACAATTATCTTGGCGCCAAAATGGGTAATATTTTTCACTAAATTATTCAAAGCGGAAAAAAGGAGTCTGTTTGGCTATCACCCCACAAAAACATTCTAAAAGAATTCATAGGTTAATCTCTTAACAACTGTAGTGGCTTGGTTTGTTATTTTGTTTAATGACCTATGAACGCTCGTAGGTAATTTAATACCAAATCTTGGGTTTTGTATATTTTATTTTTAAGCAAATAGTTTATAGATAAATATTGATTTGGTTTTATTAACCAGTAGAAATAATTTTCATTAACCTCATGTGTATTGATAAATTAGTAGAATTAATAAGGTGATGGGTGACCCTCAGCCACTGCCTTCTAACAACTATATGATCAAAAGGGGGTGGGTGTTTGCCATAAGAGCAATTTAAAGAATACGGTCGGGTCAATCATATAGGTGCTAGGGCTTGACATGACCTCCTGATTGATCGGATCGGGCCTCTCCAACTACTTATATAGCCCAAGTAAGGAGAGAAACGAGTTCTGTCACAGAACCATTTAGTACCGGAGTTTCGGCTTGCTCTTATACCAGGATCCTGCCTTCAAGCATAAAGAGTCGCCTCCCAAGGCCAACAGCTGTTGGGAAATATTACCCCCCTGTTGAGGTGCAGTTAGCGTGTTCTACAACCCCCAGCCGAGAGGGCGGAATTCGGCAGTTATTTCTTAAAGAAATGTGTTTTTACATAGAAGGATCTCGTTAACTTAAAAAAGAACTGATTCCCTTTCTTAGATTAATTAAATATAACTAGTACAAAAAAACGCCCTCCGGGTGATGTAAAAATACATTTTTAACATATTGCCTGAGGGTGGAGTAAAAAGTTCAATGTCAGCGAGTTTGTACCCTAAATAAGTAAATCATCAAATTCATTAGAGAGGATTAAACAATAAAACAATTTGAAATGTAAACTTTAAATATGTATTAAAATAAAAACAAACTATATATAGATATATAATACCAGTCATGTATTTATTAAAACTTGTTTTAAAAAACAATGAGGACTGTCTAATGTTGCATGTTCAAATTTTGAGTGTATTTATTCTATGTTATGACCATCTCGGGTATAGTGACGTAGGCAGTGACGTAGTTTTGTTACAGACAAAAACCTGAAGGGAATCTCCATTATTAATAGAGATGAGTATCATCCAGCCATCATTTAGGTTTCTATGTTTGACAGCCTATATACTAAGTAAAACGTATTAGGTATGATGACAATTTCTATAAACATTTTCATTGTAAGCTGAATTGCAACTCGATTTTTAGAAACTGCAAAATATGTTATTTCTTTTGCAAGCCACATGTTGATGAAAGCGTTTTTCACTCTCTTGGAAACAATTACTGTTTCTGTTTCTGTAACTGTATTCATCTTGGGTAGATTCAGCCGGCTCCCACCAATGAATTCACCAAATCCCTTTTAACCGGGTTGTGACCATAATACCACTGGGTGCCAGATCTAACCGCCTTGTGTGGTCTTACCAAGTTCCCGACGCCATTGCCCTCACATTACCAAGTTTACACAGCCCTTTTACATGTATTTTTTTCCTTTTGTAGGGTGTCTAGCCACCCTCCTCACCAGATAGAATCTGTGGTGTTACCGGTTTGGTCGCTGATGATCCGACTATGAAACAGATAGTACTTTGTTATTTGGAAACAGTGCAGGAAGTTCTTAACTGGTACTGTTTTTAGTTGGTTAGTCGCGTCCAGATTTATATTTTTAGAAGTTTCTAAATGGCAGGCATGTGTGTTTTGATTAGGGCAACAAAAATACAAGGAATCAGACCAAGGAAATGGAGTAAGATGGAGATATCTGTAGTACAGCAAGAATTCTTTTTTGGGCCAGCAAAATTTTGTTCGCAGACTGTGTATGTAGGTTTTGCACTCCACCTCAGACTCAAAAATAATCTCTCAAGCGCTAGAGAAAAGGTGTTAAACTCCCTCGCTGTCAGACTGATATCGACAATAGACCACTCCACCGATATTACTTACCATGATAAAGAAAGACCAAAAACGTGTTTTTCTATGATGAGGTAGGTCTTATTTTCACAATTTTCCTCATAAAAAACGTGCGCTTGCACGTGCTATACCCTGTCCTCATCAGGCGCCAATCAGCGGTGATACCACAGTTTCGGTGTCTAAGTCGGTACTCCCACCCCTGGTGCCATTAGCAAATTTGACCACCGGATTGGGTATTATTCTGTATTATCTATCTCCTTGTCTCTTAATTCCGTTAATGGTGTTGCGTTGATTAAGTGCCGTTTTATTTCCGTTGAAAGTTTAACATTCATCTTCTCTTGACATCATCACGTGTTCTTTCAACCAGCTTCAGCGAAAAACCCTCCGCGAATTTCCATTACATTATATCTGTAATTAAATTTTGCAGACGCTCTTACAGATAAGAGAAATAAATCTATTAATCGCTGTCTCCTTGAAAAACAGAAAAGGATGTTGCAAAAAAAGTAGAAGAAAAAATCTATCAGATAGACCAGTACATTGTAAAGACATACAGCGACATCAGCGTAGACGGACTAGACATGCTAGACAGATCGCTGGAAGTAGCAAGGACGAACTCATAAGTGACGTTCTCCTATGGAACCTGAACATGTTCACGCCAGTGTGGGCTATCGAGCAAGGACCTGCATAGATTAGCTCAATACGGATTCTGGAAATTGCACAGAGGTCCTCCGGGGGCGATGACAAGTAGGGACGGTTGGCGAGAGATTGTCATGGATATCCATGCTGCTAGCGTGACATGATGATGATGATGATGATGAAGATGACGAGTAGGAGGAAGATGGTGATGATGATAATGATGATGGTGGCATGAAAGCAAGACTTGATCAGACTCAGTAAAATAGCAAGTTTAGGCTATGTGATAATCGAGACGAAAGAGTTGATCACATAATAAGCAAATCTAGCAAACTGGCACAAAAGGAATGCAAGACTACATACATGACAGGGTGAGAATGATAATTCACTGGGAATTGTGCAAGAGATAAAAAAAATTGACAATTACTGACAAATTGTATATCACACAAACCAGAATCTGTCCTAGAAAATGAGACGCATAAAATCATTTTGGGATACAAACGATCATCAAAAGCCCAATCCAAAGACAGACCAAGGGTTATTTAGCTGAAAAAAGTTGTCATCCAATGGGTTTTTCGTTTCATCTGAACATAAGGTGAAATTAGGGAAGCGAAAAGATGAGGAATACCTTGAAATTACCAGAGAATGAAAAAAAGCAGTTAATAATACTTAAAACTCTCTCTCCCTCTCCTCACTTCTCTCCTCTCTGTCTCTCTGTCTCTCTGTCTCTCTGTCTTCTATCTATCTATCTACTATCTATCTATCTTACCTTTATCTGTCTATCTATTTTCGTCTGTTCATTATCTATCAATCTGTCTCACTGTCTCTCTCTCTCTCCTCTCCTTTATATTATATATATATATATATATATATAATATGTCTATCTCTGTTCCTTATCTATCTATCTATCTATCTATCTATTTGAGAGCCCACCATTGCGCAGTGTCTAAGTACTGGATTGCAAGCATCAAGGTAAATGTTCAATCCTGACTTCTAGCTCAATCTACACAATGGATTAAATTAAAAGTTGGGTTCGAAATTTCGTGAAGCACCCGATTCCGACAAGAAGGTTCGCGAGTTCGGCAAGAAACACCCAAAGAAGGCCGTAAGTGCACATCACCGAAACGTTTTGTGCATATAACATAAAGACAAGACAACAGTTCCGAAAAATCTAATAATACATACTAATTCTTCTAATAGATTTTCTTTCTTTTCTCTATTTCTTTATCCATAACCATTTTCGTTACAACTACTTACTCCTTTTTCTTGCCCTCTTACCAGACTTACCCTTTGTTTGCAGCTTTTCTTTTCAATTAATAAAATACTTAGGAAATTTCGTTTCATTATATATTACTTGTCTGGAAAGAATGAAAAAAAATGCCTTTCGATATACTCTTAGTTGGTATGAATTTGAACTTTCTTTCTAACGGCTGTGAAATTCATCAAGATTCCAAACAATTAACCAAGTTGGTATTAATTATTTTTATTCATCTCGATTATTCATTGCTAAATGCAACCTGCAGGCTTTTATGTAGTGCTTAACGATCTTTGAAGAATTTGAATCTGGTTGAAATCGTTTTTCACTGAAATTTCAATGGCTATTAAGGAACTTACTAGTAAATAAAATACACAACCTCATTTCATCTGGCTTGGAAAACAATGTTACACACACACAAACACACACCACACACACACACACGCACACAACACACACACACACACCACACCACACAACACACACACACACACACCACACACACACATATAATATATATATCATGTCTGTGTGTGTGTGTGTATATGTGTTGTGTGTGTGTTGATGTGTTTGTGTTGTGAACTTTCATCACTGTTACAATACTTCTGCCTCATAAAACTTTAAATGAAAAATGAAATATCTCACTCTCATCAATCTTTCTCTCTCTCTCTCTCTCTCTCTCTCTCTCTCTCTATATATTATATATATTATTATATAATATTATTATATATTATCATGCATGTCTTCTACGTAATACTTATTTAGGTTTTTATTACTGCCCTAATATTTGGCATCTAATTTATTCAACCAATATTATATATTATATATATATATATATATATATATATATATATTATATATATATATATTATATATAATATTGAAGCTACTTCCTTTAGCATGGAACAATAATAGTATATATATATATATATATATATATATATATATATATGTGTGTGTGTGTGTGTGTGTGTGTGTATGTTATTTTATATGTATATATGTAGGGTTATATAGTATAGTGTATAGTATATATATAGGTTTTATATATATTATATATTTTATATAGGAGAGAGAGAGAGAGAGATAAAGATAGTTTATAGTAGTGCTTATAGAAATATTATTGAATCTATTCCCTGCATGGAACAATAAATATATTTATAATATATAGTAGGTAGTTATATATGTAGTATTTATAGTATATACAAATATTTTATATAGGCATAATAATTAGCGTAAACACGTGGTTTAAGGGCTTTGAATTCATAGTTTTCCTTCTCCCGACTGGTTACCTAGCCAAGGTTAGAGGCCAGTCTGCTACTAATCTACCCATGTAGTTGATGCATACCTTTCTCAAGTGTATATGCTCACTTTAAGAAGTTTTTTTCATAACGAATCTATCCGTTTCAACACAAGGCTGTTCAGAGTAAGACGCGCCCCTTTTTGGAAATCCATATATGCATACACCCAGTTTTAATAGCAGGGAAGATATTTCTTAATTAATTATATCAGAAGGACCGCGCGTTATTAATAAAAAACGATGATTGATGAAAATCCTCCAAGGACGAAAAGAAGTTCGCATTGTTGCCTGAGTCTAAAGGAGAGAGAGAGAGAGAGAGGGAGAGAGAGGAGAGGAGAGAGATGAGAGAGAGAGTGAGAGAGAGGGAGGGGCAGGAGAGGGCATTGTTAGCCAGATTATACAGTTTCAAAAGTTACCACATGAGTATACAGACACCACACACACACACATTACAAAAACGTTTTAGTGTCCGGGGAAATCCTGGTTGAATTTATATTTTTTTATAATTTGAACATACTCTAAATTGAACCACAGCCGGTCTAGCTCAACTTGTTAAACTTCCGCTTTAAAGAAATTGACATGTGTCACAACCCATGCTCTCGTAGGTGGTTGGTTATATGTATATATATATATATATATATATATATATATATATATATATATATATATATATATATATTATTGAGAATAATGTGCTCAATTGAAGTCTACCTAAATTTTGAAAATTAATTAGTTAATAAATTAATGAATTTAGGCGGGCATATATGTTTCAAACGTTAACTCGAAACCCCGCTGCAGTCGGGTAGTTTCGAGACACACACAGGCAGTCTCCCATGTCTATAACCTTGCTGATGAGACCTGAATAGTCGAAATGTACATTTTCAGGGATTGACATTTTCTCCGATTTGTTTAGCCTTAAGTTTGAAAACATATATGCCGCATAAATTCATAATTATTAACTAATTAACTTTTCAAAATTGGAGTATGACTTCAACTTGAGCCACATATCCTCCAAAAATTGTCGACTAAAAGCCATATCAAATAAAACACATTGTTTATTTTACTTACCACACACACACACACAGACACACACACAAGCACACACACACACACACATATATATATATATATATATATGAAAGTATCCAAAAACTGGAGTAAGGGATGATTTCTACATGGGATCTTCAAAATCTTCATGTGTAAATTATTGCATGTTTTAGTAGGCTGCAAATAAAAGATTTTTTATAAATCCATAGGAAGGCTCAATGTATAATTAATCTATTTTTAGATTAAATACAGGATTTAAATACAATATTTACCTTTGAAAGGAAGGAAAAACTCACATTGAAACCGTCATTCTGTAATAAATTTATCTACCAAAACTTAAAAAGGCTTTAGAAATTTAAATTTACATTCCTAAAATTCCCCTAAAAAGATCAGTCTCATCAGACAGTCGACACAAATTAAAAATAAATGTAAAAGCTGTAAAAAATGTTACCAAAATCCCTCAAATGGTTTTTCAAACAGCAAATAGGTGAGTTTACAAAATTTCAGCTAAAAGGTGACAATATATCTTTTAAATTTCCTTTTAACTGGTATATATTCAAAAATGTATATGTTGTGATTTTAATATCTAAAATAAAATAATATATATTTTATAATATATATATTATACATATTTGTTTTAATATCTTAAAATAAAATAATATAGTATATATATATATATTATATATATATATATATAATATATATATATCATATTGATTTTAAATCTAAAATAAAATAATATATATACGTATATATATATATATATTATTTTATATCTAAAATAAAATATTACATATATATATATTATTCCATTTATTTTAAGATATTAAATCAAATATACTATATTATATATATATATTATATATATAATATTTATATATTATTTTATATATGACTTTATATATATATATTATAAATATGTATATATATAATATATATATAGATAGATTTGATTTTATATCTAAAATAAATAAATATACATTATATTATAATCATTTTATTTTAGATATTAAAATCAATATATTATATATAATATATATATATAATTTTATATATGGATTATATATTATATATAATATATATATATATATATATTTATATATATATATATATATATATATATATATTATATAACACAAAAACTGTGTCTGTATATGTTGCGTCAGTGAGAGATATATAAAGAGACAGCGAAAGAACGAGAAGAGAGAGAGGAAGGAGAGAGGAAGTGAAGAGAGAGAGAGAGATGGGGGAGAGTACATCTTTACATTTGTTAGGCCAGTATATGGTTGTACACCTACTTGCATTTACTTCACGTATTACTCTTTCAGTATGTTTACTGCTAGTGTACGTATTTAGCTGTACCAACATTTCACGCACGCACCATACACATAAACACACACACCACATATTACACGCACAACACACACAAGAAAAAAACCACATTAACATACACATGAAACCACATTACACACATATTTTTTACCCCACTATCTTTTCTCTCACTTCTTCCCCCCACTTCTTCTCTCTCTCAACTTTCTTCTCACCCCCAACACAACACATTCCGTATTTATGGCGGGGGGGAAAATCTTCGGGGGTGCCCCTCTTTCTTTTTTGTG
>CM042148.1:25003131-25010631 GCA_023376005.1 Doryteuthis pealeii
CCCCGGAAGAGATGCAGTCTATTTTTTTCAATACTTTATTATACTGTAGGATTTTATATCCATTTTCTCCCCCACACCCATATATATATATATATATATATATATATATATATATATATAAATATATATATATATACGATAGTGACCAAATTTGAGGAACAAAAATTAAAACTTCGATCCTTCAAATATCTATGGGGAAAATTACTGAAAGAACTCGATGTTATGGAGTATTGGATTCACTTATTTTTTATTATTATTTTTTATCATAAATTTTCGGGTTCGTTAGATACCCTTTATTAAATGACTGTTGTTCCTGTTCAACGGATCTGCCGTTGTCAATAACAACAGAGACAAAAGATCATATAAACATATATAAACAGTGCAATTTAATTAGTAAAGAAAAAAAAAGAAAAAAAGCTTAAAATCGGGTTATCATGGCAGTTATAGTACCATTTCCACTCATAGGTATCATGATATACTAGGGACTTGCAAAAAAAATCAATTTCTACGAGTTTTAAAAGCGAATTAAAAATAATAAATCTATTATTTAATGTCAAACTTTGTCTAAATCGATAAGCAGTAACATATAGACCATCACAGAAAAAAGAAATATATATATATATATATAATATATATATATATATAGTATATATATATATATATATATATATGCATATAATGAGCAGCAATTTTCTGTTCTACACAGGATTAGGACAAACTACCACCTTAATGTCCTCGAGGCAGTCTCCTTTTTTTTGTACTGCCCGTCCCTGTGTAGACAAAGACACCTGAAACACTCCCTGGCTAGTTTTGCTGGGGATGTGACAGCTGACGTGGTGATTACATGAAAGTATAATATACAAAATGTTTTTCTCCCCCCCCTTTGACTTCATATTGTCCAACCATTTCATATAGTTTAATCTCCCTCTTTTACCCAATTCCTATACAGTGTGACTTTTAAACGATATACCGTCGTTACTTTTGAAAAAGCACCGGTCGAAAGGGCCCTTAAGTTTCTCCCTTTTTTCGCTCCCTTTTTCTTTTTACTATTCAAAATTGCTGATCAATAAAGTATGTTACTTTTTAAAATTATATATAAATTCTGCTGTACCAAAAATTTGTTTAATATATACTAGCAAATATATGCACCCTCCGGGTGCATATATTTAAGTTTTGATATAATAAAATATCATATAAGTTAGAAAGGTTAATGAAACTGACTAAGAATGCAGATAAAAAGATCTGCAACAGAAGGGGTATAATCGAAAAATAGAACAACTTTGAAACTAACTATTCCATCATTTTCCATTACTCCCCTCTTTCATTGGTAAATTTTCCTAATTTAACTATTTAGTTAAAATAGGAAGTAAAGGATAATATTACAGTTATTTCTTCTTGTAAATAAATTTCTTTTAAGATTTATCCACGAGATTTTTGTTTATATTTCTTAAGATAAAACCAAACAATTAGAATCAATAATACCAAGCACATATTTATTAAAATAAATTTTTAAATATCAATATGCAAATTAGCCTTCTCGTTCACACTGTAAACCGCTATTTTGTTGTATATATAAATACAATTGCATGTTATTAGTACGTAGATATGATCAACAGTATTAATAATGTGAAAACAATTTTTTATTAATAACTGAAGGTTTAAAAGAATGAAATCATGGAGAATTTGACGTAAATAATTAAGGGAATTGTGACTTGAGTAGTAATATAGTTTCGGTTACAGACAGAAAAACACAATCTCCATTATAATAAGATATGCACATATAATATATGTAAGCCGTGATAGACCCATATATATATATATTATATATATATATATATATATCGGTCTACCACGGCTTCGATTGATACTATCTCTTCAGGACCCTATATTATATTGGACTACTTTGAAATACTACTATTTATCAAGTGGAACTGAGACAAATTTTTACGATAGCCTGCAGGGCTTAGAACTTATAAGAATATGATAATCACTAGATAGTAGACCATATCGCAGATTAAAAGTGTATTACAAGAAAAGAAAGACCAATAAAAGTGACCAGAAGAATCTCTAAATGATTAAAGGAAAAACAAGTAGAAGGGATAAATTGATAATGCCAGTTACTTGCGTATTGGAAAAGCTATTCTAATGGATCAATTTCCTTTCTCTTTAAGAGTTACACAGCTGTCTATCAATAACAGACATTAAACATTGATTCCTCTTTACGAGTATGCCGTAATTATACAACGCTTTATGTTGTTATCGAGCATTTATAGATGTTTGTTAATAGCAAATGCTGTTCCCTGATGAATTAATGAAATATAGGTTAATTATTATCGATTTGAAACTGGCTGATGAGATATCATGGAGATATAGGACGTTACACGTCAATATTTATAGATTATAGGAAATAGGACCCACGCTATGCACTAGGCAAACTAAACGATCGACTAGGACACTGATATTCTAAATTACAAAGGTTTTAAAAATCGCATAGGGAATTAAATCGTTATAGAAGAATCTGTGTAATTTGTGCCAATTACTGTGACGGAGAACAGAAGGAAAGGGAGCAAGACATTGTCTTGCCTGCCGGGATCGAACACGCGTCCTCCCGCATGCGAAAACAGATGCGATGTAGGAACTGGACGGATGCGAGGTTTGACTGACGTGTCCGGATGTTTGGCTAATATGCCCATAAAAACAAGTGAGTCGAGCGCTGGGCAGTCAGCAAGCAGCAGAAGCAGTCAACGACGAAGCGCTTTTCAGTAAAGAAATGGATTTTAATCGAATAGAAACAAAATTAAATAGGAAATGTGATTTTGAACTGCTAAAGATTATTTCGGACTGCGACGACGGATTTTCCAGCTGCTAGACGACGAATGTGTTGACCAACAGAGGGTCTGGCTTGTGAGAAGAAGACGGAGAACTCGCTTGTTTTTGGTTCCCACTCGGCGGGAGCTTGTTGATTCGAAGGTCTATATCCCCCCCTTCTATAATTACTAATCCAAACAACTTAGATTAATCTTGGAGCGTCCCATCGTGTTGTAATGGTTAGCAAGCTAGTCTCATAGATAGATTCATTACTACTGAAAAGCGAATTCGATCCTCGCTGGATGCTTCATACGTGTGACTTTGTGTCATATCCTACCCGTGGAAAGCTAGTCTCATAGATACATTACTACTGGAAACCGAATTCGATCCTCGCTGGATGCTCCGTACGAGCGACTTTGTGTCATATCCTACCCGTGGATAGCTAGTCTCATAGATACATCACTACTGAAAAGCGAATTCGATCTTCGCTGGATACTCCATACGTGCGACTTTGTGTCATATACTACTCGGAGCAAGCTAGTCTCATGTATACATTACTACTGAAATCCGAATTCAATCCTCGTTGGATGCTCCATACGTGCAACTTTGTGTCATATCCTACCTGTGACGAGCTAGTCTCATAGATACATTACTACTGAAAAGCGAATTTGATTCTCGCTGGATGCCCCATACGTGCGACTTTGTGACATTTCCTACCCGTGGCGAACGGTATTGATAAATAGTTACCTTAGATTAGTCTTGTGTAATTACCAAATCAAGACTTAGAGTACACAGAGAAAGAGTGCGCAAATTATGGTCGACCGAAAAAGGCAATTATCTTGGCGCCAAAATGGGTCATATTTTTCACTAAATTGTTCAAAGACGAAAAAGGAGTCTCTTTGGCTATCACCTCCACCCCACAAAAATATTCTAAAAGAATTCATAGGTTAATTGGTTAAATCCTACTTAACAGATATACATTCCAACACCCTATATCATCCCATTCAAAGAGAAAATACTAAAAGTCGTGGAATTAACCGAATTTAATGAAATTTTATTTACATTAATGAATGAAAGATATAATGCACCAGTTATTTTATTTAAAAACTTTTACTTTTTTTCAGGTCAATTAACTTTGAACCACGTATGTTTGTGAATTTGTGTTACGCCTCAAAGATACGTGCTTAACTGGAAAAAAAAGATTTTTCAAATTAAATAACTAGTGCATTATATTGTTTATTTATTAATATATCACACTGAAAATTTCAGTAAATTCGGTTAATTCTCTGATTTTTAGTATTTTTTCTTTCGGCGGGTGACAAATAATGGAATTTATGTCATTAAGTAGGATTTAACTGGTTAATCTCTGAACAACTGTAGTGGCTTGGTTGTTTTATTTTGTTTCATGACCTATGAACCCTCGTAGGTAATTTAATACCAAATCTTGGGTTTTGTATATTTTATTTTTAAGCAAATAGTTTATAGATAAATATTGATTTGGTTTTATTAACCAGTAGAAATAATTTTCATTAACCTCATGTGTATTGATAAATTAGTAGAATTAATAAGGTGATGGGTGACCCTCAGCCACCGTCTTCTAACAACCATATGATCAAAGGGGGGTGGGGTGCCTATTGAGCAATTTAAAGAATACGGTCGGGCCAATCATAGAGGTGCTAGGGATTGACACGACCTACCGATTGATCGGATTGGGTCTCTCCAACTACTTATTTAGCCCAAGTAAGGAGTGAAACGAGTTCTGTCACAGAACCATTCAGTACCGGAGTTACGGCTTGCTCTTAAACCACGATCCTGCCTTCAAGCATAACGAGTCGCCTCCAAGGATCAACAGCTGTTGGGAAGTATTACCCCTCTGTTGAGGTGCAGTTAGCGTGTTCTACAACCCAGCCGAGAGGGTGGAATTCGGCAGTTATTTCTTAAAGAAATGTTGTTTTTACATAGAAGGATCTCGTTAACTTAAAAAAGAACCGATTCCCTTTCTTAGATTAATTAAATATAACTAGTACAAAAAAACACCCTCCGGGTGATGTAAAAATACATTTTTGAAACATATTGCCTGAGGGGTGGGAGTAAAAAGTTCAATGTCAGCGAGTTTGTACCCTAAGTAAGTAAAATCATCAAATTCATTATAGGATTAAAAATAAAACAATTTGAAATGTAAACTTTAAATATGTATTAAAATAAAACAAACTATATATATAGATATATAATACCAGTCATAAAACAAACTATATATAGATATATAATACCAGTCATGTATTTATTAAAACTTGTTTTAAAAAAAACAATGAGGATGTCTAATGTTGCATGTTCAAATTTCGAGTGTATCTATTCTATGTTATGACGATTTCGGGTATAGTGACGTAGGCAGTGACGTAGTTTTGTTACAGACAAAAACATGAAGGGAATCTCCATTATTAATAGAAATAAGTATCATTCAGCCATCATTTGGGTTTCTGTGTTTGACAACCTATATACTAAGTAAAACGTATTAGGTATGATGAACATTTCTGTAGACATTTTCATTGTAAGCTTAATTGCAGCTCGATTTGTAGAAATTGCAAAATATGTTGTTTCTCTTGCAAGCCACATGTTGATGAAGGCGTTTTTCACTCTCTTCGAAACAATTACTGTTTCTGTTTCTGTAACTGTATTCATCTTGGGTAGATTCAGCCGGCTCCAACCAATGAATTCACCAACGCCCTTTTAACCGGGTTGTGACCCTAATACCACTGAGTGCCAGATCTAAACGCGTTGGCTGGCCTTACCAAGTTCCCGACGCCATTGCCCTCACATTACAAAGTTTACACAGCCCTTTTACATGTCTTTTTTCTTTTTGTTGGGTGTCTAGCCACCCTCCTCACCAGATAAAATATGTGGGGTTACCGGTTTGGTCGCTGATGATCCGACTATGAAACAGGTAGTACTGTGTTATTTGGAAACAGTACAGGAAGTTCTTAACTGGTACTGTTTTTAGTTGGTTAGTCGCGTCCCGATTTATATTTTCAGGAGTTCCTAAATGGCAGGCAAGTGTGTTTTGATTAGGGCAACAAAAATACAAGGAATCAGACCAAGGAAATGGAGTAGGATGGAAATATCTGTAGTACAGCAAGAATTCTTTTTTGGGCCAGCAAAATTTTGTTCGCAGGCTGTGTATGTAGGTTTTGCACTCCACCCAGACTCAAAAATAATCTCTCAAGCGCTAGAGAAAAGGTGTTAGACTCCCTCGCTGTCAGACTGATATCGACAATAGACCACTCCACCGACATTACTTACCATGATTAAGAAAAACCAATAACGTGTTTTTCTATGATGAGGTAGATCTTATTTTCACAATTTTCTTCATAAAACGTGCGCTTGCACGTGCTATACCCTGTCCTCATCGGGCACCAATCACCGGTGATACCACAGTTTCGGTGTCTAAGTCGGTACTCCCACCTCTGGTGCCATTAGCAAATTTGACCACCGGATTGGGTATTATTCTGTATTGTCTATCTTCTTGTCTCTTAATTCCGTTAATGGTGTAGCGTTGATTAAGTGCCGTTTTATTTCCGTTGAAGTTTAACATCATCTTCTCTTGACATCATCACGTTCTTACTCAACCAGCTTCAGCCGAAATCCTCCGCGAATTTCCATTACATTATATCTGTAATTAAATTTTGCAGACGCTCTTACAGATAAGAGAATAAATCTATTAATCGCTGTCTCCTGAAAAACAGAAAGGATGTTGCAAAAAAAGTAACAAAGGATCTATCATATAGACCAGTACATTGTAAAGGCATACAGCGACATCAGCGTAAGACGGACTAGACATGCTAGACAGATCGCTGGAGTAGCAAGGACGAACTCATAAGTGACGTTCTACTATGGAAACCTGAACATGTACACGCCAGTGTGGGCTATCGAGCAAGGACCTGCATAGATTAGCTCAATACGGATTCTGGAAATTGCACAGAGGTCCTCCCGGGGGCGATGACAAGTAGGGACGGTTGGCGAGAGATTGGCATGGATATCCATGCTGCTAGCGTGACATGATGATGATGATGATGATGATGAAGAGGACGAGTAGGAGGAAGATGGTGATGATGATAATGATGATGGTGGCATGAAAGCAAGACTTGATCAGACTCAGTAAAATAGCAAGTTTAGGCTATGTGATAATCGAGACGAAAAAGTTGATCACATAATAAGCAAATCTAGCAAACTGGCACAAAAGGAATGCAAGACTACATACATGACAGGGTGAGAATGATAATTCACTGGGAATTGTGCAAGAGATAAAAAAATTGACAATTACTGACAAATGGTATATTCACAAACCAGAATCTGTCCTAGAAAATGAGACGCATAAATTATTTGGGATACAAACGGATCATCAAAGCCCAATCCAAAGACCAGACCAAGGGTTATTAGCATGAAAAAGTTGTCATCTAATGGGTTTTCTCGTTTCATCTGAACATAAGGTGAAATTAGGGAAAGCGAAAGATTGAGGAATACCTTGAAATTACCAGAGAACTGAAAAAAGCAGTTGAATAATAAATAACTCTCTCTCCTCCCTCTCTCTGTCTCTGTCTCTATCTATCTATCTATCTATCTTTATATGTCTATCTATTTTCATCTGTTTATTATCTATCAATCTGTCTGTCTCTGTCTCTGTCTGTCTGTCTCTCT
>CM042148.1:25023131-25050631 GCA_023376005.1 Doryteuthis pealeii
AATGCTATTGTTCTTTATGTGACTGCAGTTTCCATGGAAATAATTTGGAGGAATTACTTTCGAACATAGCTGAAGGGGGATTAGTTGAATTAGTACATTTCCCAAGAGTATTAGCGCTATGAGAAACGCAAACAGCCTCGTCCAGGGTTTGAACTCGGGTCACTCCTGTCCTTTTACACACGGTCCCATTGTTCTATTCTACGAGGGCATTGTTCTTTCTGTGACTGCAGTTTCCGCGGAAATAATTTGGAGGCATTAATTTCGAACATTCCCTCGTATATCTCTTAAACATGGTTGGAATGATGAAAAAGAAACTTTTTAAAAAAAGGATATATTTTCAAGAATATAAATTTCCAAGAGCATTAGCGTTATGTGAAATGCAAACAGCCTCGTCCAGGATTTGAACTCGGGTCACCCGTGTCCTTTTCTATGACTATAACCATTACACACGAGCGCATTGATATATTCTACGATGGTATTGTACTTTATGTCTCTGCAGTTTACGTGGAAATAAATTGGTGGAATTACTTTCGAACATGGTTGGAATGATAAAAGAAAAAAACTTAATAGAAACATGACATATTTCTAAGAGGAAAATATAAATTTATTATCAATTATCCGGTAGAGACCATTTTGCAATGTTGTCAAGAAAGGAATGGTGTTTTATTTTTCCATCTTCCTTTTAAGTGGAAAATTCAAGACAATTCCAGTGCTGCTTGTTGAGAGTTGATTAATTCTGCTAGGAAATACTTGAGCGGGAAACTATTTCAAGTCGGCAACCGCAAACATCTTAATGTGATTATTCAACAAGAGGAAAACACTCGAATTAATCCCAGTACAATGACAATTTATTCATGCAATAAATCCTTTAAAAAACATAGGGGGAAAAATAGTCGTTTTTACACGTTCGGGTTAGCTCAGTCGGTAGAGCGTTCGGCTAGAAACCACAAGGTTCCTAGTTCGATACCGGTCCTCGCCAATTCAGCGTATGAGTAGAACAGGGATCTGTGCGGTAATGTAAAGAGCTGATGGAGGTGTGGCGCTTCCCCTCAGACGCTAAAATAATTCCTTGGTCTAGCGCTAGTGAAAAAGGTATAGACTCCCTCGCTGATTGGCTGATACCGACTTTAGGCCATCCTGACGACTTTACTTTTTACTTATATAAGAGTTAACATGCACTGATTCCATTGTTCCGCTTTTTCCGCTATCACACACACACACACACATACACATATATATATATATATATATAAGTGGAGTAAAAAAGTATCGAGATTTTTAAAAACTTTTTGACACAACTTGTATTCTGGAGAAATTAACGTTCCATTCATTGTTCCTTTCTATCTTGATAAATACAACTTCAATCTCGATACTTTTATGACACACCTTATATATATATATATATATATATATATATATATGACGTTTTTGTTCCTTTGCATTGTGACGTCGTTTACCTGCTGGTGAAACAGTTATCGTCGTTAAGAATGGGCTAAGCGAGCCGAGTTCAAATCCGGGATGGGACCGTTGGTATTTCACATCACGCAAATACCTTCGGAAGTCGCATGAATGTATCTCTTCTCCCTCGAGCAATGGGTAAATAGTAGAGCTCGTTTATTTAGAACTGGTAGGGCAACAGTTCAATCAGAATAAGAAAAAATCTAAATTCAAACTAGAAGCTAGATTCCCTAAGGCTTGTCCGACGTTGTCTATGACCTCTAGCAAGATCCGTGATGTCATTGATGCCAAGATGTATCGGTCTTCACTCTTACTTTGAAAAGCATGAATATCATGAGTAACCGCAGGTTGTTCATACAGTTTTGTCCAGGCGTGTGCCGAGATCCGGGCACAGATCCATGGGGTCTCATGAGACTGACAGATGCAAGCGAATTGTGAAATTTATATAATACATCGATAGCGTAGGGTTCAAGGTTATAATAAGTTGAAAAAACAACTCCGACACGAGTGTTAAATACACAAAAGGACTTTTATACAAGCACATGGAAATTTACCCATAGCTGGAGGGAGAGTAGGATTCATACCTTTCCCAAGGGTATTAGCACTAAGTGAAATGCAATTACCACATCCAGGATTTGAACTCGGGGCGATGAGTCCATTTCCCATGACTTTAACCATTACACTACGCGCTTCCTAATATACTGATATATAAATACGTGTGTTAATTAGTTAATTGGCAAATTAACCCCAGAAATACAAATTTTATCAGTATTTCTTTTTACGGCTAATAATGATAATATAAAAGCCAAATTCTTTGACGTTAATTAATTATAGCCTCTTAGGTTGCTTGAAATTGTTTTTCTTAAAAGTTATTTTTGTCCCCGTAAAATTGTCAGCGTCACCTAGCCCCGTTCCGTGCATTACCTTAATTAACTTGAAAAAATAGAAAATATAATTACCAAATTAAAGCAAGCTGTGAACTTTGTTTACAGGTTTATGAATGGAAATCACTCTCGTTACATTAGCGCTTAAAATGAAGATTTGGTGGTTTAACGACCTAATTACAATTTCGTTTAGAGTTGAAATTGTTTAAGAATGTCTCATCTCTGAACTTATATATTGTACAGGGTGGTCCGAAAGTCTTGTCACTCAAAAAGTAATAAGAAACAGTTTATGTTCCCATCGCAGTATCGGCCTCTTCAGAGGGGCTGCTTTGTCAAATCGTGTAGTGAAGTCATGTCACACATTGTCCATACTCTTACCAGTGTCATACTATGATGGACGGAGAACATGGTCAGAATAAATAAATTAAAAAATGAATAAAAATAGAATATGTTAAAACCCAGGCATAGGTAAATGGGTGGGTGGTTGTCCTTTTGAGGACACAAAGAGACCGGTACGGTCACCATGAAGTAAGACACTTAGTGATAATATCTTTAGGCATTAGGTGTTAAAAGCAAAAAGGTTATTTTTATGAGGAAATCTCTTTTGAAAAAAATTAATGGTCGAAGTATTGGAGACGTCCAGAAAGAGGAGTAACTGCTTTAGTTTTAAGGGATAATGTCGTTTAAAAGTCGGCGTTGAATTTAAATGTCGGCCATCTGTGTGGTTCAGCAGCAGATGGGTGGTGGGGGAGAATTTTACATAAATTCAGCTAAGCTCCAGCCCTTAGTCAGTTAGTACCCGGGCCGGTAGAGGAAGCCGATAGACAGCTAGTGAGATAGATCGCTAAGTATCACAGACCCCTTCTTCCATCCGCGTCTTGTTTTCAAACTTTGTAGTTGTTGTTTTGTTTTTAATCCTTGTGAACCTGTTTCTGACTCGTGCCCTTCAAATCAGCCAACACAGAACATCACAATGTTTGGGGTCCAGATACTGTGCATCGAAGGTGTAAGAGTGCAGAACAGGATTCTCACACTAGAATGCACACGATTATGTGTCCATATACTTGCAAGCATCCACTCTCCCAAACTGTTGGTGCTCGGGTCATCCATCTGAAAAAAGAAAATTATATTATTACAGGAGTCAACATAATAATATAATTTTCTTTTTCAGATGTTTTTGACACCAGCGTAATATCGTGGCTTTTGCCATCTCGGCGGATCATTGCGTGAAGCTGAAAGAAAACAAAAAGATAGACAAATACTTGGACCTAGCTAGAGAGCTTAAAAAACGGTGGTACATGACGGTAAAGGTCGTACCAATTGTAATTGGGGCCCTGGGAACAGTGCCAAAGGGTTTGGATAATAGTCTGGAGTTACTTGAAACCCAAGGAAGAATCAAGACCATTCTGGCAACAGCATTGTTAAGATCAGCTAGACCAGACCTAGTATTAATTAACAAGAAGAAAACTTGTCATCTCGTGGATTTTGCCATTCCGACAGATCATTGAGTGAAGCTGAAAGAAAACGGCAAGAAAGACAAATACTTGGACCTAGCCAGAGAGATGAAAAAACTGTGGAAAATGACTGTAAGGGTCGTATCAATTATGATTGGGGCTATGGGAACAGTCCCAAAGTGTTTGGAAAAGAGTCTTTGGTTATTGGAAATCCAAGGGAGAATCAAGACTATCCTGGCAACAGCATTGTTAAGATCAGCGAGAATACTCAGAAGAGCCCTGGAGACATAAGGAGATTGCTGGCACTCAGCCTTCACCTACAAGCCAAAGTGGGTATGAAAAACCCTTATAAAACAAAAAATAATGAAAGTTAAACAATATATAGGGGTGACAAGACTTTCGGCCCGTACTTTTTTGGAGTTTGTATTTGTGAATTTAAAATCAGGAAGATATTTTTAATTTTATGTTTTTTTAATTAATGTAGTTGGAGATGCCTGATGTAGCTGCTAGCACCCGAGAAAATTTCAAAATTGGTTTCAGGCTCTTTGCGTTTCAATTTCGCGCTAATTCCCTTGGGGGAAAGCATGAATCGATTACAGAAGATAGTATCACTGATTCTAAATCCCAGATCAACTTGACTATCAAATAATAATCTTTTGTCTTAGAATCCCATCCAGGTGTAATGGTTATAAGGTTGGGCATAAGGGTGTACCATCGTGGTGTAATGGTTAGCAAGCTAGTCACACAGATCCAGTACTACTGAATAATGGGTTCGATTCCCGCTGGATGCCTTATATATGTGACCTTGGGAAAGGTATGAATCCTGCTCCCCCCCCACAGCTATGGATAAATAGTAAGGCAGACTGGGCTCTTTAATCTTGGTTAGGCAACCGGTCTAGGAGAAGGAAAACTCTGAATTCAAACCTGTTGAACTCCGCTTAAGAAATTGACCTTGTGTCACATCCTACTCGTGCGGATGGGTTGGTAAATATATATCTATATCTATCTATCTATCTATCTATCTATAAAAAAAGTAAAGTCGTCGGGGCGGCCTAAAGTCGGTATCAGCCAGTCAGCGAGGGACTATATCCCCTTTTCAATAGCGCTAGACCAAGGAGATTGTTTTGGCGTCTGGGGTGAAGCGCCACACCCACCATCAGCTCCTTACTTTACCGCACAGATCCCTGTGCTACTCATACGCTGAGTTGGCGAGGAACGGTATCGAACTAGGAACCTTGTGGTTTCTAGCCGAACGCTCTACCGACTGAGCTAACCTGGTCCCTAAATTATATATGTGTGTGTGTGTGTGTGTGTGTGTGTGAGCTTGTGTCACATCATACCCGTGGCGAATATGTTGGATATAAGGGTGTATCATCGTGGTGTAATGGTTAGCAAGCTAGTCTCGCAGATCCAGTACTACTGAATAGTGTGTACGATTCCATCTGGACCTCTATATTCGCGATCTTGTGTCACATCCTACCCGTGACTAACTACTAATCTGGTTTAAGGTTTAGTGTCTTTGAGAGAGAGAGAGAGAGAGAGAGAGAGAGAGAGAGAGGGGGGGTTATAGATATAGATGATAGATGATGCTTACTTTTAAACTTCTGCTTACTTCGTCTACTGGTTCTAACTCGTCGGCCATTTTCTCTGAGCTGACTTCTCTTCAGGGCTTCTGCTGAGGGTTAATCTTATTTGTTGATTTCTTTGGGCTGTCATCTCTTATTCTAAAGTACTTAACAAGACTTGGTTGTTTTATGACAATAAAGCTTTATTTCTAGAACCCAGCCCATGATTCCGCCGTTAGGAGCTGCAAATCCTAAGAGACATCCTCTCTCATAGGGTGCCAGCTCGCATATGCCTAAACTAAAACTTATTCTCGCGCCTGTACCGGAAGGTCAGCTGGAATCATCGTCATGTCACTCCTAACCCTAACGGGTATGGAAAATTCTCCACCTCCGATTTTAAATCTAATGAACTTTATTTAAATATTCTAACTACAGGTACGTACATAATTCATAAGCTGATTATGATTATGTAAGAAAAGTGATACCAAACCTTCTAAAATCACTAGCATTTTCCAATTCATTTTCTTCAATTTAAAGAGTGCCATTGACAATGTCTCAATTCTTGTCAGCATATTTACTTCTGTTTAACGTACAAATCTTTAGTACAGTTCCGAGTGTTTCTATGATTATGAACACTACCGTTACTCATATACAGTGGTACCTTGATTCTTAAATCGTTCCGCTCTTAACCCAATTTCCTCGTATATCAAATCAATTTTATTTAATTTAAATAGACTGAAACGCCATTAATCTGTTCCAGGCCTCCGAAAAATACCCTATTGTTTATTTATTTATTTATTTATTTATTTAAATAAGAAAAAATTACATTGACAAGACATAAGAAAATAGAATGTAATTAATTATCTGCTGTAATATGTTTTAGTGTTTGTTGTTTTATAGATAATATCTTTTTGTTGTATGATAGATTTGGAAAATTAAATGTTTTAGTGAACTTATTAACATAAGCGCATCTGAAGCTCGCTCGTACATCAAAATGTAGCCTAAAGCACAGAGCAAAAAATTGATTGACCGACAGCTCGCAACTTGTAAAACTTGTAAAATGGGGATCTCCTACGTCAAGGTACCACTGGATTTTTGGATTTTTGGAGAGCAAGATATGAATCCCTATTATATTATCTACCTTTTAAACGTTCTCTGGATTTTTGTTTTTTTGTTTTTCATTTTCTACAAGAACAAATTTTTCTCTTCTGTTTAAGTAGATCTGAATCTCAACGAAACTTAAGGAAATCGAATTACTTTTTTTTCTAGTGGAATCTAAGCTGTTCATTAAACTCCTCTTCAATACAACCTCGCTTCTTCCCTCTTCATTTATGGATTATCTTTTATATCTATTTCACTATTCACTATCATCATGTCCAATTCCCCCTCACTGTCTCTCTCTCTCTCTCTCTTTCTCTCTCTTCTCTCTCTCTTTCTCTCTCTCTCTGTCCTCAAATATTTTTATCTAGATCTAATTAGTTCTAATAACTGTATTTGTAATTACTATCACAGGTGATTCATTCTCACGCTTTATGTATTCGCTATTTAGCTCGGTTATTTTATCTATATTTCATTTGTTGAAAGTGCAGGTGACATGATGCTACGTAACACAGAACAAAACACTATCTGAGTTTAAATTCAAACCGACAATGTTTGCGCTCTTTTCAAATTAAGAAGAAATGAGCTATTACACTTGAATTTAATTAAAGTATTTTTGTACAAACAAATTTATTAAATTCAAAGTTATTTAAAAGTCTGTTCCTACATCACCAAGGAAAATCTATTACATATTAACATTCGTTTTAACGTGACTGTTCTCCAGCTATGAGTTGATTATTATTGTTGCATACCCTTCTCATGACTTCTTACTTACTTCTATTCTTCTGCTGTCGTCTTGATATCTTAAGTTCTTCTAGGTCTCTTCTAACGTCTGAACTTCGTCTTGGGGACTTCGTGTCTGGTCTTCCATTGGGGATTTCTCTTTATCAGAAGCCCTGTGTCATTGTTAGTTTTTAGATAATAACACAAGACTTCGATTTACTTTGATCATATTTTATTCTCGAAATCCCCCACCAGACTACCTGCGCAGATCGAGTCGGAACGTGTATAACACGACTCACCACCGTCGTGGTTTCTCGCCGACTGACTAAAATCTATTTCTAATCTAAACCGGAAGAGGGTCTTTCTCACCGATTCTCACGGTATCCACCGAAAGGAAGCCTTGTCATTCAAATCCTTCAAGTCCATGGGCTGCAGCTTATAACGGCCATTTTGATTTCTACACTATTGCACATAAATATTAGGTCTCTAATAATTATGTAACAGTATCATTACTAGTTTTCTACTATTATTTTGGCATCGAATCACCCACGGCGGTTGATATACCATTAAACAAAGAAATTAAAGCAAACATGACAATTGTTTATTACTCAGTAATGTATTTATGCTAGATGACCCATGCAGTCACATTGTGTTTTATAGGTAGATATTTGCGTTAAAGTATTGTCTCACACATACATGCGCGCACGCGCACACACACACACACACACACACACAAACACACACACAAACACACACACATGATGGCAGCAAAGTGTTTAAGTATTGTTATTGCTTAATATATATATATATATAAAAAAGTTCAACAGTTCAAAGAATATAGTGGTGAGCTTCAAAAAGTTCAACAATGAGCTGCACGAAAGAGGCTCTTTAGTCCTGCCAAAGTCTTCCACGTCTTCCCACATTTACAGGTAATTCCAGGGAGCACAGGGTATTTTATTAGTCCATCCCACCGATGCACAGACTGGTGACTGATCAGGCCAGCCTTGTTCATACATAGCCTTCCACACTGGTCACATAGTAGACTGATTTGAAGCCCTTGGTTGTGTACTTTTTTTTTATTCTTGCGAATATCTCGTTTCAACTGCTCATGCTGTATACGGTTGGTCTCAATCTTTTTGTGCCCTCCTGTAAAGCTCTTCTCCACTGCGCACGCTCCAAAGCCTTAGTTTCACACACACACACACACACACACACACACACACACACACACACACACTCACTCCCACACGCGCACACACATGGAGATGAATTTCAGTAGAGGGATAAATCCCCACATGGAGCTACCTGTTGGCCGTTACGGTCTCCTTTCGGGAATAGAGAGATGACGTGTCAGTGTTTGTTAAGTTATCGCATCCATTTCCGAGTGGAGTGGTGATGTGTTGAGAGTAGAAATATTGGACCATATGACCTTTAGGCACCCCTTTTTGATCTCGATTAAGAAAGGACATGTTTTTCATTTACACCATCAATATCCGGTCTTTTTAACAGACGATGTATAGATTTTTTTAAAAATTATTAAACCAACCCCTAACCTAACCCTAAACCCTAACCCTAGCTCCTAACCCTAACCCCTAGCAAACAACCGGATATTGACGGTGTAAATGAAAAAACATGTCCTTTCTTAATCGAGATCAAAAAGGGAGGCCTCAAGGTGATATGGTCCGAAATATTTGTATACTTATCCCACTCACATGCACAGACACACACGCACACACATGCGCGTGCACGCACGCACACAAACTCACACACTCGCTTACACACGTACACACACAACTCTCCACACACACATGGATATAAATCCAGCGGTATGTAAATACATAAGTTATGAAAAGACAAGGTATTCAGAGGGTGATTTATTATAGTTGAAGTATTTGGCAATGTTAAATATTTCGTTTTTTTTTATATCAAGCAATCATCAGAGTATTGTGATTATGGGATGTCTAATCTTCTTAATTTGAATATAATTGACAATAATTTAGTAGATACATCACATATTGGCGATACACTGATGATAGTTAAATATAAAAAAAACAAACAAAACAAAACGTTAAACTATGATAAAACAAGTCTCTGAAGACATTGTTTTTTCATATTTCGTATAGTTACACACACACACACACACACACACACTCTCTCTCTCTCTCTCTCTCTCTCTCTCTCTCTCTCTATATATATATATATATATATATATATATATATATATATATATATATATATAATACATTCGTAAAATTGGTACCACAAAGACAACAGTAGTAATGCCCTTAGAAAATCCATCATCAAATAATGACCCTGGGGTCAGCCATGGTTTTAAGGTCAAAGCATCATTATCCAGCACCTGCCTTTATACACAACACACACACACACACACACACACACACACACATATATATATATATATATATATATATATATATATATATATATATATAAAGTGTAAATCATATATTGGCAACGAACCCATACCTGACTCCAGTCATAATCTGATATCATAGCGGTTATTTTGTAAGTATGTATGCATGTAATAAATTCGCAGAATTGCTACCACAAAGACAACAAACACAATGCCGTTAGCAGAATTCTCATCAAATGATGACTCTTGGGTCAGGCATGGTTTCGAGGTCGATGTGATCATTATGCAGCACCTGCCTTTATCGGTTTTTATATCCAAGTACGGGAATACCAGATCCATGCAGATGCAGCCCCAAACCCACTCATTATGTTATTACACATTGCTCTCACAGATCGTAGGAATTTTGCAGCTTACTCTGATATGCACGATCAATATTTCTATCAAAATGAACTGGTAATCAATGTAAAGAATTAGAATTAACGCACCAGACCCAGACCTGCCCGGTCGGTTGGGGACTGTAGAATACGTCGACTTTATTATTCTGTAGAGGGGTAAGACCTCCCCTCCAATGGGGCTACCTGTTGGCTGTGAGTGACAACCCATGATGCTTATGTTGCATTACGCTCTCCTTTCGGGAATGGACGGATGACGTGTCAATGTTTGTTAAGTTATTGCACTCATTTCCGAATGGTGTTGATGTGTTGATTGTAGAAACATTTGCATATGTTAGATTTGTGTAAAGTATTCAGCTCTGTTACAAGATGAATGCAAAACTCACTCTAGAGTTTGGTAGTTAGCTTATATGGAGCTTTGGGTGTTCCATTATGAACTCAGGCAAGTTCACTTCCTGGGTTCTGATTGACTGTTGGTTTTCAGAGTGAGTAAAGACATGGATAAGTACCCACTCTTCACCCATCACTTTGCACTATGCCAGCAGCATGCAAGGACTGTATTTAAGTTACAGCTTGCCTGTTGTTCTCGTCTGCTAACTCGACGGTAGTTAGAATCCCACTGCGACGGTGAGTATCATATTGTTTCTATGATATCTGGAGGATAACTTCTACAGTATACTTATCTCTTAGGACCGGTACTACATTTGGAGAGGCTGGAATCCTGGTTGATGGCTGCTGTTCAGTTGACTGGCAATTATATGATGTTTGAACTCTAGAAACCAACTTGGAGGGAGGGGGTTGAGGGATACTGTTGTAGAGGAGTTAACACCCCTACAAGGTGGACTGACCCAGAGCCATATAAAAGTCGACGCAGCAGTGACAGAAGTCGGGAAAAATATTCGGGACGAAATTATTGCATCAACTCCAGACATTTGAACCTCCTCATTTTGTACGTTTTGTCTTGTGATTGTACTACTTGTTGTTCTATGTTAAAAGTGCAGAATAAAATACAAATTCACGCACCCTGTGTTATCTGTGTATCTTTTTCCACCTCAAGGATACAACAGATACCTTGTCTTGTGCCATTTAGAGTTTTTAGTAATAACATAAGGCCACTTATTTTTCTCATTAGAATTTTATTTTCCCCATAATCCCAACACAGATTAAGCCATGAAAGGAAATGGTGATCTAAATATGCAGAGGTCCTTTGACTAGCGTCCAAAATCTGCACAAAGCTGATTCATGTATATTTTTTACTGGTAGCCTACACTGGTGTGTCCATGTGTAGGTGTTCACAGAAGGACGCCACTTATGAGTTCGTCCTTGCTTCTCCAGCAATGTCAAGCATATCTTGTTTGTCTTAGTCGGTTGGTTTAAGTAATGGTGGTAAGTAGCCGTATATTTGCTTTCTTGTGGGATGCTGATTAAAAGATTTCTTCAAGTCAGCACGCAGCATCATTGTGTAGCTCCCATTTAATCGCTTCGTTAAAGTCCAAGTGTTGCTGCCGTACAGTAGAGCTGACACGGTTACAGCTATGAAGAATTTTCACTTTATCTTATCAGTGTGATCAAATTTCCATATAATCGATAATCGGTCCATTGCAGTCTATGCTTTTCTTATACTTGTATTGACATCGCTTTCTGTAGATGAGATATGACTACCTAGGTCTACTAATTTTAGAGGCTCACACACACACACACACACACACACACACATATATATATATATATATATATATATATATATATATATATATATATATATATATATAGTATTGAACACTTTGGAATATTTGTTGTTATTGTGACTCTTTCAGGTTTTATTTCATATTTTCCTCGAAGTCAATATTGTGGCTCCTTTTTTTTTCTTTTCGTTTCTCCGATGAGTTTCTTCTTTTTTCATATATATATATATATATATATATATATATATATATATATAATATATATATATATGTGTGTGTGTGCTTAATTGGAGTCGTACCTAATTTTGAAAATTAATTAATTAATAATGAATTAGGCGGGAATTTTCTCGATTTGTTTAGCCATACATTTAATAGGTATTCCCGCTTAATTTATTAATTAATTAATTTTCCAAATTAGGTACGACTCCAATTAAGCACTTATTCTCCCAAAAATTATCGGCAAAAAGCCATTCAAAACAAACCGTGTTTACAACTTATCATATCGTCGTGTAATAAAAGTCACTAGAAGTGGAATATTAACCTACTCTAAACAAATCATAAAATCTAAGAAGTCCGTTTAGTGTAAAGGTTATGGGATCGGCCTGTCAGCTTGGCAGTCCGGTTTCAAATCACGCACAGGGCGGTCTTCCGATCTATAGCTCTGCTGATGAGGCCTAATAGGCCGAAATGTACATACAGAGATTGATTTTTCTCGATTTGTTTAGCCATACATTTAATAGGTATTCCTGCCTAATTCATTATTAATTAATTAATTTTGCAAATTAGGTACGACTCCAATTAAGCACTTATTCTCCCAAAAATTATCGGCAAAAAGCCATTCAAAACAAACCGTGTTTACAACTTATATATATATATATATATATAATATATATATATATATATATATATGAAACGTAAACAAACAGACGATGTTTGTGATATGGCTATTTTTTTTTTTTTTTTTTTTTTTTTTTTTTTTTTTCAGCCGACAATATTTGGGAGAATATGTGCTTAAATGAAGTCGAACCTATTTTTTGAAATTTTAATTCATTAATAATTAATTAGGCGGGATTAAACTATTTAAATGTAAGGCTAAACAAATCGAGAAAAATCAATCTCTGTATGTACATTTCGGCCTATTAGGCCTCATCAGCAGAGCTATATATATGCTATGTGTCCAATTGTCTTTTTATTTATTTGTCTGTCTGTCTGTCTGTCTACTGAAATTGATTAATTGATTGATGATTGACAGATTTTACTGGATAAGCGTTTCTGCTTTAAGGCCAAAGAATGACCCTTAAAAAACTTAACTTCTTCTTTTGTTCTTCTTTCTTCCTTATCCTTTCAAAAAACTAAATAGAAATACGATTATTTAAAAACAATGTTTGCTCCATATGTGCAATTTCTAGACAAAGTTATCGTCTGTATTATTTATATATTTTTGTCTGATTGTTTTTATTTACTTGTTTGTTTTTTTTATTTTTAGTTTTTTTTTTTTTTAGTTTTATTTTATCTCTTACATACTTTGTTTTGATTGATGTCTTTCTTGATTATTCCTTTCTTTTGTTTTACCGTCTTGTTTCTATATATATATATATATATGTGGTGTGTGTGTGTGTGTTTGTGTATGTGTGTGTGTTTGTGTGTGTATAAAATGCACATTTTTTAGTATTCAAGTGTTATGCAGTGAAAAGTTCTCAATATCATTGATAGAGCATGATTTAACAATAAAAATATGAACACACCACCTTACATTCTAAACACATTGGAAAACACCAAAGCCGGCCAAAAATAACCTGGAAAAATAGCTTACAACAACATATCAAAACAGTGTATCCTATATCTAGACGAAAAAGTAACCATAATAATTTTCCAGAACAAAACAAACAACTTAACAAACAATCGGAACTTATATCCAATTGAAGGCATTCAAACAGATTCTAATAGTTACCAAAACACTAACTACTCCAAAAACTAAAATAAATTCTTAAAACTTTTTAAAAAATAGCAAATGAATATATAAAATAAAGTAATAAATTGATAGAAATTAATAATATAAAATAATAAAATAAATAAATAGAATATATATAAATGAATAATTCAATATGAAAATATGATAAATTAACAAATTATGAATTAAAACAATAGCTTAAATAAATACGACAATAATAATAATAATAATAATAATAATAATAATAATAATAATAATAATAATAAGCAAGTTCCTTGCCAGAGAACTGAAAAAGTTATGGAATATGAAAGTGAAAATTATACCAATTGTAGTTGGTGCACTTGGAACAGTCCCAAAAGGATTAGAAAAGGGTTTGGAAAGTTTGGATATCAGAGGAAGGATTGAAACCATTCAGAACACTGCACTGCTGCAATCTGCCAGAATACTCAGAAGAGTCCTGGAGACCTGAGGAGACTTGCTGTCACTCAGACTCCAGTGAAAGACCATCAGCTAACATTGATGTGAAAACTCAAATAATAATAATAATAATACAAAACAAAATAAATTAAACGTAATGGCGGAAATAAAGTTACAAATGACAAAATTAATAGAATATAAATTAGAATGCCCTTCCTAGAATAACCCCAAAACTAAACCAGCCTTCCTATCATGCCCCATAAACTAAACCAGACTTCCCACCATGCACCCACAAATCAACCATCCTTCCCATGATGCACCAAACTACGGTATATAATAGAAAAAATTACCAATGTACATAAATCCTTTGATTTGAAAATCGCATAGGTGAGAAACTGACTGTTATCCAGCGCCGTTGACTTTATATTATCGCTACCCTAACTTGTTACTTATTTTTTTAAAAATATTTTTATTGACAGCTAATCTACAACGAAGAGACAGAACCAGTTTCGAGAAGACCCAGTGATTCTGAGATCTGTAGCGTTGGGGATATGTTCGATGATCGAAGGTGAGTCATCACTTCTTTTACTTATTAATTATCTTTCTTAATTGAAGTCATACCTAATTTTGAAAATTAATTAGTTAATAATTAATGAATTTAGGCGGGCACATATGTTCAAATATAAGGCTAAACAAATGTAAGGCTAAACATTTGAACATATATGCCCGCCTAAATTCATTAATTATTAACTAATTAATTTTCAAAATTAGGTATGACTTCAATTAAGCACATATCCTCCAAAAATTGTCGGCTAAAAGCCATATCAAATAAACACATTGTTTATTTACGCACTCTCATATATATATATATATATATATATATATATATATATATATATATATATTAGGTGTGTCAAAAAGTAATGCCATTTTGTTTAGGGCAGATATAATTACCAACACAGGAACATGCCTATTTCTCCACACAGTCACTGTTTCTCTCAATAGTAATATTCCACCTTCAAATGAGAGCATGTTTCCCTGTCCTGTTAATTTCTGTTGACTGTTCTTTGAACCACTTCACTACAGATTTAATTTCCTCGTCACTGGAATAATGTTTGCCTCTCAAACTCTCTTTCATGTGGCCGAAGAGATGATAGTCTGAAGGCGCTAAATTTTGTGAGTAAGGAGGTAGCGGTAAAGTTGTCCACTTGAATTAGGCGATTTTCTCCCCCGTCCTTATGTTTGTGTATGGTCGAGCTTTGTCATACAGAAGAAGGACATTGTCGATTGGAAAGTTGGGTCTTACTCGTCGGAATTTTGCTCTGAGCCTCGTAAGGGTCTCAATTCCCATGAAATAAAGAAAATGGCATTACTTTTTTCAATCACCCTCGTATATATATATATATATATATATATATATATATATATATATTTTCGGCGCATGAGGGTTCATACAATGAACACCTACACAGTGATTTGTTTATAGTGGTGAAGGTTTGTGTTGGACCCTCCGCACTTTTTGGCACAGTCGATAGGAAAGAATTGGTGCACGAATGCCACAAACCCAATCAACGACTGACCTCAGGAATTTTGAATTCAGAGTTTTCCCTCTCATAGACTGGCTACCTACCCAAGGTTAAAGAGCACAGTCTGAGCTACTATTTTACCCATAACTGGAGGGAGAATATATGGATTCGTACCTTTCCTATATATATATATATATATATATATATATATATATATATATATAGTTAGGTACTGACTATTACTGACATGTACTGTTATTCTTATGAAGTATTTTCGAGAGGGTGTTCCTCTTAATATAATAATCTTTGAAGTGTTCATTAGAATTCTAAATAGCGCGGAAAATGCAATCGACAACTACAAATTGGAAATGCAGAAATTAATCTTTTTGCCTCAACAGATGCCAGTAAAATATTGGTAGGTAACCATATTAGGAGTAAGGCTACTGTGATTTTAAAACCAGGAGCTAAAGTGTGAAGTTGTCCAAGGCAACTCCTTCAATGACATGTCGTTCAGTCATCAAAGAGTAGAAAGAAGCCGTCACATAAAAGAGAGCCAGAAGGAAGGACAGAAAACAGCAAACTCAAGCAAGTATCACTGTTTGTTTGTAGTAACTACACCAGAGATTGCCATTCAAAAATTGGCCTGTTCAGCCATTCGCACAGATATAGTTTTTTAAAAATTGGACACTACGCTATCGTCTTTAGCAGACGGAAATATACCAACATCAATGTCTGCCTTTCCTTTAATGAAGATCGAATAGGCTCCCTACATGGACAGCACCTCTTATTCCATACAATCTTCAAGCAGAGAGCAAGGGCCTAGCGCAGTGATTCCCAACGTGGGGCCTACGCCACACTAGGGGGGGGGGCGATTCAATAATAATAGGGGGCAATATGAAAAATATAGTAATATCGACTTTAAACAATTTTTTACCCTATATAAGGAAAAAATTATAAATTTATAGGGTAAAATTGTAATTACAATCTAGCTGAGTACAAAAGCTTGGGCAATCTAGTCAAGCGTTCACCCACTAATGTTATCGTGCATCTAGCACCAGCTATATGCGTGGCTCTGACTTGTTTAACTTTGCAGTTCTTCATCTGTTGCCTTCCTCCGCAATTATACACATTATAAAATGGATTTTATTTAATTAAATTTGAAGTTAAACCCTTTAGTTTTATTTGAAAGATACAATTTTTTATATTATACTTCTTCAAAACTGATTGTTATATACATTTACCAACCCCTCCGCACGAGCAGGATACGACACAAGGTCAATTTCTTAAGCGGAGTTCAACAGGTTTGAATTCAGAGTTTTCCTTCTCCTAGACCGGTTATCTAGCCATGGTTAACGAACCCAGTCTGCCCTGCTATTTACCCATAGCTGGAGGGATAGTAGGATTCATACCTTTCCCAAGGGTATTAGCACTAAGTGAAATGCAATTACCACGTCCAGGATTTGAACTCGGGCGACGAGTCCATTTCCCATGACTTTAACCATTACACCACGCGCTTCCTACATTGATTGTTATATCATACTAAACAATTAACGGGTGGGGATATGAAGAAATTTGTGATAAAAAAGTGATACTAAAATGGTTGGGAACCACTGGCCTAACACGACTAAAGCATTCCATAATGAAGAGGATTATAAATAAATAAATATATATCCATATCTATGTATTGTGGAAGCGCTCGTTGTGTAACTGTTATCGTCGTAGGAAATAGACACGGCGAACAACGCTCAAATCCCGAGCGAGGCAGTTTGCGTTGATACATTTGAGAAAGGCATGAATCCAACTATTCTCCTTCCAGTTAAGGGTAATCAATAGAGCAGAATGGACTCTTTCACCTTGTATGGAAACAAATCTAGGAGAAGGAAAACACTGAATTCAAATCAGTTGAAACCTAGGGAGGAGTAGCTTTTCCTGCCTAAGACACGCTACGTGAATAGCGCTCCACCACCAAAAACATTTTTGTCTACTAATTACATTAATATGTTATTCTTTAAGCTGAATATTTATAACAATTACATAGCATTGCTGCTTAATTAAAAAGTATAATCCACACAAAAGACAAAAATGTTAAATCGATAAATCTCTTAAGCGTTACTCACTTAGATTTAAATCTACATAATTCTCTGTAATTTCTCACTAGACAATATTAGCTTGATAAAATGATCTATTAAAATATAATATATATATTGTTTTTTTTTTTCAACTACGGGTAAATAGTAGGGCAAACTGGGCTTTACCATTTGTATGCACATCAGTCTAGGAGAAGGAAAACTCAAACTTGTTAAACTCCGCTTAGAAAGTGACCCTTTATTTTATCTCGCTGGTGAGGATGGGTTGGGTAGATATATACGAGATGTGATAAAAAAGCATCGATACTGAATCTTTATTTATTTTTAAATCTAAAATTTAAATGGGGACATATTTGAGCCACTTGTGTAATAAAGGATTGTTTCTAGATATTTAAACGAATCAATGCAAATTGTGGATGCGTTCTCATGAGCGGATCTTGACAAAACACTTAGCTCCATGTGACTTCTTATTTCTTTAACTAAAATTCATTTCAAGTCTATTATTTGAAGACGTGGGGACATTAAGCTAAATAAGTAAAGTAAAGTCGTCGGGGCGGCCTAATGTCGGTATCAGCCAGACAGCAAGTGAGTCTATCCCCTTTTCACTAGCGCTAGACCAAGGAGATTATTTTAGCATCTGAGACGGGGCGCAACATCTACCATCAGCTCCTCACTTTACCGCACAGATCCCTGTGCTACTCATACGCTGAGTTGGCGAGGGCCGATATCGAACCAAGAACCTTGTGATTCCTAGCCGAAATATTCACACGTTATCAAAAGAAGAGTTTCAGATGTGCTTCCATTAATGGAAAACTCGTTTGAACAATCGTGTTAAATGTCAGAGGAACTATTACGAAGAACATTAACGTTTCATTCATTTATTGTTAATTTCTGTCTCGGTAAGTACAGCCTCAGTCACGATACCTTTTCAACACATCCTATATACATGTATGCGCGAGGATTTATAGAAATATCCACATGATAAAAATGAAGGAAACGTAAAGACAAGACGTAAATATTTGAAAATTTTAAACTCCTCTCATGAATGGTGAGAGGTTTAAGGTCAATTATCTGTCGGTAATTTTAGTGATATTCACTTCCTTCTCATGCTCTGATTTTTCTTCTTGCTTTTTAACTAGTGATCGACATATTTAATTTATTTCCAGATTTTTCATTATTATTATTATTATTATTACTAGCAAATATATGCACCCTCCGGGTGCAAGTACTTAAGTTTTAATGTAATAAAATATCATATTAAATTAGAAAGACTAACGAAATAAGAATGAAAAAAAAAAAGATTTGAAAAATAGAACAACTGAAACTTACTCTTCCACCCCTTCCGTCTTTCATTACTAAATTTTTCTAATTTAACTATTTAGTTAAAATAGGAAGTAAAGAATAAAATTACAGTTATTTCTTCTTGTAAATAATTTTCTTTTAAGATTTATCTCCGAGATTTTTGCTCATATTCATTAAGATAAAACCAAACAATTAGAAATCAATAATACCAAGCACATATTTATTAAAATCAAATTTTAAATATCAATATGCAAATAAGCCTTCCCGTTCATACTGTATGCCGCTATTTTGTTGTATATATAAATACAATCACATAAATAATTAAGGGAATTGTGACTTGAGTAGTGATATAGTTTCGGTTACAGACAGAAAAACACACAAAATCCATTATAATAAGATTATTATTATTATTATTATTATTTCACTCCTTGTGAGTTTTCATACCAGCTGATGGTATTTCACTGGAGTCTGAGTGACAACAAGTCTCCTCTGGTCCCCAGGACACTTCTGAGTGTTCTTGCCGATTGCAGCAATGCAGTTGTCTGGATTTGTCTCAATTCTTCCTCTGATTTCCAGTTATTCCTGTCTTTCTTCCAAGCTTTTTTGGGACCGTCCCCAGTACACCAACGACAACTGGTATCACTTTTACCTCCATATTTCACAGCTTTTTCAATTCTCTGGCAAGTTCCATGTATTTGTCTATCTTTTCGTTTTCCTTCATCTTTCCTTGTCATCTACTGGAACTGAAAAGTCTACCTGTTGACAAATTCTCTTTTTTATTATTATTATGTCGCTCCCTTCGAGTTTTTATATACAGTTGTACCTTGATTTACGAGTTTTCCAAGTTACGCGCTATCACTCGGTCAATGTTTTGCTTTGTATTATGAGCTAAAATTTGAGGAACGAGCGAGCTTCAGATATGCTTATGTTAATAAGTTTAGGAAATCATTTAAGTTTCCAAATTTATTACGTCAAATAGAAATATCATTTATGAAAAAAATAAACATTAAAACATATTACAGCGCATAATCTATTACGTTCTCTTATGTTTTTTTAATGTAATACAGTAATATTTTTCTTATTTAAAAATGAAATAAAAAATTGAGTGCTTTGTAAGGAGAAGGAACAGATTTGTGGGATTTCAATTGGAAAAATTGATTTGATATGCCAGGGAATTGAGTTAATAGCGGAACAAATTAAATTCGTAAGTCCAAGCCTTACTGGAGTAAAAAAAGCTCGATGATTTATATTCTCTATCAGAACTAGATGGAAGCTGCACAAGAATACTGCGTGTCATTTTAAACAAGTCGTGGAAACAGCACCACACAAGGAAGCAGCTGTACGGCCACCTGCCCCCTATCTCACAAATCATTCTAGTGAGACGGACAACACATGATTGACACTACAAGAGAAGCAAGGACGAACTCATAAGCGACGTTCTTCTGTGTAATCCAATACATGGACATGCTAATGTGGGCCGCCCAGCAAGGACCTACATTGACCAACTCTGCGCGGATACTGGATGATGCGCAGAGGACATCCCGGGGACAATGAATGATAGTGAAGGTTGGCGAGAGATTGTCATGGATATCCGTGCTGATTGCCCGACATAATGATGATGATAAGAATCAGACCTTTATTTTCAGATTGGCGGGAAAATATCTTATCTATGAATTTACTTCGTTTCTCCAACAGATTAATAACATTTCAGTTAATTTCAATGTGAAAATTAATTTGATGTACGAGATAATTGAGTTACGAGCGGAATGAATTAATCACGTAGGTCATGGTAGCACTGTATACATATTCTGTTGTAGAGTAGCTGACACCCCTTCAGCACTCTACCAGATGGACTGGCTCATAGACATAAAATACCCAACGATTAAAGTAGATTAACTAGCTGAATAATATTCAGACTGACTTTGCTGCGTTGGCTATACCGAAATTAACCTCCTCTTTAAGTGTAATTTTGTCTTATTAATTGTTTGTACTTATTTGTTCTGTGTTAGTATGTATCCGTTTAGCATCGGATGCTGGTGCTTAATAAATGTGTTAAGCACAATATTCATTTGTGTATCTTTCAACTTTGCGCTGCAACAGATTTCATGCATTAGATAAAGTATTTTTAAATTTTATTTTGGTGCAGTATATTTCACAACAGCGTATGCTTTTACGAAGATTTGATCAAGATTTATATGAATTTTAACTGTCTACATTAACCTACCTAACTAACTGGTTTCATGTCACTCACTCCGTCTTTGCTAAAATTTCAATGTGAAAATTGAATTCATATAGGAGGTAATTGAGTTACGAGCGGAATGAATTAGACACGTGGGTCAAAGTAGCACTGTATATAGATTCTGTTGTAAAGTATCTAACACCCCTTCTGCACTCTAGCAGAGGGACTGGCTCATAGCATATAATGCCTACGATTAAAGTAGATTAACTAGCTGTATAATATTCATACCGACTTTGCTGCGTTGGCTATACCGAACGAACCCTCCTCTTTAAGTGTAATTTTGTTTTGTTAATTGTTTGTACTTATTTGTTCTGTGTTTATATGTATCCGTTTGGCATCGGATGCTGGTGCTTAATAAAAGCTGAATGATATTAAGACTGACTTTGCTGCGTTGGCTATACCGAAGTAACCCTCCTCTTTAGGTGTAATTTTGTCTTGTTAATTGTTTGTACTTATTTGTTCTGTGTTTATATGTATCCGTTTAGCATCGGATGCTGGTGCTTAATAAAAGCTGAATAATATTCAGACTGACTCTGCTGCGTTGGCTATACCGAAGTAACCCTCCTCTTTAGGTGTAATTTTGTCTGTTAATTGTTTGTACTTATTTGTTCTGTGTTTATATGTATCCGTTTAGCATCGGATGCTGGTGCTTTATAAAAGCTGAATAATATTCAGACTGACTTTGCTGCGTTGTCTACACATGGCTGCAATGAACAGTAACGATATATTTAATTAACCTGTATTGATTGTATCGATTTTTATTACTTAATATAACTGAATGATTTGTTTGAATTTAGGTTCCCTGGATTCTTGGACTACTCTCTGAGTTCGTCTCCAACATCTTCATTTACCAGTCGAAATGAGGTAGCCCCGAAGACCATAGTGAATGCGAATATGAATAATGCTAATCCAGCAGAAGAACCTGAACATTCCGGTGACATCACAACGGTTAGTACTACAAAATTTAATTTATTCGCTTAGTTTGAATTAAAATTAATCTATAGGAATTATAACCATTGAATTCGATAATGTAAAAAAAAAAGAAAGAAAAAAATGAGGCAATCTCTAACGAAAACAACAGTAACAACAGCAACAACAACGATTCAGAAATTGATTTGGCTTTAGAGTTTCGTAATGAAAAGACATTGGTTTGGTGGTTGGATTTTGCGGCATATCAACCCTTGTTTGTTTATGTTATGCTGAAGACATTTTGTTATATTTATTCTTGTGCATTATATTGACAGCAGTTCATTTGCACGTTATTCGACATGGACGAACGGGCCAGCAACCAAAGGATAATTACCCAACACTAAGGGGCACTAAGGAAAAACCAAAGGATCATACCCAACACTAAGGGACACCAAGAAATCTCCACTGTAAAATGCTCTCACTTGAAGCATAAAAATAGTCACAAAAATTGTAACAGTTTGGGTATTTGTATTATGCAGAATACATTTTGTTTTAATCATTCTCGTTGAGTATTCAATTTTTTTTCAAACTCTTTTTTTAAAAACACGTTTTTAAAAAAAATGTTTTTTTAATCTATTTAACCCTTTGAATGGACCCTAACAGGTGCTACCACTCCGAGTCAGAGTGAAACTGGGTGAAATGGAGATAAAGGGGTACTCCACACTCGCTGAGCTTCCAAATCAGAACTTCACCACCAG
Source organism: Doryteuthis pealeii (assembly GCA_023376005.1). Taxonomy (NCBI): domain Eukaryota; kingdom Metazoa; phylum Mollusca; class Cephalopoda; order Myopsida; family Loliginidae; genus Doryteuthis; species Doryteuthis pealeii. The sequence goes on from CM042148.1 coordinate 25,045,954, forward strand.
ATGTATTTTGGTGTCATATCCAGAATGCGAAGACTCGCAACCACCGCCTTCTAGCACATATATGATAAAAAAAGAAGGGGGGTTGCGATCTGAGCAATTGGGTCGGGACGATCCTATAGGTGCTAGGGCTTAACGTGTCCAGCCGATTGATCAGAGGGGGCTTCTTGGACCATCCATCTACCCTGAGTTAATGACTAAAGTGGAGTGTTGCATGTCATGGACTGCTCAACCAACAGCTTTCCGTCCTCAAGCATTACATGTCACCACCCCAGCCAGCAGGTGGCCTCATTGGGGGGGGGAGGGTATTTGCCCCTCTGCAAAGGTGCATTTGGCATGTTCTACAGCCCACCGACAGGGTTCTGAAATTGTTTTTGACTTGAATACACTTATTCTTGAGAATATGAAAAAAAAAAAAAAAAAAAAAAGACCCCACCAGCGCAGCTTCACATCATATCAAATGAGGAGTTTCAAAGGTGCTTTGACCAATGGAAAACTCGCTGGAATAAGTGTTGGAGTGCAAGAGGACTATTCTAAAGAAAATCAACAATCTCATTAATTATCTATTTCTGTCTTGGTAAATTTAGCTTCGGTCTCAATAGACGCGTCGTAGTTACATAAGTGAAAATGTTTAACGTGTTTTTGTGTAGACTAAAGATAGTGGATCCATAGGTTATGCGAGTAGGCGCGTGTTTATTAAGTGTTTATAAATATTTGGAATAGTCATGTGGTTTTCTTAACTGTAACTTGGTGTTTATTAAAAGGTGAAAAATTGAAGAGCATTATAATAAACGAATGGGCAGTGTGCAAAAGTGATGATTCGGAACTAAATGACTGATTTATTTGATGAATCTTTGCAACATTCCTCTACGATAAACGTTGGATATTTCGGCGTGAATCAAGTGAGAAAGGCAAAGTGGGCGAGCGATTGCGAGTACGCGCGCGTGCGTGCGAGAGAGAGAGAGAGAGAGAGAGAGAGAGAGAGAGAGAGAGAGAGAGAGAGAGGCTGATGAAAATGATGAAAGTATGTGGTAGGTAGGTGGTTCAAAGTTAATGTTAAAAGAACAGAAAAAAGTTAAATGCTATGTGTGTGCCTTGTGTGTGTGTGTGTGTGTGTGTGTGTGTGTGTGTGTGTGTGTGTGTGTGTGTGTGTGAAAGAAACAGACAGACAGACAGACAGACAGACAGAGACAGAGAGGGGGAGGGAGATGAGGGGAAACAAGTTTTTTTTAAATATATTAGAAGGAAGCAAGTTGTGTGTGTGTGTCCATGTGTGATATATATATATATATATATATATATATATATATATATATAGAGAGAGAGAGAGAGAGAGAGAGAGAGAAATTGGAAAGTGCGAAAATGTTTGATAAACAGAGAGTTTTTTACTATAAGAAAGAAAAAAGTCTGTGTAGTTGCAGTATATATATATATATATATATATATATATATATATATATATATGATCATTTCTCCGGAAATTTGATCTCTCAGTGACCGAAAAATACATATACATTCCTATGTACTTAATATAGTTTGAAAACACCAGTCCCCGCATCAGCTGTCAGTGGGCGAGGGGATAAGATATCGGACTACCATGCGATTCAGTCTGAGTTCGACCCTAGCCTAAGGATAGTTGTGTCTAGCCACACTGAAGAGGCGTGAAACGCCGAAACACGTGTCTGTGGATGACTTATTAATTATATATATATATATATATATATATATATATAGGGTAAACTATAGACACGTGTTTCGAGGTATCACCTCTCATCAGTATAGTTATACGATTTTTAGCAGCTGCCTCTGGCTGGGTTCGAGACCCGAACGAACTTACGCTCACCAAGCCTCTTACCCACACATCCACAGTCAGTCACCAAGTATAGCATGCTATTTAATCGCTATATTTCTAAGCGGAAATGATCTTCACCTAGAGTTCTCAAACTTTTGTAAACAAAGTGAGATTTGTCTGAGCCGAATACGGTGAATTTTTGCAATTATATACCTCCTAACTAGAGTGCTCAACCGAAATTGGGAGCGTATAATAGGGTAAGCTATAGACACGTGTTTCGAGGTATCACCTCTCATCAGTATAGTTATACGATTTTGGGCAGCTGCCTCTGGCTGGTTCGAGAGAGAGAGAGAGAGAGAGAGAGAGAGAGAGAGAGAGAGAGGGGGGAGGGAGGGCAGAGAAAGAGGGGAATGAGTGGTATGAAAGAGAGAGGAGTAATGTACAAATATGTTTGATAAACAGGACATTTAAAAGATAGAAAGAAGCAAGGGTGTGTTTGTGTGTTTGGCTATATATATATATATATATATATATATATATATTAAGAAATTTGAAAAAACAAGTGTTCCATAAATGAGATGAATTTATTTATCGGCGCTTAAACGTTTCGGTTTCATTAAGCCTTCATCAGGATGTATCTTGGGGTGAAGAAACTGATGGATGTTTTAAGATCCTTAAAATATCCATCAATTTCTTCACCCCTTAATACATCCTGACAAAGGCTTAATGAAACCGAAACGTTTAAGCGTCGATAAATAAATTAATCTCATTTTTGGAACACTTGTTTTTTACAATTCCTTAATATTGTCGGATCTATTTCCATATTTACTCATATATATATATATATATATATATATATATATATATATATTCGGGCCGGGTTAGCTCAGTCAGTAGAGCGTTCGGCTAGAAACCACAAGGTTCCTAATACCGACCCTCGCCAACTCAGCGTATGAGTAGCACAGGGATCTGTGCAGTAAAGTAAGGAGCTGATGGTAGGTGTGGCGCTCCACCTCAGATGCTAAAATAATCTCCTTGGTCTAGCGCTATTGAAAAGGGGATAGACTCCCTCGCTGAATGGCTGATACTGACTTTAGGCCGCCCCGACGACTTTACTTACTTTATATATACTAGAAAATATATGCACCCTCCGGGTGCAAGTATTCAAGTTTTAATGTAATAAAATATTGTATTAAATTAGAAAGGCTAATGAAACTAAATAAGAATACAGATAAAAAGATTTGAAACAGAGGGGGTATAATAAAAGATTTGAAACAGAGGGAGTATAATAAAAAATAGAACAACTGAAACTTACTCTTCCATCACTCTCGTCTTTCATTGTTATTTTTTCTAATTTAAGTATTTAGTTATAAGAAGAAGTAAAGAATAAAATGACAGTTATTTTATCTTGTTAATGGATTTCATTTAAGATTTATTGAAGAGACTTTTTCTTATATTCATTAAAATAAAGCCAAACAGTTAGAAATCAATAATACTAAGCACATATTTATTAAATTCGATTTTTTAATATTAATATGCAAATTAGCCTTCCCGTTCACGCTGTAAACCGCTATTTTGTTGTATATATAAATATAATTGCATGTTGTCAGTATGTAGACATAGTTAACAGTATTAATAATGTAAGACAATTTTATTAATAATTGAGGTTTAGATAAAAATAAAATCATGGAGAATGTTATGTCAATAACTAAGAGAATTGTGACTTGAGTAGGAATATAGTTTCGGTTACGGACAGAAAAACACACAATCTCCATTATAATAAGATATATATATATACAGGAGAGATAGAGGGGGAGAAAGAAAGAGAAAGAGGAATAATGGTAAAAGTAAAGCCGGTAAATACTAAAAGAGAAGAAAGATAACGAATTGTCAAGGAAATAAAATGAACCACTGATACAAAACATGAAGAATAATGTGAACGTTTCAAATGAAATCTAAGAAAATTATTAGATTGATTGATTTATTGATTTTAACGGCATGTCAACCTATCCAGGGTTATTTTTATACCAAGCGGTAGGTTGTGAGGGATGATAAAATTTTTGGTTATATCTTTTTTAAGGATTTCTCCGATTTTGACAGTAGGTTGTTTGCAGTTGTTTGTTGTTTAGTGGATTGAAAATCTCTTTAAGGGGTAATTTATATCGTAAAATTCAAGTTTATTATATTTTTGGGTAGCAACATTTTGAAAGATTCGTAGCGATAGTTGAGAAAAAATGTTTAAACTCAATTTTTCATAAACAAATTTCTATTTAACTTTCGTCCGCTCTGTTTGTATCTTGTCATGTATGTCATGTTCCATGTGCTCAGACAATAAAGTCTGTATTGTTGTTATATTGTACCTCTTTGTTGGAATTTTGTTATGTATAAGTCCAGATACGTTGAAAGGTTTCTCTGAAGCCTTCAAAGGAATTATAAGTTTTGTATATATTATATAAGTATAAGAACTAGTTTTGGCCCCTAAAGCCATTTAATACTTATAGCCGAATCATTGTTTATTGTTGTTTATTGATTTTAACGGCATATCAACCCGTCAGGGGTTATATCATGCCTAACGGTTAGGAAGTTATACATATCGTGTATTTATATTTATACTTTTTAGTAATTGGTTTTAACAATGTGTTAGCATTATTGGGGATTATCTTGTATGGTATTGATTTGTTTCATGTCTATATTCTATGGTATAATTTTATTTCCCTCAAAAAAGAGAGAATATCCTCCATGTTGACATTTTAAAACATCTTTCATATTGTTTGCTTTAAAATAACGGTTTCTGATGTGAGCAAAAAACCTGCATTCCATGAATAAGTGTTCAGGTAATCCTTAACTTGTTCCTCGTAAATTCCTACCATAAAATAAACTGAACCTTCA
>CM042148.1:25055631-25058131 GCA_023376005.1 Doryteuthis pealeii
GCAAGTCTAAATACTGGCAAAATATAAGATTGGATGCCCAATATTATTGCCAGTATTTAGACTTAAATTCACACGCATAAAAAGCCTGGCTACTTGGCCAATAAAATTTAGGAAAAAAAAAATATATATGAAAAATACAAATAAATAAATATAAAACAAATAAAATAATTAAATATAAGTTTGGTTTGTTGTAGTTATTTTTTTTTGTTTTCTTCTTCACTTTTTATGTTAATTTTGTATTTCCTTGTGACGATTTTTGGGAATAAAATGAAATTTGCACACAACCATTGTAGTCAGAATTATCCTGATGATCCGTTAGGAGAAACCAAGGTAGATATTCTCTGATTCATTAGGCTTACTTTATTATTTATTGGCTGTACTTTTTTGTATTGAGCACTTCAGTATATTTAACTTTGGCAATTTTTGCAATATTTTTCTTTGGACATCTTAATAGTAACATGTGATTATTTTCAGGAGGTGCATATGTTTTGGTCTTTTCGTTCTTTTATAATTTTTTTTTCTGCTGGCAAAGGTTTGCATTGTTTAATTACAGACTATAAAGCTGGAAGTTTTTTTAATACTGTCTGGTGTTCAGATTTACCGAATCTAATCTTATTATATACAATATAAATGATTCATTACTTGTAAGATGTTTGTTCAGTATATCGTTACAACTTTTGCTCTTTGGTTTCTTATTGAAGACACACAGACACACACAGACACAGACACAGACACAGAACAGACACACACACACACACACACATATATATATATATATATATATATATATATATATATATATATAATATATATATATGTTGTACCGGCCGTTCCTACAGTGGAGGAGAATTTACACCGGTTCTCACTATAAATAGTGAGACACCGAGTGAAAAGGTTGTACTGTTACCGTTAACGGCAAGCCAGCCGTTCCTGTACCATTATTGTAAATACACTTGTCTTATTTTACCCTACCTCGACTTGACTTCTTTTTTACTGTTGGATTAACATCACAACAATATATATATATACTATAGTGTGGGATAGTCACTGTTTCAGCTTTTGCTGGAATGCGTACCAAAGGCAGTATTATTGGTAGAGTGCTCAATATAAAATAGAGCTGTTATATAATATCATATAAACCACGTAAAGGAACATTCACAACCATATTGGTTTCATGCGATGCAATCATCAGGTGAAGATGTTTCAAATGTAAGGAAAATCGAAAAAAACTCCTTTGTCACCTAATAAATAGATATGTAAAACCTTTATATATTTATCTTATTATATTATATATATATATATATATATATATATATATATATATATATATTTAAATTTTTTTTGGGCGTTATTACGAAGCATCTAAAAATAAATGAATGAACTCGATGTTATGGAGTATTGGATTCACTTATTTTTTTATTATTATTTTTTATCATAAATTTCGGGTTCGTTAATACCCTTTATCAAATGACTGTTGTTCCTGTTCAACGGATCTTTTGACTCTGTTGTTATTGACAGCGGCAGCGTCTGTAAAAAATTTATAATAACGGAGTATTCCGATGTCAGCGTTCATATATATATATATATATATATATATATATATATATATATATATATATATATATATATACATACATACAGGGTGCGGCATAAGTAACGCTCTTTGTTTAAAGCTTTTTTGATTATCCTTTATTTTTTCGAACTTGAATGTATTGCCACAGGTTAATGGATTAATATAATATATTAACAAAATTGATATAAGGCTTATTCGGCTTAATAATGTTCAATACAAATGAAATCAAACCAAATTTAAGAAAAAAAAGTTACTAAAGTTATAAAGTTTTAGAATTTAGTCATTTATTTGAGATGTTCAAAATGTTCCCCTTAATGTTCCACACAATTCGAATTCTACCAGCAACAATTTTACAAACTTTTTGACCCATTTCAATGGTAATTTCATGAAATTTATCTGAAATTGCATTCTTTAATTCTGGAATTGTTTTCGGCTTAAGATTGTCAACCTGATATTTCAATACACTCCACAAAAAGTCAAGTGGTGTTAGGTCTGGTGAACATGATGGCCATTCAATTGATCCTCTTCGTCCTATCCATCTACCTTCAAAATCTTCATTTAACCATTCCCTAACTCTTATCCCATAATGGGGAAGTACTCCATCCTGTTGAAAATAAATATCATTTTGATTTTCAACTCTTGGCCAAAATGTCATTTGTAGCATATGCAAATAATTATCTTGATTCACAGTACTTTCAAAGAATATCGGCCCTATTAATCCCATGCAAGAAATGGCGGCCCAAACTGTTACTCCTGGTAAATTAATAACCTTTTCCGCGATGACATGAGGATTATCATTGCTCAATACACACAATTATGGCGATTGATATATCCATTTAAATTAAAGGTTTGGTTTGGTTTTGTTTTGTTTTATGGCATATCAACCTCAGTGGGTCATTTAATGCCGATAAAGTTTTGAAATAAATC
>CM042148.1:25063131-25115631 GCA_023376005.1 Doryteuthis pealeii
AATTCGCAAGAATTTTGAAGTACAATGGTACTTTGACTTACGAATTTAATTTGTTCCTTTCGTAACTCAATTTTCGCGTTTATACATCAATTTTCGCCTTTGAAATAAACTGAAATGCCATTAATCCGTTTTTTTTTTCAATACTTTCTTTTACTTATTAGCATTAGTTAAAAACATACGCTATGCATTTTCATAAAAATTGTATAAAACGCATACGTAAAATGCACACTTCAATATATATATATATATATATATATATATATATATATATATATATATATATATATATATACTAGCAACCGAAAACATCCTCCCGGCGTCGTAAAAGTTGATTTTTGAAAGACAATGCCTTAGTCTTTAAAAATTCAATGTCAGAGGGTTTGTATCATAAGTAAGTAAAATCCTCATATTTATTAAAGGAGTAAAAAAAAAAAAAAAACAATTTGAACTGAAAACTGAGCCCCGTCCCTCTCAAATAAAATGTTGCATGCATGTAATAATCAAACAATTATTTTGAATATTTTCCACATCAATTTTACACAAAATCGTAGGTATTTATTTATTTGTAAACTTTTTAGTTAACTTCTTGTTACTGTAAAAAAAAAAGGACGAGAGTAAAAAACAATTTTTAAAATTGCTTACTCAAATTTTGGGTGTATATAGCATAAGAATATTGTGACGTAAGCTGTGACGTAGAGTTATGACGTAGTTTTTGTTACAGACAGAAATACAGACAATCTCCATTATTAATAGATATATGTAAATATTTGTTACATTTTTTTAAAAAGAAATATACTACTGCATTGTATAAAATAATAAAACAGAATGTGGTAATTTATGAGGAAGTGCGTCCCGGTCTCCTGCCTCAAAAATTGCTACCCGGTGACTATCAAAATAACAACCCCAGCTCGTCGTAATTCTTGTTTATTTATCGTAATTTGTCGTAATTCTTTCGTAATTCTTGTTTATTTATCGTAATTTGTCGTAATTCTTGTTTAGATATGAAGATGGATATATAGTTTGGAATAGACTGAGATAGATAGATAGATAGATAGATAGATAGATAGATAAACAAACAAAGTAATATAGATTGATATGAACAAATGGAGATAGATATTTTCGACAAGTAAATGTATTGGGGGGGGGTCGCATCTTTTTTTTGTCGTAATTCTTGTTTATTTAAACTAAAAACAAGACATTAAACAAACCTGAATAAAAAAAATCTTAGTATTTAAAGTAATATAGATAAATATGAACAAATTGAGATAGATAGATAAATATGAAGATGGATAGTTTTGAATAGACTGAGCTGGGTCGTTATTTTAATAGTCACCAGGTAGCAATTTTTGAGCAGGAGACCGGGACGCACTTCCTCATAAATTACCCAGAATGTAATGAATTAAGACAAGTAAGTCTAACAAGATATGTTGGAGAACCAAGGTCGAACACATAAATGACCCGTGTACAAAGAGTGGCAAAACTGAAGGAAAGGCTCTGGAAAAAGAATCCAACAAAATGACCGCCCTGTCGGCTGGGGCGTTAGAATGCACCGACTGCACCTCTGCAGAGGGGTAAGACTCCCCCAATGGGGCCACCTGTTGGCCGTGGGTGGCGACCCGTGATGCTTAAGGATAGAGCCCAGGTGGATGAGCAATACTCCACTTTGGCCCTATCTTGGGCTAGACGGTCGGTCGGAGAGGCCCCCTCCGATCAATCGGCTGGTCACGTCAAGCCCTAGCACCTATATGATTTTCCCAATTCTAGTGCCCTTATGGCAAGCCCCAACCCCTTTTTTATCATATGGGTGCTAGAAGGCGGTGGCTGCGGGTCTACATGTCCTGGGAATGACGTTAAACTCTATCTGATGGTGAGGTTCCAGTTTTGGAGGTTTGGGGAATGTAGAGCACCCCTTCATCACCATTGCTCCCTGGTCCACTCTGACCCGGAGTGGTAGTACCTGTTAGGGTCCCATCTATGGGTTAAATAGAAAACATGAGTTGATAAACAAAATTGTATTATCCATTAAGAATTGATTTATTTCAAAACTTTATTGGCATTAAATGACCCACTGAGGTTGATATGCCGTAAAACAAAACAAACCAACCAAACAAACCAATCCAACAAAATGAAAATAAGAATGGTGAAAAAAAATGTCTCGTTCTGGTTGTCACTTTGTTGAATCGATATTCCCGTACGAATCCGGGAAATAATGACTAATAGATGTGTGAACAGAAGAAAAATACGTGAAAAATGTTTGATTTGGACATATGAGGAAAGATGGCGGTTTGTAAGACGGATGTGGGTCGGTGTCCAGTTTTGAAAAGCCCCGGCGGTTTCGTTCTGACATCATGTTATACGTTTAGCGCCTTTGACATTACAACAAAGGCAAGCAATGTCATTTACCTATTTATTGGGAATGTCCATTGAATTCGTGGATATACCAGTGTAAACCGGCCAACAAAAGCCGGCCATCAATCAGCTGTGTGGGAATAATGGATGTCGTGCGGGAGAACTGCTGGGAGCGTTGACCGATAGGGACAGGTGCCGAGAAGGTGTAATGGGAATCCGTGTTGTCAGCATGATAAGGATGATGATGATGATGAGGATGATGATGATGATGATGAATATCAAATAATATTTAAAACAATTTGGTAATTTTGTTGGGTTAATTACGTCTTTCAGCAATGGTTATTGATGTTTTCAAATTTTAAAATGGGAACACTTATGTATACAAAATACGGTATCTCTGCACATAACCGTTTGCCCCTCTGTGCATGATTAACTTTCCCCAAATTATATATACTAGAAAATATATGCACCCTCCGGGTGCAAGTATTTAAGTTTTAATGTAATAAAATATTGTATTAAATCAGAAAGGCTAATGAAACTAAATAAGAATACAGATAAAAAGATTTGAAACAGAGGGGAGTATAATAAAAGATTTGAAACAGAGGGAGTATAATAAAAAATAGAACAACTGAAACTTACTCTTCCATCACTCTCGTCTTTCATTGTTATTTTTTTCTAATTTAAGTATTTAGTTATAAGAGGAAGTAAAGAATAAAATGACAGTTATTTTATCTTGTTAATGGATTTCATTTCAGATTTATTGAAGAGACTTTTTCTTATATTCATTAAAATAAAGCCAAACAGTTAGAAATCAATAATACTAAGCACATATTTATTAAATTCGATTTTTTAATATTAATATGCAAATTAGCCTTTCCGTTCACACTGTAAACCGCTATTTTGTTGTATATATAAATATAATTGCATGTTGTCAGTATGGAGACATAGTTAACAGTATTAATAATGTAAGACAATTTTATTAATAATTGAGGTTTAGATAAAAATAAAATGGAGAATGTGATGTCAATAACTAAGAAAATTGTGACTTGAGTAGGAATATAGTTTCAGTTACACAGAAAAACTCACAATCTCCAATATAATAATATATATATATATATATATATATATATATATATATGCAGACATGCTAATAGGTACGCGTCTTGCGTCCATGACGCAAAAAATCTTAAAAGTGCGCAGTAAATTCGTATCCATGCGTCCCAGTGTTTTTCTTTTTTTCTTCCCTCACCATTTCAAGCTAACTGTATATACATTTCAATATTTTTTTTAGAAACGAATTTCAATCTTTTCTTAGAAACGAATTTCAATATTTTCATAGAAACAAATTTTCTCATAAACGAATTTAAAGTTAACTGTAAATATATTTCAATATTTTCTTAGAAAAAAATTACACAGGAGAGGTTACAAGGTAAGAGTTAGGTGGCTTTAGTTAGGACCCATATATTTTCCCGTGGACTCATTCAATCATTTTCCAGGACAGGTTCAAGCTTGTGCATATACCATTTAGTTGTATAGTGAAAATTGAATTTCTTGCACAATTCTCAGTGGATTTCCTTTCCACACCGAGTCATGCTTCTTGTTATGCTAATTTGCTACATTCGCTTATTATTATTTTTTCACTGCATTCGAGTTTTTCACATCTGCCGTAGCCGGTGGTTCACTGGGGGCTGAGTGACAGCAAGTCTCTTCAGGTCTCAAGGACTCTTCTGAGTATTCCAGTCGATCGCAATAATGCTGTAGTCTGGATGGTCTCGATCCTTCCTCTGATTTCCAATTCATCCAGGCTCTTTTCCAACCCCCTGGGGGTTGTTCCAAGGGCCCCAATTACAATTGGTACGACCTTCACCCTCATGTTCCACAGTTTTTTTCAGTCCTCTGGCTAGGCCCAAGTATTTGTCGATCTTTTCCCTCTATTATTATTATTATCATTATTATTGATTAATATTACTATTATTATTTAAAAATAATGAAATTTAATATAATATGTAGGGTGTCAAGACTATCGAACCACCCTGTACAATTTTTATATCTTCGTCTGTGAATAACCCACAGAGATTTTATCATTTTACACATTAACGATCAGGTACTTCGGTACATAAATCAAAGTTTTATTCTGAGACGAGCAGTTTAAGGGATTCATATTTTTTAAAGAAGAGTTTTGCGCAATAAGTTAGGGTTAATTAGTAAGTAAAGTAGTCGGGTTGGCCTAAAGTCGGTATCAGCCAATCAGCGAAGCCCTTTTCACTAGCGCTAGACCAAGGAGATTGTTTTTGCGTCTGAGGTGGAGCGCATCACCTACCATCAGCTCCTTACTTTACCGCACAGATCCCTTGCTACTCATACGCTGGGTTGGCGAGGGCCGGTATCAAACCAGGAACCTTGTGATTCCTAGCCGAACGCTATACCGACTGAGCTAAGCCGGCCTTAAAAGTTGGCGAGGGCTGGTATCGAACTGGTATCGAGGGCTGGTATCGAACTAGGGATTTTGTAGTTTCTAGCCGAACGCTCTACCGACTGAGCTAACCGGCCAATTTGAAAACGAGGAACAGATCAACGGAGATTAAATATCGAAAAATGTAGTATAACGTGTTGTATTGATTTGAGGTGTTCCCACATTTCGGCACTCGTGCGAGGCTCGTGATTAAAAAAAAACCTTGCATGTGAAGCCAGTTATGGATTTCAGCTGAGGGTTTAGTCGACAGTTTTTTGGGTTTTTTTTTACTTAAAATTGTGTGGCCAGCATCTTGCCTCCATCGATAAACGCATACACAATTACTTGCAACGTTTCACACTCGTCAGGCTTCTGTTTAGTTGTAGGTTATGAAAATTGAACCTTGTTTGATAAAACTGCGTTACCCGCAACATGTTGACGTTAAGGAGATTGAAATCATTCTAAAAAATACAAGGTGATAAGCAGCAGCTGTCACAGCTCTAAGGTAACAGTGCAACATTTTCATCATACGAGGGTGAATCAAAAACTAATGCCATTTTCTTTATTTAAAGTGAAATTATATATATATATATATATATATATATATATATATATATATATATATAATCTAATGAGTCAGACGAACCTACTATTAGTTTCGCATAGAGTAGAGTCGGATTTTAGCCCTGAAGAGCTTTATGCGAAACTAATAGTAGGTTCGTCTGACTCATTAGATTATTTTTATTACTTGGCTCTACTTAGGTATCGAGCACTTTTTACATATTAGCTTCTCCTAGCGGTTATATTAATATATATATATATCTTATATACATATTATACATATACATTTTTTTTTCTTTTGGCCAAATACTGTACCAATAGATTATTTTTTGTTGATACGAATATCTTGGTCCTTCTTTTTTTCAAAGTTTTTTTTCTTCCTGGTTGATGTTTGGTAGTATATTTTTACAATCAAACTTTCTGCTGGTTTTTTTTTCTCTCCGCAAGGATCTACCAACACGCTTGGTATATTAAATTATATATATATATATATATATATATATATATATATATATATATATATGTGTGTGTGTGTGTGTGTGTGTGTGTGTGGAGTAAAGTAGACAAACACGGATGTTATGGAACCTGGATGTTTATTGTCGACGATGCAACGTTTCGGCCATTTAGACCATCATCAGGACCAAAAGCCCAATTCTAGCTGATGGTCTAAATGGCCGAAACGTTGCATCGTCAACAATAAACATCCAGTTTCCATAACATCCCGTGTTTGTCTACTTTTCTCCACATATTGTCGGATTAACCTCCTCACATTTCTCCATATATGTATATATATATATATATAATATATATATATATATATATGTGTGTGTGTGTGTGTGTGTGTGTGTGTGCTTAATTGAAGTCATACCTAATTTGTAAATTAATTAGTGATGATTAGATGAATTAGGCGTGCATATCGGTTTAAATGTAAGGAGTAAACAAATCGAGAAAAAGTCCATCTCTGTATGTACATTTCAGCCTATTAGGCCTCATCAGCAGAGTTATAGACAGGGCAGTACTTTGTGCGTGATTCGAACCCTAACTGACAGGCTGACAGGCGGGGACTCTAACCATTACACCAAGCTGGCTCACCAGATTTCTCGTTTATTTTAAACTGATATATATATCGCACTTTTTTGGTTGACTTACATCGCCATCTCAAACAGATTGTTTGTCTACTTATATATATATATATATATATATATATATATATATATATATATATATATATATATATATATATATATATATAACTAAGGCCTATATTGAGACCCTAACGTGGCTCAGAGCAAGAATCCGACGAGTAAGACCCAACTTGCCAATCGACAATGTTCTCTTTCTGCATGACAATGCTCGACCACACACAAGCATCAGGACAAGAAGGAAAATCACCTCATTCGGGGTGGGGGGATTTACCGCATCCTCCATACTCACCAGATTTAGCGCCTTCAGACTATTATCTCGTCGGCCCCATGAAAGAGGGCTTGAGAGGCCAAGATTATTCCACTGACGAGGAAGTGAAATCTGTAGTGAAGAAGTGGCTCAAAGAACAGTCAACAGAAGTTTACGGGACAGCGATACTTGCTATCATTCGAAGGTGGAACATTACTATTGAGAGAAACGGCGACTATGTGGAGGAGTAGAGATGAGATCCACAGAGGACCAGCTTCATTTTAATGTATCATACATGTTCCTGTGTTGGTAATTATATCTGCCCTAAAGAAAATGGCATTACTTTTTGACAAACCCTAAACAAGTAAAGGAAAAAGATTTTTGTTGTTAAAAAGATGATGGATGTTTTGAATGCGTTGGAATATATGTAGAACCGGTTCATATCGGTTCCTTGATTAGCATTCACAATCGAATGTTCATGACGTGATTGGTACATGCGAAAACGAAAGGTTAAGATGTGAATGAAATACGTGAGGTCGAAAGCCAAGGCGTGATTGGTCTACAGGGAGATGTTGAAAAGGTGTGACGTTTCCTTACAGATATAATGTTTAAAAAAAAAAAAGATAATTGTTTGATTATTTGATGTATGTATATATATATATATATATAATATATATATATATATATATAGAGAGAGATAGAGAGAGAGAGAGAGAGAGAGAGATAGATAGATAGATATAAGGAGTGGAGGATTTGAATAAATCCGACAAAATGTAGTTGAGAATAGAGGAAAGTGTAGATAAAACAGCACAAAACAGGTAAATTTTGTGGATATTTCGACTCATATTGACACAAGTACTTATGTTCAATAAAACTGACGAAGCTTCAATTCAACATGAGGCGAAATATCCACTAAATTCATGCTGTTTTGTGCTATTTTATCCACACTTTCCACTATTCTCACAACACACACACACACACACACACACACATAGATATATATAGGTTGTGTTGTTGCTATGGCCTGGGTTTGAAGTTGTGTAGCTATCAATGATTGTTTTGCCTAAATGTGAATATATATTAAATGAATAAGATAAATAAATAGATAAGTGAAAATAATTATAATAACGACAATAAAAGTGAATATGACAAATATAACAATAATATCATATAAAAGAACACCAAGAAAATGAAACCCAGTAAAGGAAAATAAAGTAACAAGTTGTTTACACTCAATATAAATGCATTTTTAATGTATCTTTTTTTTAATAGACTCATTGCACACTCGGTTTCCGGTTAACGCCGGGGGTCCAACGAGCTTCGGCCGCTGGACTTGTCGAGAGTCAAATAATAGCGTCGATCCCAGGGGCTATCCTCCCCAGGCAACACATGCCCCCTTGATTTAAAGGGACAGGGTTGGGTTTATTGCCCAGCGCCTGAGGCGCCCCTTGTGGGGGAATGTCGAAGGGATCGACGCAATTTTTGTTCTTTCCCACCCATGAGCTTCGGCTTGTGGGTGGGCCCACGTTAAAACGAGGCCTTGTGCCCAGTCCATACAAGTGGGGTATGCGACAAATATACTCAATATAAATGCATTTTTAATGTGAAAAAGATCTTTGGTAAGAAATAACGTTGGGATGTCATTTCAGGTTGATACGTGCACTTTCTTTAGAAAATTGACGTCAGTATTATCACTCTTGCCGTTTAGCTCAGTCGTAGGTGTCCGATTAGGAATCACAAGGTTCCTGGTTCGATACCGGCCCTCGCCAACTAAGCGTATGAATAGCACAGGGATCTGTGCAGTAAAGTGAGGAACTGATCGTAGGTGAGGCCAAAACCATTCCTTGGTCTAGCGCTAATGAAAAGGGGATAGACTCCTTCGCTGTCTGGCTGACACCGATTTTAGGCCCCCGACGGCTTTATTTTTTAAATTTATTATTCCTCTAGTGTAAAGGCCCATTGATGTAAATCGAATTTAATTTTAATATTTCCAACCTTCTGTTGCATTGAAAGGTCTCGAATTTTAGTTTCGAAAACTATACGTAGTTTCGGACATACAATTAAGAAAGGTATGAACCTTCTCATAATCCCAGTTATGGGTTGGATAATACTGTTCTTCTACAAGGATGACTTTGGCATTAAATAACCCATGAAAGTTGATATGCCACTAAACAAAGAAATCATACCATTACACATGGTGACTTTCTTAAAATTCCATTAGCAAAACAAGATACCTTGATTTTTGTTTGATTTCTTTGTTTATTGACAAATAAACTTTCGTGGGTTATTTAATGCCAAAGCCATACTCCACGAAGAACAGAAGTGGAATTTTAACTCATAGCCGGAGGTGAGGAGGTCATACCTTCCCAAAGGTATTAGTCTTCAGCTGAACGTAATCTTATTATAATGGAGATTGTGTGTTTTCTGTCTGTAACCGAAACTATATTACTACTCATTCACATTCCCTTAGTTATTTACATCACATTCTCCATGATTTATTTTTATTAAACCTCAATTATTAATAAAATTGTTTTACATTATTTAAGACTGTTGACCATATCTATGTACTAATAATACGCAATTGTATTTATATATACAAAAATAGTGGTTTACAGTATGAAGGGAAGGCTAATTTGCATATTGAACTTAAAAAATTGATTTTAATAAGTATATGCTTAGTATTATTGATTTCTAATTGGTTTGGTTTTATCTTAATGAATATGAGCAAAGATCTTACCAGGATGTCGTACTTACCTTGGTTTAAATTCAAGATACTTTTTAATTTTTAGTGTATAAATATAATTACTTTTGAGCTTGGTTGATATTGTAAATCATCGTTAACAGGCATAGTCTTGGATATTGTGAGTAGTCTTTCTGTCTTTGTCTAAGAATATTAATAGGTTCGCATGGCACTCAAAGCTTGTACCACAAATTTTTCTACGTGTTCAATTTATTCTAAGAGACTGAAAAACCTGAGATCAAATATAACTTTCTTTTTTTTTCCACCTTCACTTTCTTTTCCATTTAAACTCTTTTATTTCAATTCTTTCTTTCTTTCTTTCTTTCTTTCTTTCTTTCTTTCTTCTTTCTGTTCCTTTATATTTCTTTATTTTATTTTCTTTCTTCTTTTCTTCTTTCTTTCTTTCTTTCTTTCTTTCTTTCTTTCTTTCTTTCTTTCTTTCTCTTTTCTTCTCTTTCTTTCTTTACCTTCTTTCTTAATCTATTTCTTTTTTTTTTTTGTTTTTATCTATTTATTTCAGTCTTCACCCTTTTCTTCTTTCTTTCTTTTCTTTCTTTCTTTCTTTATATTTCTTTATTTTCTTTTCTTTCTTTCTTTTCATTATTTCTTTCTTTTTCTTTCTTTTTCTTTCATTCTTTTTTCTTTCTTTCTTTCTTTTTTATATTTCTTTATTTCTTTCTTTCTTTCTTTTTTTATATTTCTTTATTTTCTTTTTCTTTCTTTCTTCTTTCTTTTTCTTTCTTTCTTTCTTTCTTTTCTTTCTTTTCTTTGCTTTCTTTACCTTACTTTCTTAATTTATTTTTATTTTTTTGTTTTATCTATTTATTTCAGTCTTTCACCCTCTTTCTTTCTTTTTTTCTTTCTTCCCTTACTTTCTTTCTGTTTTTCTTGCAAATCACATAGATAGAATATGAACTTTCTAAAGCGTTTAACCTTGCAAAGATTATGTTCTGGAACCTTCCTATGCAATTTACTAGCTTGAGGTGTGTGGGCGGAGAGATCTGTATGGAAGAGAGAGAGAGAGAGAGAGAGAGAGGAGAGAGAGAGAGAGAGAGAGAGAGAGAGAGAGAGGGGGGGGGGGGGCGGGAGAGAGAGGGTGAGACGAAAGGAGAGGGAAGGGATGTGGTGTTTAATTATAGTAATTATATGAATATGATGATTTTAACACGAAAGTTTTTTTTTTTGCTGGTAGTCATGCAGAAAATTCAATTTGTTTTTTTTTTTTTTTTTTTTTTTTTTTTTTACAGAGGAGCCAACTTTCTTTAGAAAATCGACGTCATTATTATTATTCCTCTCGGGGGGTAAAGGCATATTGGTGTAAATAGTCGATTAGGATTTTAGTTTTTTCAAGACACTCATCCAAACGTTAAAGAAACTATTCATACTCAATATACTCAATCATATATGTAAGTCTGACAAACGGTCAGAACTCATATTCAAGTGTAGGCATGAAAATAAATTCTTATTAAACCACCTAAAGACTAAGTAACTAACGAGTCAAAGCGACAAAATTAGAGAGATTGCTCATGAAAATACTTAAACATGGATAAGAGAAGGACACCTCTAAAGAGAAACGAGTCGCTCATAATTGCAACACAAAACTCTGCTATAAAACGAATCATATCAAAGCAAAAATAGATAAGACACAACAAAACACAAATGTAGGATGTGTAGAGACAGAAATAAAACCAAGTAAACTGACAGAAAGAGAATATAAGGCCTGACCCGATTGGGTTGGAACGGTGATCCACAGAGAATTGTGCAATAAACTCAATTTTGACCATACAACAGAATGCTATATGCATAAACCAGAATCCAGTTCATGAGAATGAAACGCATAAGATTCTCTGAGATTTTGAGATACAGACGGATCCCTTTATCCCAGCCAGAAGACCAGACCTAATATTGATAAACAAGTAAAGGAGAACTTGTCAACCTGGTAGATTTTGCAGTCCAGCAGATCACAGGGTGAAGATGAAAGAAAGCGAAAAGATAGACAAATATCTGGACATTGGCAGAGACTTGAACAAAACTGTGGAATATGAGGATAAAATGTTACTAATTGAATTGGTATTGGAAACGATCCTAAGGGTGAGAACCAGACATGGTATGGGATGCGCCACATTCCAATCAAAACGGGAAGCTCACCATCCAGACTAGCTAACGATTCCAGACAGTGTACGAGAGAGCTCCTCAGCCACCGTCTTCTAGCACCATATGATAAGAAAGAGTTGGGGTGCCATAAGGGCAATAAGGCTTGGGACATCATATAGGTGCAAGGGCTTGACGTGCCAGCCGATTTGATCTGAGGGGGTTGCTAACCAACCCTTTTTATCAGATGGGTGCTAGAAGGCGGTGGCTGAAGGCCTACATGCCCTGGGAATGACGTTAAACTCTATCTGATGGTGAGGTTCTAGTTCTGGAGGTTTGGGAAATGTGGAGCACCCTTATCACCATTTGTCCCTGTTCACTCTGACCGGAGTGTAGTAGACTGTTAGGTCCCATGTATAGGTTAAATGGAAAATGTATTTATAAAAAAAAATGTATATCCATTTAGAATTATTTTTTTCAAAACTTTATCGCATTAAATGACCCACTGAGGTTGATATGCCGTAAAACAAAACAAACCAAAACCAAAAACTTAAATACTTGCGCCGGAGGGCGCAATTTTTGCTACTTAAAATAACCCACAAAAGTTGATTATGTTGACATAAATTAAAATCTTGTAAAGGCAAACGCAAGACAAAACTATTTTAGCTACAGATTGGCGAATGCATGGAATAAACTACCTTCATCCGTAGTGAATGCCCATCTCAAACTCCTTTAAGGTAATGTTAGATAATTTGTGGAAGGATATTAAATATTCTGTGGATTTAAAATGACTATTTATAAGGAACAGCTGACAGTCTCAGACCTAATATACTAGCTGAAAATATATTATTATTATTATATATATGTCACAAAACAGTAAACGAAACTACTACAACAGAAAAAATGGTATCAAACGGTTTCACGGAATGTCTTAGAATGACTTAGAGCCTATTCACTTTTGTTCCCTCTTGAACAGAGTTATTTCGAATGATTGGCAATTGAAGAATTGGTTATTTGTGCGTTTCCTTTGAATAGAATTGTTTTTTTTTTATATTGTAATTCGAATAATTAGTTTTTCTTTTAGAGCGTGAAATTTTTGATACTTTGACCTCACAATTTTCATCACAACACTTAAAGAATGATTGTTAATCTTTACAATTCAACACTTTTCTTTACTTTTTCTCTCTCTTCCCTTTCCTATAATTCCCTTCCCTTCCCTCCCTTCCCTTCCTCTTCTTCCCCTTCCCTCCCTTCCCTTCCTTCCTATCCCCTTCCCTTCCTTCCATCAAGTTTGTTTCTTTTTTTCTGTATGTCTTCTATTCTTTCTTACTTTCTTCTTTGTTTTTTCCTTTCTTTCTTTCTTTCTTTCCTTTCTTTCTTTCTTTCTTTCTCTACGTTTTCTTTCTTTCTTCTTTCTTTTTACGTTTTATTCTTCTTTTTTTTTTCTCTTTCTTATGTCTTTTGCTTCTTCTTTCTTTTTTTATGTGTTTCTGTCTTTCTTTCTTTCTTTTCTTCTTTCTTTTCTTCTTATTTTCCTTCTATCTTTTTCTTCTTATCTATGTTCCCTTCTGTTCTGTTTGCTTTCTTCTTTCTTTTTCTTTCTTTCTTTCTGCTTATTGTTCCTTCTTTCTTTTCTTTCTTCTTTAATTTTTGTTCTTTGTTCTCTTCTTTTCTTTCTTCTTTCTGTTTTCTTCCTTCCTTCATTTCTTTTTCTTTTTCTTTCTTCTTTCTTTTGTCTTCCTTCTTTTTTCTTTCTTTCTCTTTTTTCTTTCTCACTTTTCCTATTTATTTTCTTTGTTTTGTTTGCTTTCTTTCTTCTTTATTTTTTCACTTTCTTTCTATATTCTTTTTGCTTCTTATTTATTTTTGTACGTTTTTCCTTTCTATTTTTCTTTTTTCTTTCCTTTCTTTACATTTTCTTTCTTTCTTTTTTCTTTCTCCTTTCTTATCCCATTTTTTTTTCTTTCTTTCCTTCTTTTTGATTCTTTTTATTCTTTTGTCATGTTTTTTGTCCTTTTTCTTTTCTTTCTCCGTCTTCCTCCTCTTCTTTTTCTTTCTTTCTTTCTTTCTTTCTTTCTTTTCCCTTTTCTTTTTCTTTCTTTTGTTTTTTTGCTTCTTTCATTCTCATGTCTCCTTATATTCTCTTTCCTTTACAATATTACTTTTAGAAAGATTCTTCCCTTTTTTCTTTGTCATCCTCTTATCTTTGTTNTTTTTGCTAATGCAACACTAGGCTTTTGCTCTCCTTGCTGGGAGTGTGAGTTAATGGTATTTACTCTTTTTGAGTCTCTTTTTCAAAAACATCAGCATTAGCTATGGTCTTTCACTGGAGTCATCTGACGTGAAACAAGCAAGCTCTCTCGTCAGGTTCTCCAAGGACTCTTGCCTGAGTATTGCTGGCAGATTGCGGGCAGTGGCACGTGGTTCTTGATGGTTTCAATCCTTTCCTCTGATTCCAAAACTTCCAAACCCTGTTTTCTAATCCTTTTCGGACATGTTCCAAGTGCAGCCAACTACAGTATTGGTATTTGTTTCCAGCTCGCATCAGATTCGATAACTTTTTCAGTCGTCTTGGCAAGGTCCAGATATTTGTCCAATGTTTTTCTTTTCTTTTTACGCTTCACACTGTGGAGCTGCTGGCCACTCCGCCAAAATCCACCCAAGTCGACAAGTTCGTTTCATTTTTTTGTTTTCAACAAGACTAGCTAGATCTGGCTCTTATTAGCTGGGATTATAGGTATATTATTATTATTATTATTTATTATTATTATTATTATCTATATTATTAGTTGTTGTTGTTGTTGTTGTTGTAATCTTTTTGTCAGATGTTTTTCCTTTTTTTCAAACCAAGGTATTCGATGTCAACTATCATTCCTCAAGTGCCTTTCATTGGACAAATGTTTTTCATGTCAATTAATTGTTCTAGATTCAACGCTTCATAAAGGTCTGCAGCAGAAGTACACATAGTTGTTAAGTGTCATTGTCTGATAAGAAAGCATTCATGACGCCACACCTCAATGATAATAACGAAACTCAAAATAGGAAATCTATAAATAATTTTTGATTTATTATTAAACAATACCAATCAATTGTCTATATTTCATCTCGGCCGAGGATAATGAAGAAAGATAATTGAGGAATTTTTTATTCTCTGCAAGAAACGAATTTTGAAATTGATAGGAAAATGCGCTCCTTTTGGTGTCGGAAGTTTTCAAAGACCATTAATTTGGTACTTGTACTCTAGCTTGTACCGCAGTGGATCCACGGAGAACTTCTTATTTTGAGAGATGGTAATCATCCGCCCGTCTAGCCCAAGATAGGGCCAAAGTTGGAGTATTGCATGTCATGAACTGCTCATCCACCTGGGCTCTATCCTTAAGCATCACGGGTCGCCAGAGGTGCAGTCGGTGCATTCTAACGCCCCAGCCGACAGGGCGGATGATTACATCTCAAAATAAGAAGTCTCCGTGGATCCACTGCGGTACAAGCTAGATTCAAAGGTACATAATAATGGTCTTGAAAACTTCCGACACCAAAAGGAGGCATTTTCCTATCAATTTCAAAATTCGTTTCTTGCTAGAGAATAAAAATTCCTCAATTATCTTTCTTCATTATCCTCGGCCGAGATGAAATTAGACAATTGATTGGTATTGTGTAATGAATAAATCAAATTATTTATATATTTCTATTTTGGAGTTTCGTTATTATCATGAGGTGTGGCGTCATGAATGCTTTCTTATCAGACAATGACACTTAACAACTTGTACTCTGCTGAGACCTTTATGAAGGTTGAATTCTAACAATAATGACATGAAAACATTTGTCCAATGAAAGGCACTTGAGGAATGAAGTGACATCGAATACCTTGTGAAAAAGAAAGAAAACATTGACAAAAGATACAACAACAACAACAACAACAACAATAATAATAATAATAATAATAATAATAATAATAATAATAAATAATACCTTATCCCAGCAATAAGACCAGATCTAGTGTTGATAAACAAAAAAGAAAGAACTTGTCGACTGGTGGATTTTGCAGTGGCAGCAGATCACAGGGTGAAGCTAAAAGAAAAAGAAAAAATGGACAAATATCTGGACCTTGCCAGAGAACTGAAAAAGTTATGGATCATGAAAGTGAAAGTGATACCAATTGTAGTTGGTGCACTTGGAACAGTCCCAAAAGGATTAGAAAAGGGTTTGGAAAGTTTGGAAATCAGAGGAAGGATTGAAACCATTCAGAACACTGCACTGCTGCAATCTGCCAGAATACTCAGAAGAGTCCTGGAGACCTGAGGAGACTTGCTGTCACTCAGACTCCAGTGAAAGACCATTAGCTAATGCTGATGTGAAAACTCAAAAGGAGTAAATAATAATAATCCCAGCAAGGAGAGAAAACCTAGTGTTGATTAGCAAAAAATAAAAAATAAAAAAAATAAATAAATAAAAAAAAGAACTTGTCAACGGGTGGATTTTGTGGTTGCAGCAGACCACATAGTGAAGATGAAGGAAAACGAAAAGATGGACAAATACCTGGACCTTGCCAGAGAATTGAAAAAGCTGTTGAACATTAAGGTCAAAGTGATATCAATTGTAGTTGGTGCACTTGGAACTGAAAAAAATTTGGAAAAAAGACTGGATGACCTGGAAATTCAAAGGAAGAATTAAGACCATCCAGCCTAATGCATTGCTGCAATTGGCTAGAATACTTAGAGGGGTCCTGGAGACCTGAGGAGACTTGTTGTCCTCAGACTCCAGTGAAGTAACATCAGCTAACGCTGATGTGAAAACTCAAAAGGAGTGAAAATAATAATAATCCCAGCAAGGAGACCAGGCCTAGTGTTGATTAACAAAAAAAGAGATCTTGTCAACTGGTAGATTTTTAGTTCCAGCAGAACACAGGTTGAAGATGAAGGAAAATGGAAAGATGGACAAATACCTGGACCTTGCCAGAGAATTGAAAAAGCTGTGGAACATGAAGGTCAAAGTGATACCAATTGTAATTGGTGCAATTGTAACGGTTTCAAAAAGCTTGGAAAACAAGAATAAAGTATCTGGAAATCACAGGAAGAATTGAGACCATCCAAAATATTGCAATGCTGCAATCTTCTAGAATACTCAGAAGAGTCCTGGAGACCTGAGGAGACTTGTTGTCACCCAGACTCCAGTAAAATACAATCAGCCAATGCTGGTGTGAAAGAATTGTAATAATAATGATATTTCTGCAATCTTCTAGAATACTCAGAAGAGTCCTGGAGACCTCTGGAGACTTGCTGTCACTCAGACTCCAGTGAAATACAATCAGCTAACGCTGGTGTGAAAAACTCTCAAAATAAGATTTTTTGTGTCTGAGGTGAGCGTCACACCTACCATCAGCCCTCACTTTACTGCACAGCTGCCTGTGCTACTCATATGCTAAGTTGACAAGGGCCGGTATCGAATCCGGAAACTTGTGGTTCTTAGTTGGACAATCTACTGACTGAGCTAAACTCTTACATGAGGGTATAGGTGACACTAATAGTATTTAGTGTTCTTGTAATGGGGTCAACGAGTTTGGAAGGAATGTTATATACCAGAACCGTCATGGAACAAAAACTTGTATTTATAAAAATATAAGATTATGTCTTCATCTCCTTGGTTGTGTGCAGACTGAGAGTTGTTAGCAGTGGTTACACATACATGGATCATTCGGCGAGTTCTCTGCAAGTGATCTCGAACCTGATTGCTGTCTGCTAAAATTGATTCCCACAGCCTTTTTAAAAAATTTTTTTATTATAGTCCAACTCACGTTGTCATGCCTCTTTGATCGCAACACTTATGCAGTTTTTCTGTAAACACACTTCTTCGCCCACGCAGCCTGTTGTCATTGGTTATGGGCTATGTCTACAGATTTTCTGCACCTACACTGTGTCAAATGTACACCTGCATCTTTAGGTGCCAAAGGTCAGTTCAATGCCATAACCTGTTATTGTTTCCAGGTTTGCAGTTGGCACCAATGTACTTCCTGTGTGCAGCCTGTTCTCTAGGTGCTAACTGGTTGACCAGGTAATATATTACAGGAAGATTAGATGATTTGGAAGTTAGAGGAAGAATCAAGATGATCCAGACAACAGCGTTGTACAGATCTGCTAGAATACTCAGGAGAGTCCTGGAGTCCTGAGGAGATTTTCTGTTGCTTAGACTCCAGTGAAAAAACTTGCAAGGATTGATAATCAAGACCACTAAGACAACAACATTTTGGAGATTGTCTAGATTAATCAGAAGTGTCCTGGCGACCTGAGGAGATTTTCTGTTATTCAGATTCCAGTGAAAGACCTGGTGTGAAAAACTTGCAAGGAGTGAAATAATG
This sequence comes from Doryteuthis pealeii, assembly GCA_023376005.1. NCBI lineage: Eukaryota > Metazoa > Mollusca > Cephalopoda > Myopsida > Loliginidae > Doryteuthis > Doryteuthis pealeii. Next base: position 25,081,069 of record CM042148.1, read on the forward strand.
TATATATTAATACCCTTGTTCCTTAATTTTCTGACCGTTATCATCTTGCAACACCCTCTGGTTAAAAATCAAATCGTCCAAGATGGAATGCAAAAATGTAAATCCTGAGTATCTGGTGTTGCTTATCTGCAAAATTCTTATTTCTTATGAGTATCGACACCTCAGCTAAATAATGGACCATTCTGTTTTTATTATAAAGAAAGAAAAGGAAGAAAAAGGACATGCTACAAAGAAAAATATAATAAGAAAGAAAGAAAATAGGGGAGAGATAGAGAGAGGAGGTGATAGCGCTAATCTGTTTCAATTGAACATAATGAAAAGAAGGAAAGAAAGAAAAAAAGAGTGAGAAAGAGAGAGTTAAATCAAGATTACTCTCCTTTTACATATTGTACTATTTTGCAGTAGCTCTTAAGTATGTATTTAGCAACTCCTCCGCACAAGCAGGATGTGACATAAGGTCAATTTTTTAAGTAGCATCTACCAGGTTTGAATTCAGAGTTTTCCTTTTAGACCAGTACCGTAACAATGTTGAAGAGCCTAGTCTACCCTATAATTTACCCATAGTTGGAGGGAGAACAGTTCAATACATACCTTTCCCAAGGGTATTAGTGCTATGTTAAATGCTACCAGCCTCATCCAGGATTTGAACTTGTGTCGCCATGTCCATTTTCTTTGAAAACAACTATTACACCACTGGCAATAGCTCTTAAGTAAACAATATTAAACATTGTAATAATGTAATAATTATCATACTGTGGTATATCCACAGGTTCTGCTTGTAATAATGATTCTCTGAGACTTTGAGATACAAACAGGTCACCCTATCCCAACCAGATGGCCAAAACTAGAGTTAATTAACAAAAAGAAAAGAACTTGACATCTAGTGGAATTTACTCAGCGTAAACATAAAAGAAATCAAAAAGAGATACAATTACTAGGATCTTGCCTGAGATCTAAAAATGTTGAGGAACATGAAGGTGTGAGTGATACCAATCATTGCTGGTGAGCTTGACATGGTCCCTAAGAGACTGGGAAAAAGACTGATGGAAATGGAATTCAGAAGAAAAAATCAAGACCACACAGATCTTAGTGGTCAACCGGAACAGCAAAATCCACAAAATCAAGATTACTATCCTTTTACATATTGTACAAAGTGGTGCTGCTATATGGCTGCACCTCTTGGACCCTAACAAAGCATCTTGAGAATAAGCTAGATGGGAGCTGCACAAGAATGCTGCGTGCCATCTTGAACAAGTCATGGAAACAGCACCCCACAAGGAAGCAGCTGTACAGTCATTTGCCCCCCATATCGCACACTATCCGAGTATGAGCAAGGATGAGCTCATAAGTGACATTCTCCTGTGGAAGCTAACACATGGACATGCAAGAGTGGGCTACCCAGCAAGGACCTACATTGACCAGCTATGCGAAGATGCTGGTTGCTCCGCAGAGGACCTCCCAGGTGCAATGAATGATAGGGAAGGTTGGCGAGAGATTGTCATGGATATCCGTGCTGCATGCGCAACATGATGATGATGACATACTGTACTATTTTTGCAATAGCTCTTAAGCTGTTAAGATCAGCTAATATACTTAGAAGAGTTCTGGATGACTAGAGTGACTTGCTATCATGCAGATGTCAGTGAAAAATCACCAATTAAAACTGTTGTGAAAAATTTGCAATAATAATAATAGTAATAATAATAATAAATAACAGTAAGGAAAGACTAATTGCAGCAGTCAAGAAAAGCAATTGCAACACAGTAACAAACAGAAATACATCAAAAACTAAAAAACAGAAATGGGAAGAAAAACTACATGGGTACTTTAAGCACCAAACTCAAGAGATATCACATCAGAAGACATGGACATGGCTAAGAAAAGGAAACTCAAAAGAGAAACCAAATCCCTTATAATCGCAGCAGAAGACAATGACATTAGAGCAAACTATATAAAGGCAAAAATAGATAAGACGAAGGAGAATAGCAAGTGCAGAATTTTTGGAGATAGAGATGAAAACAGTCAATCAAATAATAAGTGAATGCAGCAAACTAGCACAAAGAGAGTACAAGACTAGGCACGACTCTGTAGGAAAGGTAATCCACTGGGAATTGTGCAAGAAATTCAATTTTCACCATGCAACTAAATGCTATATGCACAAACCTAAACCTGTCCTGTAGAATGAGATGCATAAAATTCTTTGGGACTTTGAGATACAGATGGATCCCCTAATCCTGGCCAGGAGATCGGAATTAGTATTGATTGACAAGAAGAGAACCTGTCATCTTGTGGATTTTGCTGTTCCGGTCAACGACCAAGGGAAAATGAAAGAAAGTGTAAAGATAAACAGATACTTGTACCTTGCCAGAGAACTGTGGAAACTTTGGAACATGAAGGTGAAGGTCATACCAATTGTAATTAGTGCCCTTGGAATGGTCTCCTAAGTTCTGGAAAAGAATTTGGGTGAATTGGAAATCAGAGGAAGAATCGAGACTGTCCAAACTACAGCACTTTTGGGATTGGCTAGAATACTCAGAAGAGCCCTGGAAGACCTGAGGAGACTTGCTGTCACTCAGCCTCCAGTGAACCACTACCAATAATCTATTAATAATGGAGATTCGCTTCTGGTTTTTGTCTGTAACAAAAACTACGTCACTGCTTACGTCACTATACCCAAAATCATCATAACATAGAATAAATACACTCAAAATTTGAGCATGCAACATTAGACAGTCCTCATTGTTTTTTAAAACAAGTTTTAATAGATACATCCCCAGTATCATATATTTATATATAGTTTGTTTTATTTTAATAGATATTCAAAGTTAATAGAACTTGGTTTCGATTTCAAATTGTTTTATTTTTTTTTTACTCCTTTAATAAATTTGATAATTTCATGATTTATGGTTCAAACTCTCCAACATTTAATTTCTAACTTCCACCTCCTCAAGCAATATCTTTCAAAAATTTATTTTTTGACATCGCCCAGAGGGTATTTTTTATTTTGCTAATAATAATAATAACAATAATAATCTGTACTCATTTTTATCCTCTTAATTTCTAAAGGGAAAAAAATGAAACTCTGATATGAGAAAATTCCTTTTAATAAGCATTTCAACAAAAATATTCACATCTGAATATATTATCTTCATTATTTTCAAGTGTCTTATTTCTCATTTTTGGATGAGTTAAGATTTTTTTTTTAAATATTTAAAAATTTTTCATTTAGATAAAATCAACAGAGAAACTGATGTAATTTTCAAAGATAAATATTACCATTTGATTTCAAAATGATTTGATTTTTATCTTTTTTAAAAAACATATTCTACATTATTCTTCCAGAAACAATAGGAAATTTTAATTATTGCAATATAAACAGTTAAGAATAATTTCGATTTTTAACTATACTAATATGAAAGGAAAATTACTAACAAGTGATTTTATTAAAGTAAATGTGAAATCTATAAGTATTTGTCAAGCCATTTTGTGTCTGTTGTAACCAGAACTATATCACAGCTTACATCACAATACCCTCAGGAATTGCATTAATTTATCTGTTAGTATTTAATCTGTTATTGTTACATAATTATTGGATCCCTAATACTTGTATAAGGTAGTGTAGAAACATAATGGCAATTAGTGCAGCTGATGGCCTTGAGGGTGAGTGACAGTGCTTGACCTCACTCTCACCTTGCCTTCCGGGGATAAATCGTAAGAACCGGAAGGCATAGAAGACCCTGTCTTCCGGTTTTAAGGATAGTAAGTTTCAGTCAGTTAGAGGGTAGAAGCCGAGCTCGTAGGATGTAAGTCTCATCTGCGCAGATTGTCTGGTTGGGGATTTGAAAATAAAGTAAGATCAAAGGAAATCGGAGTCTTGTGTTATTACCTCTAAAAACTAACAATGACACAGGGCTTCTGATAAGGAGAAATCCCCAATAGAAGACCAGACCGGAATCCCCAAGTCAACACCAGACGCTAGACCAGACCAAGTTAAGATGATAGAAGAAGAAGCAAAGCCGGCCAGAAGAATAGATGTCCAAGATATAGAAGCAAGTAAGAAGTAAAGAAGCAATGAAGGGTATACAACATTATGACCTGTTTAAGGGTCAATAAATAAATACTCAACTCGGAGATAAAATGTAGAGAACAGACGTATTCAGCAATATATCAATGTACAAATGAGGGGTTTCCTTGTTACAGCGTACACGAAGAACATGTATCTGCTACTTCTCACTTGAGTAGCTTTGCTCTGTTAATATATACCCTTTGGGTAAGTCCAATGTTCGTGTCATAGGTGAGTCACCTACAACATAATCTATAATCAAAATCATGAATACATAGAATAAATCTTATTTATTAACGATATCTAAAAATGATGAGTTAGTTGTGATGAAAATCTGCATTAGATTTGTCTCAAAACAGCCCATGTTATTAGTGCATTTAATATTTTGCAATATGTTTTATATATCAGTAAGAAATAAAGGTTTACATAATGTATGGTGTGGTTAATTTGCATACTGGTTTTAACAAAACAGGGTTTAATAAATATTTACTTACTGTTATTGATTTATGATATTATTGTCTTATTCTTCAACATAGTAAAATCAGTCCTATGAATCATTTTATATGAAAACCAATTAAAATATAATTAAAATAAGTGTAATCTTTTTATATTTGTTCTTATCTAATTTCGTTAGTCTTTGTAATTTAGTACATTTTATTACATTAAAACTTAAATACTTACACCCAGACGGTGCCTATTCTCACTAGTATATATAATAAATTGATGCTGTTAGACAATATTGTAATGTTTTTTTTAAGAGGATAGATTGAAAATATTGATTCTAAAAAAACAAATAATAGAAATATGGGTTATTTCCTAGTTGAGTAACATGATATTACAGGGTGACCCAGAAAAAAAAAACATATCCAAAATTATTTATTTATTTTTCCATTAAACTAACCCTAAACTCCAACCCTAACCCTAACCCTAAACCTAACCCTAAACCCTAACCCTAATTGAGTAACATGATATTACAGGGTGACCCAGAAAAAAAAGAACCAAATTATTTATTTATTTTCCCATTAAACTAACCCTAACCCCAACCCTAAACTCTAACCCTAATCCTAAACCCTAACCCTAAACCTAACCCTAACCCCCCTAGTTGAGTAACATGATATTACTGGGTGACCCAGAAAAAACAGAACCTACAAATTTTGGGTTAGGGTTAGGGTTAGGGCTAGGGTTAGGGTTGGGGTTAGGGTTTAGGGTTAGTTTAATGAGAAAATAAATAAATAATTTGGGTTCTGTTTTTTCTGGGTCACCCTGTAATATCATGTTACACAACTAGAAAATAACCAAAATATGAATGCATTTCTAAGGCATCATCATCATCATCATCATCATCATGTCATGCTGGCAGCACAGATATCCATTTCAATCTCTCACCCACTATCCCTATCGGTCATTGCCCATGGGGAGTTCCTCTATTCAGCATCCAGAATCTGCACATGTAGGTCCTTGCTGATCAGCCAACACTGGCATGCTCATGTGCAGGTTTCCACTGGAGAAGATCAATTTCTTCTCAAGTTGTGATTTTATATTGTACGTTATTATATTTTTTATTTATCTGTTCTAATAGAAAATGAAAAGTAAAAAATATTTTTTACCCCGCCCCCTCTTGAAAAAAAAAATCTATATCTTATTATAATGGAGATTGTGGGTTTGTATGTCTGTAACCAAAACTATATTACCATTCAAGTCACAATTCCCTTTGTTATTTACATCACATTCTCCGTGATTTTATTTTTATTTAAACCTCAATTATTACAAAAATTGTTTTACATCATTAAGACTGTTGACCATATATACGTTGTAATAACATGCAATTGTATTTATATATACAAGAAAATAATGGATTACAGTGTGAATGGGAAGGCTAATTTGCATATTGATCTTAAAAATTTGATTTTAATAAATATATGGTTAGTATTATTGATTTCTAATTGTTTGGTTTTATCTTAACGAATATGAGCAAAAATCTCAGGAATAAATCTTAAAAGAAATCCATTAACAAGAAGAAATAACTGTAATATTATTCATTACTTCCTATTTTAACAAAATAGTTAAATTAGGAAAATTTACCAATGAAAGACGGGAGTAAGGGAAAATGATGGAAGAGTTAGTTTCAAAGTTGTTCTATTTTTCAATCGTACCCCCTGTGTTCCAAATATTTTTATCTGAATTCTTATTCAGTTTCATTAGCCTTTCTAATTTAACATGATATTTTATTATATTAAAACTTAAATACTTGCACCTGGAGGGTGCATATATTTGCTAGTATAGATTAATAAAAATTCTTTTTCTATATATTTGTTCTATTATCTTTTATTTTTTATATATTCTTGTTTTTAAGTTGTTCATATTTTATTCTTCTTGTTTGTATTTTTTCTTTAATTTGTCTTTTATTATACTTTTATTATTCATTAATTTTTTAAATTTTTTAATCATTTTAAAATTTATTTAAAAATATACATAATATATTTATATCCTTATTATATTTTTATTTAGCTTTTCTTATGAAAAATGAGGGGTAAGAATATTTAAAAACCCTTCTTGGACAAAAATAGGGGGTGGATTTTATTGAACTTAGGTCTTTACTGGTCTCTACCAATTTTTTATTTATCTATTCTAATAGAAAATGAGTGGTAAAAAGTATTTTTTACCCCTCCCCCCTTGAAAAAAAAATCTATATCTTATTATAATGGAGATTGTGTGTTTTTCTGTCTGTAACCGAAACTATATTACTACTGAAGTTACAATTCTCTTAGTTATTGACATCACATTCTACATGATTTTATTTTTATCTAAACCTCAATTATTAATAAAATTGTCTTACATTATTAATACTGTTAACTATGTCTACATACTAACAACATACAATTATATTTATATATACAAGAAAATAGCGGATTACAGTGTGAATGGGAAGGCTAATTTGCATATTAATATTAAAAAATCGAATTTAATAAATATGTGCTTAGTATTACTGATTTCTAACTGTTTGGTTTTATTTTAATGAATATAAGCAAAAATCTCTTCAATGAATCTTAAATGAATCCATTAACAAGAAAAAAACTGTCATTTTATTCTTACTTCCTCTTATAACTAAATACATTTTTTATTATACTCCCTCTGTTTCAAATCTTTTTTATTATACTCCTCTGTTTCAAATCTTTTTATCTATATTCTTATTTAGTTTCATTAGCCTTTCTGATTTAATACAATATTTTATTACATTAAAACTTAAATACTTGCACCCGGAGGGTGCATATATTTGCTAGTACAGATTAATAAAAATTCCTTTTCTGTATATTTGTTTTATTACATATTATTTTTTATATATATTCTTTTTTTTGAGTTCTTCATTAAATAAATTTTTATTCTGGTTTGTATTTTTCTTTAATTTGCCTTTTATTATACTTTATTATTTCAGTCGGTAGAGCGTTCGCTAGAAACCACAAGGTTCCTAGTTCGATACCGACCCTCGCCAACTCAGCGTATGAGTAGCACAGGGATCTGTGCGGTAAAGTAAGGAGCTGATGGTAGGTGTGGCGCTCCACCTCAGACACTAAAAATAATCTCCTTGGTCTAGCGCTAGTGAAAAGGGGATGGACTCCCTCGCTGTCAGGCTGATACCGACATTAGGCCACCCCGACGACTTTACTTACTTATTATTTATTAATTTGTTTTATTTTTTTAAATCATTTTAAAATTCTTTGATTTATACCCTTATTATATTTTTATTTAGTTTTTCTTCTGCGAAATGAGGATTAAAATTGTTTTTAACTCTCTCTCTCTCGGATTAAAAATAGGATGTGGATTTTATTTATTTTACTTTGCTAGTCTCCATCAATTTTCATTTATAAAAAAATATATATGCTCAGTTATTGTTGAAACAAACACACAGACATACAGATTGACAGAAATATAGAATCATTATTAATATATATATATATATAGATGCAGAAAGATAAATATAACTTGGAAATTCGGTATTTACTTAATTTTGTGAGTGTAAAAATCAGTTACAAATGGATCACGAAACCCTCTACACCGATGCACACACGCAGACACCATGTATTGTACAAGGGAGCTAACTCTGTATTTGTAATCAGTTATTTCCCTTGGGTCTGTTAATCTTTATTGATACAGTGTCCATAAAGTCCCGCTACATCTTCTTATTATAATGGAGATTGTGGGTTTGTCTGTCCGTAACCGAAACTATATTACTATACAAGTCACAATTCCCTTTGTTATTTACATCACATTCTCCATGATTTTATTTTTTATTTAAACCTCAATTATTAGTAAAATTGTTTTACATCATTAAGACTGTTAACAATATCTACATACTAAAAACATGCAATTATATTTATATATTTCAACGAAATAGCGGTTTACAGTGTGAATGGGAAGGCTAATTTGCATATTGATCTTAAAAAATTTGATTTTAATAAATATATGCTTAGTATTATTGATTTCTAATTGTTTGGTTTTATCTTAATAAATATGAGCAAACATCTCGGAGTTAAATCTTAACAGAAATCTATTAACATAAAAAAATAACTGTAATTTTATTATTTTCTTCCTATTTTAACTGAATAGTTAAATTAGGGAAATTTACCACTGAAAGACGGGAGTAAGGGAAAATGGTGGAACAGTTAGTTTCAAAGTTGTTCTATTTTTCAATCGTACCCCCTCTGTTCAAAATCTTTTTATCTGAATTCTTATTCAGTTTCATTAGCCTTTCTAATTTAACATGATATTTTATTATATCAAAACTTAAATACTTGCACCCGGAGGGTGCATATATTTGCTAGTATTAAAAATGTATCAACAAAGATGGTGGTCATGTTGAAGTGCAATAATAATTTTAAAAAATATATTAATATTAAAACTTTAAGAGTTGAACTCTTAAACGTTTTTTCACGAAAAGATTTTATCATTTGTACAATGCAAGTTATTAAATCTTCAATTTTAAAACTGTTTCAAGACTTTGAGGACACCCAGTAGATTTTGATATCCATCTGTCTTGCTATCGAGCGATTTAGCTAGCTGTTTGATCGTTTGGTTTCAGTTACTCGAAATTAAAGATAATTTTGACTATGGGAAATTACTGACAAAAATAATTACATAGATTCTTATGACTGTATTCAAATTTGACTTGTAAAACTTTTAAACGAGGAAAAGTAATATTTCCACAAAATCGCGGTTAAGAAAAAATTGAACAAATAGCCACATTATTACAATAATAGAAATTAAAGAAAAAAATAGCCAGGGTCATGTCAAAAATCTAATGCTTAAAAGAAAAATTGACAAACATCTATCGCTAACAAACAGAAAAAACTTCTGAATAAAGTGGCAAAATAATATTTAAATGTAGTCATTTATATAAATACACATTAAAATAAAAAATAAAAAGATAATAATTTTAAAGATAAAAATAAACAGCAACACCATTAAGACTATGAATTATATATAATCAATTGAAACTAGTAGAACAGTCCCTATGGATATCTATCTATCTATCTATCTATCTATCTATCTATCTACTTTCTCTCTCTCTCTCTCTCTCTCTCTATATATATATATATATATATATATATATATATATATATATATATATATGAGTATGAAAAGGTGGAATGAAAACATCACACAATGCTGTTAAAGAGAAAACAATTTATAATATAATCTATATCTAATTTATAATATAATTCTCTATATATAATTCATAATATAATTCTCTTTAACAGCATTGTGTGATGTTTTTATTCCACCTTTTCATACTCATACTGTCGGATTCATTTCCTTTCTTTTAACACACACATCTTATTATAATGGAGATTGTGGATTTGTCTGTCTGTAACCGAAACTATATTACTATACAAGTCACAATTCCTTTAGTTATTTACATCACATTTACCATGATTTTATTTTTATTTAAACCTCAATTATTAATAAAATTGTTTTACTTTACTTACACTGTTGACCATATCTACATACTGTATTTACCGCGTACCCCACTTGTACGGGTCAGGCACAAAGTCCCTATTAACGTGGGACCACCCACAAACTGAAGCTCATGGAGTGGCAGGTGAAAAATTGCGTCGATCCCGTCGGCATTCCCCTCAAGGGGGGCGCCTCAGGCACTGGCAATAAACCCAGCCCTGCCCTTTAAATCAAGGGGGCAGGTGTTGCCTGGGGGGATGGCCCCCTGGGATCGACGCCGTTAATTATATCAATGGTCCAGAGGCCGAAGCCACTGTTGACCATATCTAAATGATATTTACCGCGTACCCCACATGTACGGGTCAGGCACAAAGTCCCTATTAACGTGGGACCACCCACAAGCCGAAGCTCATGGAGTGGCAGGTGAAAAATTGCGTCGATCCCGTCGGCATTCCCCCTCAAGGGGGGCGCCTCAGGCACTGGGCAATAAACCCAGCCCTGTCCCTTTAAATCAAGGGGCAGGTGTTGCCTGGGGGGATGGCCCCTGGGATCGACGCTATTAACTTGTAAAGATCCAGGGCCGAAGCCACTGGACCCCGGCGTTGACCAGGTCTACATACTATAACATGCAATTGTATTATATATACAACAAAATAGAGGTTTACAGTATGAATGGGAAGGCTAATTTGCATATTGATCTTAAAAAATTGATTTTGATAAATATATGCTTAGTATTATTGATTTCTAATTGTTTGGTTTTATCTTATTGAATATGAGCAAAAATCTCTCAATAAATCTTAAAAGAAATCCCTTAACAAGAAGAAATAACTGTAATATTATTCTTTACTTCCTATTTTAACTAAACAGTTTAATTAGGAAAATTTACCAATGAAAGACGGAGTAACGGAACATGATGGAAGAGTTAGTTTCAAAGTTGTTCTATTTTTCAATCATACCCCCTCTGTTCAAAATCTTTTTTATCTACATTCTTATTCAGTTTCATTAGCCTTTCTAATTTAATATCATATTTTATTATAAAATTTAACTAAAATACTTGCACTCGGAGGGTGCATATATTTGCTAGTATATATATATATATATATATATATATATATTATATATATATATGGTTTTTAACTCTGTCTCAGATTAAAAATAGGGTGTGGTTTTTATTTATTTTACTTTGCTAGTCTCCATCAATTTTCATTTATAAAAAAAAACTCTATTTGGCTATAATACATTTATTTCGACCAGAACTCAATATGAGTCTAGTCTCATAAGATAACATTTACATAAAGACTGAGAAAAACAGAATAGAGAAAATATTTTTTCTTTTCGTTACTTTCTTTTTAATAAGAGCAATGAACATTCTCTCTTTGAATCCGGCCACGTAAAAAGCAACAACAACTATATATGATAATATATGTACATATATATGTAAGTTGAAAATGGAAATGAATCCGACGATATGTTGAAAGGATAAATAAATAAAGCAAAGAAAATGTTGCATGGATAAAATCGATTTAAATTGAGTTACCAACACGTGTTTCACACACACACACACACACACACACACACACACACACATTATATATATTATATAATATATATATATATATATATTCAACACACACACACAGACATATATATATATTATCCACAGAAAGCGATGTCAGGATACGCATAGGAAAGGCATGGATTGCTATACATCAAATGAAAGTCTGATCTCACTGATAAGATAAAGTGAGAATTCGCCCAAGCTGTATCAGTGCTACTATATGGCAGCACCACTTGGACTTTGACAAAACAATTGGAAAAGAAGCTTGATTGGAACTAAAAAATAATCATGAACATATTCTGGAAGCAGCACCTCACAAAAAAGCAGCTGTACAGCCACTTACCTCCTATCACACAAACCATCCACTGGAAAAAAAGGCATGCTAGTTACTACTGAAGAAATACGGATGATCTCAAAAGTGACACTCGCTTGTGGATACCTACACAGAGAGAGAGAGAGAGAGAGAGAGAGAGAGAGAGAGAGAGAGAGAGAGAGAGAGAGTCTTGGGTCATGATGATGTTAATAATAATTAGTTGAATTATAATGTAATTATGATAAAGAAGCAAAAGACTTTCTTCCCTATTTCAAGTATCTGCATGTGTGCATCAGTTCAGTCGTTTTTATTAAATATCTGGAACTGATTTTTTTACACTTATAAAATACTCTAGGTTGATGCATGCTTTAAACAGGCAATTATGAATCTAATATATTAAAACAATTATTTTACTAGCTTGAAAATTTGAAATAAATGTCTCAAGTTGCTTTAAGTTTATATATGAATGTAATAAAATACACACATATAGGAATATATATATACATACGTGTGTGAGTATATGCATGTCCCGCTATATATATATATATATATATATAATATATATAATATATATATATATACATATATATATACATATGTATGTGTGTGTGTGTATGTGTGTGTGTGTGTGTGTGTGTGTGTGTGTGTATGTATATGTATATGTACATGCATATATATATTAGCCATTCACCAGATGATGACACATATTTCTTTGTCATTGTTGCTGGATTACTTGATGGGGATACATTAGCACCACACACACACACACACACACACACACACACACACATATATATAATATATATATATATATATATATATATAATATATACTAGAAAATACGTGACCCGTTGGTAAAAATAGTAAAAATATGACAAAAGAATCATATTTTTTGCATTATAGTCTACAATATAATATAGTCTATAATATATATAGACTATAATGCAAAAAATCTGAGTCTTTTGTTATATTTTTTACTTATAAATTTGCTCTGAGACTCTAAAAATAAGCTCTCCAAACTGTAGCACGTTTTTAAAAACTCCTATGTCATAAGGAAGATTTCGACTCCGGATTTTTTGATTATATATATATATATATATATATACGAATATATATATATTCGTACACACACACACACATATATATATATATATATATATATATATATATATATATATACATTTATATATATTGCAGGAGAATTTTTGTGACTCTTTTATGCTTTTGTGCATTCGTCTGATGAAGCCCAGAGCCACAAAAGTTCCCGTGTGATATATATATATATATATATATATTATATATATATATATATATATATATATAGGGTCATCCACAGACACGTGTTTCGACTTATAAAGTCTCCTCAGTGTGGCTAGACATTTTGTAAGCTACCTACAGCCGGAATTGAAATCCGATCGGTTGGGTGTCATTCCGGCACCGTAACCCTTAGGCTGTCTTCACTTACAGAATGGGAAGGGGATTTTAACTGTTTTTAATACACACATCCCTTTGCGTGTAAAGGCCGTCACAAAGTGCTCCATTCCTTAGAAGAGCGTTGCGTTTACGCTTGAGTTGGCGGTCGTCAGCAAGATCCCCCCCAGAGTGCTCAACCCTAGGGGATGGGGAGCATATATAGGGTCATCCACAGACACGTGTTTCGACTTATAAAGTCTCCTCAGTGTGGCTAGACATTTTGTAAGCTACCTACAGCCGGAATTGAAATCCGATCGGTTATATATATATATGAGCGTGTGTGTGTGTGTGTGCGTGTTACATATATCACACCTCTATCACTGATATTGAGTACTCCACTAATAGTGCCAAAAACCTGATCAACCTCTAACTCCTTAAATGCGCTAGTGATAACTATATATATATATATATATATATATATATATATGTGTGTATATGTGTGTGTGTGTGTGTGTGTGTAGTTGTTTACTAAGCTTGTCATAAGAGCAGAAATATGAGGTAGACAGTGTGAATCGAACTCTCTAACAAATTTTTAGATAATCATCAAACTGTTATCACATAATACAAACGTATCAAGGGAAATAACTCATATAAAAGGAGGAACAGTTGTTAACCATGAATTATTTTTCAATTTTAAATGCTTTTCTTTCTTTAAATACTCAGCATTACACAAAACCTGGTGAGTTGGCCACACTAGTCAAAAATGTCAAGAAATGACAAATTAATGTGCTGGACTGTGACATCGTAGTAAGCGAGTTCGGACTCCAGTCGCGTAGTTTCTGACATATTTTGGGGACACCCCCAGTAGTGTAAGGGTTAGCAAGCTAGATTTACAAAGCACTGTTAATGAGTTCGATTTTCAAGGGCCGTCCTATACTTCTGGCCTTGTGCCACATCTAAGCTAAGCTTAGTAAATAACTATATTCTTGTGAAAGGCATGTACCGGTCCTCTCCCCAGCTATGTGTTAAATAGTACCACTACATTTCTTCTAGAAGTATGCTTTTGGCATTTAATAACCTACAAAGGTGGATATACCATTAAAAAACGGAGACTATAATATGACAAATATAAATGACAAATGAAATGTAAAGATTTAACAAAAGATTTTCTAGAAAGTGACCACAAAATCAGAAATACAAACTAAACGAGAGCAAGTTTTGTATTATATCAATTTTTCGGACAAAAATAACAGTAACAATGAAGATGAGGATAACACTTATCTTTAGATAATGATAAGTAAAAAAGTAAAGTCATCGGGGCAGCTTAAAGTCGGTATGAGCCAGTCAGCGGGGGAGTCTATCCCCTTTTCTCTAGCGATAGACCAAGGAGATTGTTTTTAGCATCTGAGGTGGAGCGCCACACCTACCATCAGCTCCTTACTTTACCGCACAGATCCATGTGCTACTCATACGCTGAGTTGGCGAGGACCGGAATCGAACTAGAAACCATGTGGTTTCTAGCCGAACACTCTACCGACTGAGCTAACCTGGCCCCTCTATCACTGATATTGAGTACTCCACTAATACTGCAAAAAACTTGGTCACCCTCTAACTCACTAAGTGCGCTAGTGATAACTATATAATATTACTATATATGTATCTTATTATAATGGAGATTGTGTGTTTTTCTGTCTGTAACCGAAACTATATCACTACTCAAGTCATAATTCCCTTAGTTATTGACATCACGTTCTCAATGATTTTATTTTTATTTAAACCTCAATTATTAATAAAATTATTTTACATTATTTATACTGTTAACCATATCTACATATTAATAACATATAATTGTATTTATATATAAAACAAAATAGCGGTTTACAGTGTGAACAGGAAGGTTAATTTGCATATTGATATTAAAAATGCGATTTTAATAAATATGTGCTTGGTATTATTGATTTCTAATTGTTTGGTTTTATTTTAATGAATATAAGCAAAAGTCTCTTCAATGAATCCTAAATGAAATCCATTAACAAGAAAAAATAACTGTCATTTTATTCTTTACTTCCTCTTTTAACTAAATACTTAAATTAGAAAAAATAACAATGAAAGACGAGAGTGATAGAAGAGTAAGTTTCAGTTGTTCTATTTTTCGATTATACCCCCTTCTGTTTCAAATCTTTTTAACTGCATTCTTATTTAGTTTCATTAGCCTTTCTAATTTAATATAATATTTTATTACATTAAAACTTAAATACCTGCACCCGGAGGGTGGCTATATTTGCTAGTATTATTAATAATATTCAACAATTTTTATTGCAATAATTAAAATTTCCTATCATATTTTTAACCAACCTCTCTTCCCGCGACACAAGGTCAATTTTTTTATGTGGAATCAAATTAATGTTGAAATCTTCTGAAAGATTCAAAGTTTTAAAAGCTTTCAGCTGTGTCTTCATTCATTTTCAAGATCGTTACTATTTTGTTTTTATTATTACCCAACCTCTCCGCACAAGCAGGATATGACACAAAGTTTATTTTTAAGCTGGGATTATCCGGTTTGATTTCAGAGTTTTTCTTTTCCTAGACTGGAGGCCATAACAAGGTTAAAGAGCCCAGTCTGTCATACAATTTACTTTTTTTTAATTAAATTAAATTAGTGAAATAGATCGCTAATTAGGACAGAGCCTATTCTAGTAGTGACCACCACAAGCAGACGTTAACATGTTTGAGTTCAGAGTTTCCTTCTCCTAGACTGGTTACCTAACCAAGGTCAAAGAACCCAGTCTTGCCTACTATTTACCACTAACTGGAGGGAGAATAGTTTGATATATACTTTTCGCAAGAGTATTAGCACTATGTGAAATGCAAACAGCCGTGTCCAGGATTTGAACTGCCATATGCATTTTCTACAATGATAACCATTACACTTCAAGTGCCCCTTTCCTATTGTTGCTAGAAAAATAATGTACTTTTTTTTATAGCAAAGATGTAACAATCAAATCATTCTGAAAGCAAAAGTTACAATTTCTCTCCAAAATTACATACGTTTCTTTGTTGTTTTCATTTTAATGAAAGTTTTAAATGAGAATTATTTTCCCAAATTTTAACTCTTCCAGAGATAAGGAGTACTCTCTGGCGGCCTTTACATATATACAGATGTGTGTATGTATCAGTTACCCCCCCCCGTCAGTTTGTAGGTGACGATGGCCGAGTGGTTAAGGAGCCTGACTGATGATGGTTCGATCGGGTTTCCATCCCGACTGGAGGTAGCCTGTAAATGTCTAGCCACGCTGAAAAGACGTGATACGTATCCGTGGATGACTACACACACATACACACACACACACACACACACATATATATATATATATATACATATATATATATGTGTGTATGTGTGTGTGTGTGTGTGTGTGTGTGCTGATAGCCACTTCTTCGCAGAAGAAGGCCATTTCTACAAGTAGTTCAGTTGTGTGCACAACTCATCTATTTTGGTCTAGTTTAATTCAGTAGCCAACACCCCCAACTCAGGGTAGCAGCAGCTAACAGGCGATATACATGTAGGTATGATTTAAAATTCTCTGATAAGTTAAAGATCTGTATTATCAATGTTGTGTATATATATATATATATAGTCATCCATAGACACGTGTTTTGACTTATCAAGTCTCTTAAGTGTGGCTAGACATTTTGTAAGCTACCTACTGCAGGGATTGAAATTCGATCAGTTGGGTGTCAGTCCGTCACCTTAACCATTAGGCTGTCATCACCTACAGAATGCGGGATTTTAACTGTTTTAATACACACATCGCTTTGTATGTAAAGGCCGTCTGTATGTGTGTGTGTGTGTGTGTGTGTGTGTGTGTGTGTGTGTGTAATGAATTAACTCCGTGAGAAAATATTGTAAGCAGGTGACAGATGAAAAATATTAGAAAAATAATTCGCAGTTAAATATGAAAGATTGTGATCTTTGTGCACTGCATAAGGGAGCGAACTCTGTATTTTTTATAATTATTTCCCTTGCATCATGTAATCGTCTAATGTAGTTTTGAACATCTATAATCTATCTATAATGAAAATAATGAAAATAATGAATTCAGATATCATTCGTCTGGACCTTTTAATTGAGGCTTGCTAATTTCTGTTATCTATATTTTTCGGTCTGTTGTCCTCATCTTTATTGTTATATGCACAACGTTTCAGCCGATGTGCGCTCCGGTTTTCTTCATGTGTTTCTTTTCAAACTCGGGAACATTCTTGTCGACGTTATTTACTGCTAATGGCGGTCTTACAGGTTTCAATCTTGGCTGTAACTTGTTTGAAATTTCACCGATGAGTTGATCGAACTGCATGGAACAAAGCAGCCAAAGAGACACTTAATAAAAAGTGTCGGACTTTCCACAGGCTGCGTATTAAAGGTAAAAATGTGGCTCGTGAGTCATGCTTTGGCCAACTCTGATATATATATATATATATATATATAATATATAATATATATATATATATATATATAGTTATCCGCATACAACATGTTTCGATGTATCACATCACTTCAGTTTGGCTAGTCATATGCAGGCTACCTCCAACCGATATAGAGACCCGATTAATTTGTCATCAGTCAGCTCCTTGCCGCTTGGCTACCATCAGCACCCACAGACTGCGAAGGGAATTTAAACTGATAAATACATACATATGTATATATGTAAAGGCCGGCAGCGAGTGCTCCATTCGTATTATAGGAGAGCGTTGCCATTTTTAGATTAGTCGGCGATCGTCAGCGGACCCCCCCCCCTAAAGTGGTCTACCCAGCAAGTATATATATATATATATATATATATATATATATATATATATATATATATATGTGTGTGTGTGTGTGTGTGTGTGTGTGTGTTGTGTTAAACTGTATTGACAATTCTTGTCGGACGAGTTTTTGTTCAATCCTTTCTAATTTTCTGGCCATCTTTTTGGTGTCAGGGGGGGGGGATTGCCTGCTACACCAGTTCCACCATGACACCAAAAAGATGGCCAGAAAATTAGAAAGGATTCAACAAAAACTTGTCCGACAATACAGTTTAACACAACATGTTTAAAAGAAAACATGAAGCTGGTCCTCTGTGGATGTTCTTTGAGCAACTTTACCACTTCCTCCATACTCACCAGATTTAGCGCCTTCAGACTATCATCTCTTCGGACCCATGAAAGAGGGTTTGAGAGGCAAACATTATTCCAGTTACGAGGAAGTAAAATCTGTAGTGAAGAAGTGGCTCAAAGAACAGTCAACAAAATTTTACGGGGCAGGGATACATGCTCTCATTCGAAGGTGGAACATTGCTATTGAGAGAAACGGTCACTATGTGGAGAAGTAGGGATGTGAACCACAGAGGACCAGCTTCATTTTGATGTATGATACATGTTCTTGTGTTGTTAATTATACCAGTCTAAAATAAAATGGCATTACTTTTTGAACACCCTCGAATATATATATGCATAAAATTTATCAATGTAAGGGACATAACCGAGACATTATAATCTCTATGTTGCTGGATTTTATTCTCAATTCTCATGTTTTTATGTTTCAATTTTTTTTTTCGCTTTCTTTTGATGTAATTTTATCCAATTCCACATCTGCTTTCGGTTTGTTATCTTTACTTAAGTCTACAATGCATAGGATAAAAAATAGTTTCCTAAGTTATCTCCACTGTATTTGGTTCCGTGTTTTTCCTCACTTTTTTATGTGTTCCGGTTATTTCCTATAACTCTAATCTAAAAATGGGGAACCACTCTGAATGAATTTTATAAATTATTTATTTATTGATTGATCTATTATGAAAAAAAGAAGACGAGGTTAGGATTAGGGTTAGGGTTTAGGGTTTAGGGTTAGGGTTAGGGTTAGTTTAATGTGAAAATAATGAGTAGATTAATTAGCAGAGAAAATTAATTCAGAGTGGTTCCCTTTTCTAGGTTGAAGTTATAGGAAATAACCTGTGTTCCTTATTTGATTTATATTTATATAGTGTTTTCTCTAGTACAGTGATCCCCAAACCTTTTTTTATTCATTTATTTACTTTCACTTAGGACCGCTTGAGTTTTGATGACATGATTACTCAAGTAAATAAATAAATTAACAAACACATAAATAAAAGCAAAATGAAGGCATACTTTTTCAGAAAGTAGGTATATACAAAGCGTAGCTTAGATGTGGCTCAAGGCCAGAAGTATGTGGTGCCCTGTGAGAATCGAACTCACGAACAATGGTCTGCTAATCAAGCTTTCCCTCCTACAACATAATTCCCTTTAATAAAACCAGTAGAAGGATGAAGCTCTAAAGCTGTATTGGTGTTAGCATAGCATTTGATTCTAAGATTAACAGCAGCAAATACATGACCCTTTTCTTCCATTTATAAAAAAAACGGAATAGTCTATAATTCAGCTAGGGTGACGACACTCATGAGAAATGAAAATTTCGATTTACATTTTTGCATTTCATCTTGGACTATTTGGACGGTCACAAATATGTTTTTATAATTTTTATGTTTATTAATTTTCTTGTTCAATTTATTAATCGTTACCTTTTCTTTTCGTTAACTGTTTATTTTATTTCATTTTCATGTACCCATGAGGTAATAGACTTTCTCCCCCCCCTAACTGACTTCTCCTCTCACAAGCAACAGTTAAATACAGAAGCTTATAGTCTTAAGATATTTCCAAGCCGGATTTCAATATTAAATGGCATGTGGACTTATACTAAGTTGTAACTTAAAAAATTCAACAACGCTGATATATCCATACGTGTACATGAATGAACGTTTTCCACGTACACATGTGTATATGTGTATATAAACATAGCAAATATTAGAACTATCTAAATGCCTCTTGTGGACTTACCCATCACCGCTCCTCCCAAAAAACTCACCTGAAGGTATTGTTTCTTATCTGATACACAAATGCAAAATATACCGTATCACTAATCTTATTTCTTTTCTCAGGAACACCAATAGCAATAAGTTTGCGGTACCTGCTACTCGCATGGATCCCCAAATGGGTTAAAAGAGGTTATTTCGCCTTGGTCGGCAACCCATCAGAGTCAAGAAAAAGTCCGACACAAAACTTCTGCTGCCTTTCAAGTAAAATATAGGGGAGTAAATCCCGAAAAAAAAAATCAGGAGTCGGAGCCCCTAAGGTGGTGTGATGCTGAAATCCATTGCTACCCATCAACTCCTGCGACACTACCGTTGCCGAACCGCATTAGTACCTTACCTTTCCTTTAGATCACAGCAGCAGTGTGGAGAGGGGATTTGCTGCATGGGCAACAGCTTATACTCCACGTGAACCCGCCTAGGCTATGTAGTTCAAAGAGAGGGAAAAATAAACTTTGACACTACTCCATCGTCTCTCGTAGACGGAAAGCTGCCAGCCATTTTTAACCAGATGGTATTGCAGGATGTTAACGTTCGGAAGATTAAGGAACACGAGTATTAATATATAGATTATTTGAAATGTAGGGGTTGTTTTTGTAGTTAAAGGCAGTTGCATTTTAACCACGTTCATTTTAATCATCTTCAACGACGTATATTATTGCAGTCTGCCAGTGCGAATAGATTTATGGATAAGTCTGCCAGTGTTCAACAATGTTTTCAAGAAGCTGATGTGTCTTCTGCAAAGATGTTCCATACAACAGGTTGGCGGCCGGAATATAACAGTCGTCAATTATACAGTGAGTGGACCGAAAAAAGGAATTCACTTTTCTCTTTTTGTTTTCTGATTTCTCTTCTATTGTGACAGTTTCATTCTCTGGAAATTTCCCCATACAACAAATATCGTCCAAGTTTTAACATTTTCCTTTTTATCTAAGTCTGCTCTCTTTCTTTTTCTTCTTGTTTTCTTCATTTTTTTCTCACCCCTCTCTCTCTCTCACTCTCTCCTCTCTCTCTATCGCTCGCTCTCTATCTATTTATTTGAGGTATTTTCATATGTATCTATCTACTTATCTCAGCTATTTGCATAAATATATAAGTACATACGTACGTACGTACGTACGTATGTATGTATTTTGTTCCTGCTGCACAAAAGTGTGCCGAACCGCTGGTCTCAAGCTTCACATGAGAGTTCACAGTGATGCGTATACAACGCCTCAGTCAACACCGATCGTTATGCGTGCCAGATATGTTCTAGGTTATTCAAGACTTTGGCAGGGTTGAAAAGTCATAAAGGAGCTCACAAACAGACAATGAATGAAGGAGTGACAGTCGCCTGACAAGACGTTGCGATCAATATCTATTTATCTATTTATTTATCTATCTATCTCAGCTACTATCATATGTATGTATGTATGTATGTGTGTGTGTGTGTATGTATCTATATATCTATCTATTTCAGCTATTTTCATATGTATGTATATATGTATGTATGTATGTACCAAACTGTGCATCGGTGAAATGGACCAATAAACTAACCTGTGCTCCCTGGAATAAATTGGGAATGCGGAAAGATGTGCAAGACTTTAGCTGAACTAAAAAGTCACATTCGCGCAGCCCAAGGTTGAACTTTTGAACTTTTTTTTAATCAAGCAATGGCAATACTCGAATACAAGTTTGCTGCCATCGTGTATGTATGTATGTATGTATGTATGTATCTATCTATCTATCTAAGAAGAGGTATAAGGATTGCCTGAAGTCGACCTTGAAAAAGTGTAGCATCGACGAGAAAACCTTGGAGAGTAAAGATTTGGACCATGGGCAGTAGAGAAAAAACTTTGCAGGAAGGCACAAAGAAATTTGAGACCAACCGTAGGCAACATGAACGATTAAAACGAGATGTTCGCAAGGGAAACGGTAATAAAACAGACAACCAAGGGCTTCAAATCGGTCTACTAGGTGAACAGTGCGGAAGGCCGTGTCTGAGCAGAGCTGGCCGATGAGTCACCAAACTGTGCATTGCCGAAATGGACCAATAACATACCCTGTGCTTCCTGGAATAACTTGTGAATGTGGGAAGATGTGCAAGACTTTAGCTGGACTAAAAAGCCACATTCGCGCAGCTCACCGTTGAACTTGTTGAACTTTTTGAAGCTCACCGTTGTACTCTTTGAACTTCTGAACTTTATTATATTTTATCTTATTTATTTATTTATTTGTTATTATTTTTTTTATCAAGCAATGGCAATACTCGAACACGAGTTTGCTGCCACCATCTATCTATCTATCTATCTATCTATCTATCTAAGAATCAATTTACTTTGTTTGACACTTTTTGTTGCCTCTTATATTTTTTTTCCGTTTCTTTGTCATTACTTTGTTTATTTCCTCTGTTTCCTTGATCTGCTTTTTGTTTAGCTAGAAAATACCAAGATGGCGGCCAATTACTTCATGTAAGAAAGGGAAAAAATGGCGACTTTTAAACTTCCGGAATTGCAGTGTGACGAGATGAACGAAGAGAAAACACAAGTTGGTTAAAAAGAAATTCAGTTTAAGCCTCGTAAAATTCCTGACGGGCTTCAAAAAATTTTTTAAAGATCACAACAGTCACAAGAAGACAATGAAATTTACAAACGAAATAACAACTGTTCTTAGTTTTGTTTAATCGTTATTTTTCTAATTTCTATTTGAAGATAATTGAATTTTAATTGATAGAATTAAAAACCATTTGACTAGAAATTGTTTTTCTACATCTAACACAAACATCGTCAGCATCATTATTTATCCAACTTCTCACACACAATGTACCATCGATCATCTTATGTCAATAATGTTATCATCGTTTTGGCCGTGTCGTGTTGTTTGTTTTTTTTTGTTTGTTTATTGATTTTAACGGCATATCAACCCGTCCAGGGTTATGTCATGCCTAAAACCTGAGTGTAACATAGAACTGGATCTTCATTAGCCTGTGTTAATTTGTTAAATATTTTTGTTGCATTGTTCTAAAGTTTGCCCAGAATTTGATCATGTGTTTCAATTTTCATGATACACTTAACTAAACACTTTTGTAATAATCTATCCATCTATCTATATATATATATATATATATATGTGTGTGTGTGTGTGTGTGTGTGTGTGTGTTTGTGTGTGTGTGTGTGTGTGTGTGTGTGTGTGTTGAAAAAATAAATAAAGGAAAGAAAGTATAGAATGGATAAAATAGGATATTTTAATCAATTTTACTTACACGTGTTTCGGTCAATAGTTTATCCATGTGTACATTATTCAAACTATTATTATTCTAAAAATAACCAAATGAAATGAAATAATAATAATAGAAAAATGTAGAAATGTTCCGCACACAAAGAAAATTCGACCTTCATCAGAGTAAATCCTTATTTGAAAATGAAATAAACTCCTGACCGAAACACGTGTAAGTAAAATTGATTAAAATATCCTATTTTATCCATTCTATACTTTCTTTACTTTATTTATTTTTTCAACATACCGTCGGATTCACTTTCAGTTTCATTTTACATATATATATATGCATCTCTGACGATAATAATAACAACTTATATTGGGTATACTACTACAACAGTATCAAGAAGACTAACTTTTCAGATTTACCTCCATATGCGAACATTTAAAAAAATACCTACTCTACATCAACATATAGAAATATTTTAATTAATTATACAAAAATATTTAATTTCGAAAACAGTATATAAAGGTTTAAAATTTGCGAAGATTTATACATAAAATTTCCAACTATTAAGAGAATTAATTATTAAACCAGTGGTAATATTCTTAAATTCCTTAAATAATTAGAACAATTTTTATTATACCTGACGTTTCTGCCAAAAATGATCACATACATCACTACTCACACCATGACATCCACACAGCAAAGAGGCATTATAATAGGTTTTTTTACCTTAGAGCCCTCCGCATCTGCACACCCAAACATTTGAATGATGAATTCACCCACATTATGAACACCTTCCGGAAGCTCCAATATCCCATATTCTTTTTACAACATGCCAAGGCCAAAGCTCTCAAAATCCATACCAGGAACCAACTCCAGACCCTCTCCCAGTCCGAGTCTCCACACAGATACATAATTCTACCTAACAACCAAACCAACAGCAACATCAGCAAAAATCTGAACAACCTAGACATAAAGACGGTGAGTCTAGCATCCAACACTATACACAAACTAAACAAAAACTCCCGACAACAAGTAAAATCAGAAGCTGGCGTATACATATAACGTTATATATTTCTAAAAATTGTAATTCAAATCTTCCAAAATAAACTGCTAGCATTCATTTTAGCGACACAAACAAAACAATTATCAGCGAGAAAAAATTCAGACAAGTACCTGTTTAAACACTCTTGATATTGATTCAAATGAGAACCGAAAGTAGCCGGAATTATAACTCTTTCGGATTTTTTTATAAATTCTTTTCGAGATAATAATATTAAGAAAATTATCAGAAAGTTTGAAACGAAAAAAGAAAAAAGAAAAAAAAATGAAATGAAAGAAAATTCAAAACAATTTAGATTATATTGTATTCAACAAAACCTGTCTGAATATATATATATATATATATATATATATATATATATATATATATATATATATATATATATATATATAAGATTTGTCAGAAAAGTATCGAGATTGAAGCTGTATTTACCAATATGGAGATGAACAATAAATGCAACGTTAACTTTTTTTCAGAATATAAGGTGTATCATAAAGTTTCAAGTTTGAAGGTGTATTTACCGAGATAGAAATAAACAATGAATGGAACGTTAATGTTTTCAGAATACAAGGTGTGTAAAAAAAGTACAAAAAATCTCGATACATTTTTGATACACCTTGCATATATTATATATATATATATATATATATATATATATATATATAATATATATATTATATAGTCAATAATTTATGGTAAAATGAATGAATGGATGAAATAAAAATGAATAAAATGAAGGGAATAAATGGAAGTTCCTTTCCAAGGGACCCTTCTCAAAAGTATTAAAACACTTTTTGAGAGTGAGGTCCCTGATAGAAAGTTTTTCTCATCTATTATTAGACTCCTTTGAAGTATCAAGTTAATATAATTATTCTATAAGTTATGATATTTATATATATAATTTTTCCTTAAATTGGAAATAATATTTCTAGTATTTCTCAGTCAACCATCTACCTGCCTCTTTATCCATATAAGACAGTTTACATCAGTCAATCTATCTATATATCTATCTATTTATGCATATTAGCAATATATATTTCAATATACTCCAAACTAAGATGAATGTCTAATAAGCTGGCATTTTAATGAGATAACGGTAAATGAATAAAGAATGAAACGGTACAAATTTTCACAACCAAAAACTACAAGAAAAAAATATCCCCTCAAACCCAGCCCACGCCGTAATACCAACATGGCAGATTCAAGCAAGTATCTTCCAGTTTTTCATCCATACCTGTTTGTCAACGAAGTAATTTAAAAATAGATAAGAAATATTTGACTGATTATCTATAACTTAATCTTCACCAGAGGGTGTCCTTATTCGCCTTTAATAAATTCTTTGAATTTTCCTAATCAACGTATTCTTCAAAGACTTTGTGCATCAAAGAAGACATGCCGATTCATCAACTGGATATGGTCGTTTGCTTCAAGCCTTTCCTTGCCAAATCGATACACATTTAATTTTGTGATTATAAATTCATTCTAGTTTGTTTATTTGCTTGTTTATTGATTTTAACGGCATATCAACACGCCTGGGGTTATGTCATGCCTAACGGTTAGGAAGTTATACATATCGTGTATTTATATTTATACTTTTTTGTAATTGGTTTTAACAATCTGTTAGCATTATTGGAGATTATGTTGTATGGTATTGATTTGTTTCATGTCTATATTCTATGGTAGAATTTTATTTCTCACAAAAAAGAGAGAATATCCTCCATGTTGACATTTTCAAACAGATCTTTCATATTGTTTGCTTTAAAATAACGGTTTCTGATGTGAGCAAAAAACCTGCATTCCATGAATAAGTGTTTAACAGTCAAAGGTGTTTGACATGTTCCACATTGTGGTTGTTGTTCTTGTTTAAGTATATTGGAGTGCGTTAGTCTTGTATGACCAATGCATAATCGAGATACAATGACTTGTTCCTTTCTAGACTCCCTTAAAGTTGGTCTCCAGCCTCCCAAAGTGGGTTTGATTAGGCTAAGGCTATTTTGGCTAAGGCCATATCAAACACATTGTTTGTTTGTGTACTTCTCATTTATATATACTAGCAAATATATGCACCCTCCGGGTGCAAGTATTTAAGTTTTAATATAATAAAATATCATGTTAAATTAGAAAGGCTAATGAAACTGAATAAGAATTCAGATAAAAATATTTGGAACAGAGGGGGTATGATTGAAAAATAGAACAGCTTTGAAACTAACTCTTCCATCATTTTCCCTTACTCCCGTCTTTCATTGGTAAATTTTCCTAATTTAACTATTTAGTTAAAATAGGAAGTAAAGAATAATATTACAGTTATTTCTTCTTGTTAATGGATTTCTTTTAAGATTTATCCCCGAGATTTTTGTTCATATTCAATAAGATAAAACCAAACAATTAGAAATCAATAATACTGAACACATATTTATTAAAATCAAATTTTAAATATCAATATGCAGATTAGCCTTCCCGTTCACACTGTAAACCGCTATTTTGTTGTATATATAAATACAATTGCATGTTATTAGTATGTAGATATGATCAACAGTCTTAATGATGTAAAACAATTTTATTAATAATTGAGGTTTAAATAAAAAATAAAATCATGGAGAATGTGATGCAAATAACAAAGGGAATTGTGACTTGAATAGTAATATAGTTTCGGTTACAGACAGACAAACCCACAATCTCCATTATAATTATATATATATATATATATATATATAGTAATATTTCTTTCGTATATCACGTATAGTGACTCGTGTTAATTTTATCATATTGGCATTAATGTGGATCCACTGAGTGGGCGAATGTACACGCAGGTCATCTGCCTTGCCCTTGGATCAGGATTTCATACCATCCAGCGAGTCGTACTTGATTGTATTACAAATGCAAGCGAATATATCACCTTCTCTACGGCTTATCATTTAACGGGATTACCAATATGTTCGGAACATCTCCTTTTGTTCATCTGTCCGGACCGGAAAAGTTGCAGCGGACGCTCGTGTCGGCATTGAAGTATACAGAAGGAAGTAATACATAATTAACGTTTCGTGATATTTGAAGAAGATAGATAAAATGGACCGTTTCAATAGATCCATTTGCAGCGATTCTAAACTGCCGAATTCTTAAGATGCTCACATGAAGTTACTTCAATGAAGAAACGTGTTTGAGAAATAATCCTACAATCCGGTAATTGTTAGTTCGGGTTTTACAATTGTGTGTGTCTCTCTCTCTCTCTCTCTCTCTCTCTCTCTCTCTCTATATATATATATATATATATATATATATATATATATATATATAATATATATATATCACTCTCTTCAGATCAATCAATCAGTATCTATCTATCTATCTATCTATCTATCTATCTATCTCAGTCTGTTCAGATCTATATTTATATTCTTTTTTTTAGATCTATCTATCTATCTATCTATCTATATCAGTCATCAAATCTATCTCTCTATCTATCTATCTATCTATCTCAGTTTGTTCAGGTCTATCCATTTGTATATTTTATTCAGATCTATCTATCTATCTATCTATCTATCTAGGTCAGTCTTCAGATCTATCTATCTATCTATCTTTCTATCTATCTATGTCATTCTACAGATCTCTCTCTCTCTCTCTCTCTCTCTCTCTCTATATATATATATATATATATATATATATATATATATATTATATGTCAGTCTTCAGATCTATCTAATTCAGTTTTTTCAGATCTACCAGCAACTGAGGGGCTTACAAGATCGGCAATTAAATAATTTACTAACCACGTATTCGAGCGTGTTGATTGGCTGTTTTAACAATTTCAAAACAATCCAACTGACTCTTTAAAAATAAATAGATAAATAAAACTATCATATTTATTTACTATAGAGGAAAACCCTACCGGCATAGAATAAAAAAATAAATAAAACAACAACAAAAACTGATACTACATCAAGAATATTAACAGTAATAATAACACACACCGCTCACCCTGTCGACTGGGGCGTTAGAATGCACCGACTGCAACTCTGCAGAGGGGTAAGACTCCCCCAATGGAGCCACCTGTTGGCCGTGGGTGGCAACCCGTGATGCTTAAGGATAGAGCCCAGGTGGATTAGCAGTTCATGACTTGCAATACTCCACTTTGGACCTATCTTGGGCTAGACGGGCGGTCGGAGAGGCCCCCTCCAATCAATCGGCTGGCCACGCCAAGCCCTAGCGCCTATATGATTGCCCCAACCCTATTGCCCTTATGGCAACCCCCAATCCTTCTTATATGGGTGCTAGAAGGCGGTGGCTGAGGGTCTACATGTCCTGGTAATGACGTTAAACTCTATCTGATGTTGAGGTTCCAGTTCTGGAGGTTTGGGGAATGTGGAGCACCCCTTCATCCCCATTTCTCCCTGGTCCACTCTAACCCGGAGTGGTAGTACCTGTTAGGGTCCCATCTATGGGTTAAATAGAAAAACATGAGTTTATAAACATTATATATATATAAATTGCATTATGCATTAAGAATGAATTTATTTCACAACTTTGTCGGCATTAAATGTCCCACCGAGGTTGATATGCCATAAAACAAAACAAACAAACAAACACACACCGCGCACATACATAATTCTATTGAAGAAGCAAGAGAAACTGATTACTACTATCAATTTACATACACACGCGCGGCAGGAACAACCAAACACCAATACAACTTATACAGTTATATAATAAAATAAATAAATATAAAAACAAAATGTATAACTACCCTTAAAAATGACACGTGATTTCATAAAAATGATCTATGTATTTGTGCAGTGTGTCTTGAGGCCCCAGAGGAGAAAAACGGTGTTACTGTTATAGGTGATATAACCTATTTACATAATGGAATGATCCTACTACTACTATAAGTAGCAAAGACAATTGTAGCTTGAAGAACAAGCGACACGATTCAGTTCTAGACTGTATTGTCGGACGTAACTTCACTTTCCTTCTGTAAATTCTACTTTCTCTGTTCAATACACATGTGTCAACTTTCACCAGTTCTTTGTCTTTATTTGTGACCCTTAACAACCCCACAACAGTTACCTCCCCTTCTTTCAACTGGGATCTGCCGAATAATGACAATTCAAACGAATCATTTTTCTTGACTAATCAGCATCACATCTGATGAGGATGATGATGATGATGACGGCGATGATGATGATGTTCATTAATATTATTGTTATTATTATTATTGTTATTTTCACCCCTTTTGAGTTTTTCACATCAGCGTTAGCTGATGGTATTTCACTGGAGTTTGAGTGGCAACAAGTCTCCTCAGGTCTCCAGGACTCTTCTGAGTATTCTAGCCGATTGCAGCAGTGCAGTATTCTGGATGTTCTCGATTCTCTCTCTGATTTCCAGATTCTCCCTCTGATTTCCAGATTTTCCAAACTTTTTTCCAAACCTTTTTCCAATCTTTTTTGGATCGTTCCAAGTGCACCAACTACAATTGGTATCACTTTGACTTTCATATTCCATAACTTTTTCAATTCTCTGGCAAGGTCCAGGTATTTATCCATCTTTTTATTTTCCTTCAGCTTCACCCTGTGATCTGCTGGGACCGCAAAGTCCACCAGTTGATACGTTCTTCTTTTTTTTTGTTATTCAATACTAGGTCTGGTATCCTGGCTGGGATAGGGTGATCCGTCTTTATCTCGTGGTCTCAGAGAATTATTATTATTATTATTATTATTATTATTGCTACCAGACAATACAATACCTTTTTTGTTTTCTCAGCCTTTCTCCCTTCCAAGTAGAAAAATCAAGAACTGAAAAAATAAACCAATTCTTCCTGTTTCGTTGCATTGAAGAAGAAGAAGAAGAACAACAACAACAACAACAAGAACAACAACAACAACAAGAAGAACAACAACAACAACAAGGAAAAGCGTATATATGTATGTGTGTATAGGAAACAACACGGGATTAATATGTGATCCCTTAATAGTAATAATAACAACAACAAAAAACAGAGTCTATGAATTATAAGTGATGGATTCCAGCACACCTTACATCTCCAAAATATTCCAACAGATCTATCCGTCAATCTACCTTATATCAAAGGAAAAATTAAAGAAAATTGAATAAAATCCTGTATCAAATTTATGTTCCCAAAACACGGGATGATGCTTATGTGACGTTTGTGAAATGCGAAAGCTAAGATAGCAACTTATGAGAAAGAGAAGGAAAGCGTTAGACTAGCACACACTGGTTTTCACAGAAGCGCTGATTAAATTCACATTGGAATCCTGTCTACGATATTTTCTCCATTATCTTCGAGACGTAACCATCATTGAATTAAGAAGTGGCTTGTAACATTTTTATGAAAATTGAACAAAAAACAGAACCAAAACCAAAACCACAACCACAACAACAAAAATAACGAAACAACAACAACAACAACAATTGATTTTTGTATTCCATAGAGCGTTTTTACTTTCGACAATTCATTTAGCCATAATATAAGGGGTCGGTTTAGCTCAGTCGGTAGAGTGTTCGCCTAGGAACCACAAGGTTCTTGGTTCGAACACTCCACCCTCGCCAAAGCGTATGAGTAGCACGGGGATATTTGCGGTAAAATAAGGAGCTGATGGTGGGTGTGGCGCTCCAGCACAGACGCTAAAATAATCTCCTTGATAGACTCCCTCGCTGTCTGGCTGATACCGACATTAGGCCGCCCCGACCACTTTACTTTTTACGTTATTTGGGGGTCGGTTTAGCTCAGTCGGTTTAGCATCCTCCAAGGAATCACAAGGATTTGGGTGAGTAGCACAACGTGGGTAATCTGATCTGTGCGGTAAACCATCTATGAGCTGGCAGTAAGTGTGGCGCTCCACCTCAGAAAAAATATCCCTGGTCGAGCGGTAGCTAAAAATAGACTCCCTCACTGTTCGGCTGATACCGACAATAGATTACTCTGCCGACTTTACATTTATTTTTAGGTGCTTACTACAATTGTTAATACACGTATAGGAAAGGCATGGGAGGCCACAAACAAATTATCAGTCATATGGAAATCCGATCTCACTGACAAGCTAAAGCGACAATTCTTCCAGGCTGTGGTTACATCAGTACTGCTGTATGGCTGCACCACCTGGACCCTAACAACGCGCCTTGGGAATAAGCTAGATGGGACCTGCACAAGAATTTTGCGTGCAGTCCTGAACAAGTCGTGGAAGCAGCACCCCACAAGGAAGCAACTATATAGTCACCTGTCCCCTCCCCATCTCACAAACCATCCGGGTGAGACAGACTAGGCATGCAGAACACTGCTGGAGAAGCAAGGACGAGCTCATAAGCGACGTTCTCCTGTGGAAGCCAACACATGGACATGCTAACGGAGGACGCCCACTAAGGACCTACATTGACCAACTATACCGGGATTCTGGATGCTGCTCCGAGGACCTCACAGGAGCAATGAGTGATAGGGAGGGTTGGCGAGAGATTGTCATGGCTATACATGCTGCTTGCGTGACATGATGATGATGAATACAATTGTTAGTACAATGTTAAAAAAGAAGACTAATTAATATCTAAAAATAATTATGAATAATGATTTAGATAACGCTGCAAAACGATATTATAAACACTAGTACAAAATTAAAAAAAACACCCCCCGGGCGATGAAAAAATAGATTTTTGAAGCTTATTGCCTGAGGGGTGGGAGTAAAAAATTCAATGTCAGCGAGTTTGTATCCCAAGTAAGTTAAATCATCAAATTCATTATAGGATTAAAAAATAAAACAATTTGAAATGTAAACTTTAAATATATATTAAAATAAAACAAACTATACATAGATATATAATACCAGTCATGTATTTATTAAAAACTTGTTTTAAAAAACAATGAGGCCTGTCTAATGCTGCATGCTCAAATTTTGAGTGTATTTATTCTATGTTATGACGATTTCGGGTATAGTGACGTAAGCAGTGACGTAGTTTTTGTTACAGACAAAAACCGGATGCGTAGGAATGTTGGCCTATTTTCACAACTCTAAAATCTATCTCAGTCAAAAATACTGTATAAAATATTTCCCCCTCTGATGCTTAACACGAATATGTCGGATGGGCTGTAGTACCCCTCCCCAAAGGGGTACCTGTTGGTTGTGGGTGGCACAAGACAGTTTTAAATTCAGAATTTAACTCATCTTAGACTGCTTGCCATACGAGGGCTAAAGATCCTAGTCTGTCCTTCTATTTATCTTGAATACCCACATCTCGGGTATATAATGGGATAGAGACAGACAGAGTAGAGATGGGATGAGGGGTCTTGTTAACTCGGTTCCTTACTGTCTGTTGCTTATTCGGCCACCATCTTCTTTTGTTGATCCAGTGTGCTGCTTTCACGGGTTGGTCCTTCTTTATTTCTTCAGCTGGTCATTTCTTGTTTAAATAACTTAATCAACAAAACTGTTTTTTCTTATTAAGCTTTAATAGACAACCCAACACATCTTCGACCGCCGCGGTGGAGAACGACTCCCAGAGCGAGCGACTTTCGTGTCCACTCGCTCTGGATCTCTGGTCGCATCTGAAACTAAAACTATCTCACGCCTGTAATCGCGCGCTATCGGAGAGTTCAAGTCGAAGTCATCATCAATCACTCATAAACCTAACGGTTATGGAAATTCCCCACTTAACTCCCTCCGGTTTTAAATCTAAATAATCTTATTCAAAAATATTCATATTACAGGTACGTACATAATTCATTGACTATCCATGAATAATGTAACATTTATCCATACACAGGGGGAGAATAGTTGGATTCATAACTTTCCCAAGGGTATTAGCGTTATGTGGAAGGCAAACAGCTCGTACAGGATTTGAAATCGAGTCACTTGACCTTCACACAAGGGTAAGCAGTTAAAAAAAATTCCAAAGATATATATATATATATATATATATATATATATATATATATATATACATGTTTGTGTGTGTATATATATAAAATATATATATATGTGTGTGTGTGTGTGTGTGTGGTGTGTGTGTGTGTGCGTGTCTGTGTGTGTGTGTGAAAACAAAGAGTTGAAGATATGAAGCGAACTAACATTAAAGTATAGACATATTAATATATTTCTCATCTGTCATTTATCATCTAACTTCATATCTATACTCGTCTATTTGAATGGCCTTATATATATATATATATATATATTATTCATTTTTTTGGGTTGGGGACAATTACAATGCGTATATTGTATAAAATTTGATAATTATTGAAAATAATCATGACAAGAGAACTCGGTAAATATCGTGCCCTACGTAGAAGCAAAAACATATAAGTAATAATATACTTTACTCAACAATGCTTCGAACGCACATTATCAAATCTCATTCCTTACGCCGGAGCATAGGCATAATTTGCGATCTTCTCAACGTTCCCCCCTACTTTGTATAGTAGTAGTATAAGTGACGTCTTTATTCTTGACAAGTTAATTTCGCATATATCGTGTGCTGCGTATCGGTGGCCCAGGAGTAGAGTCTCTGATTCTGCGTGCTGAGTTCCCGGTTTCGATTTCTGTCGGAGAAAAATCGTAAATATACATCGCTGATGAGACTTAATGAAGTTGAAACAGCTGTACGATGTTCTACGTAGGGCACGATAATTGCTGAGTTCGCTTGTCATTATTTTTTTTCAATAACTATCGAATCTTATACGATATACGCTTTGTAATTTCCTCCAAGCAAAAAAATATAAATAATAATATACTTTAGTCAACAATGCTCCTAAAGCAAATTATCAAATCTCATATATATATATATATATATATATATATATATATATATATAGTTAAGAATTAATGTAAAAATAAATTTAATGAATAGAATAAAAAATGAATGAAATGAATGGATTAAATGAAAAGATCTTTTCATGAGGACCTCTCCTAAAAGAAACATTTTTTTAAAGAGAGGCCCCCAATGGAAAAGCCTTTCTCACATCCACAGGACTCTATTGAAGCATTGAATTAATATAATTATTATATAATATTACATAAATCTGCGAAGTTATGTTGAGGAATAATTATATCATATTATATATATACATATATATATAT
>CM042148.1:25120631-25129767 GCA_023376005.1 Doryteuthis pealeii
GGTTCGACTTCAATTAAGCACATATTCTCCCAAATACTGTCGGCTGAAAATAGCCATATCACTAACATCGTCTGTTTGTTTACGCACACACACACACACACACACACACCACACACACAACATATATATATATATATATAATATATATATATATATATATATATATATATATAATTAATAATGGAGATTCGCTTCCAGTTTTTGTCTGTAACGAAAATTACGTTACTGCTTATGTCACATAAACCAAAATCGTCATAACATAGAATAAATACACTCAAAATTCGAACATACAACATTAGACAGTCCTCATTGTTTTTTAAAACAAGTTTTAATAAATACATGACTGGTATTATATATCTATATTTAGTTTGTTTTATTTTAACACATATTTGAAATTTACATATCAAATTGTTTTATTTTTTAATTCTTTAATGAATTTGATAATTTTACTTACTTAGGGTACAAACTCGCTGACATTGAATTTTTTACTCCCACCCCTCAGGCAATATGTTTCAAAAATCTATTTTTACATCGCCCGGAGGGTATTTTTTATTTTGTAATAGTATATATAAATATGATGGAACAGGGAACAGAAAATCCTCCCTCCATCATCATCAACAACTACACGCTGGTAGCCGTAAACACCTTCACTTACCTTGGGTCCATCATCACCGACAACCTGTCACTTAATCCTGAACTCAGTTTCCGGATCGGAAAAGCTGCCTCAACTTTTGGGAAGCTTGCAGCCAGAGAACGAGACAACAGCAGGCTCACTATCCGTACACAGGTACAAGTGCATGGGGCATGTGTATCAGCACCCTATTGTATAGAAGTGAAAACTGGACCATGAACTCCAAGATCGGCGGCTAAATAGCTTCTACCTTCGCAGCCTTAGATGTATACTGGACATCATCTGGAGGGACAGGATCCCCAACACAACAGTTCTAGAGAGAGAGAGAGAGTTCAACTTCCCAGCTTGTGTTCTCTAATTAGACAGCGTCGTC
This sequence comes from Doryteuthis pealeii, assembly GCA_023376005.1. Taxonomy (NCBI): domain Eukaryota; kingdom Metazoa; phylum Mollusca; class Cephalopoda; order Myopsida; family Loliginidae; genus Doryteuthis; species Doryteuthis pealeii. The sequence continues at coordinate 25,121,636 of CM042148.1, forward strand.
TCCGATGGCAGTGCCATGTTCGCCGGATGGATGATGGACGAATCCCGAAGGACATCCTCTATGCAGAGCTTTCGACCGGCAAGAGACAGATTAGTCGCCCCGAGCTGCGTTTTAAGAATGTCTGCAAGTTGGAATTTAGTATGATTATTCTACATTTGTGAATACCAACCCTATAAACTTAGATCTTCTCACCCCCCAACACTGCAGCTTCACAATCTTCCAAGCATCCAGAAATCTACACCAGCTGATACTGATTAACCCCAACCCCTTCTGCATATACAACCTGTACTTCCCATATTCCACAAGTCATTCACTATCTCCACTCAAGATTTCACCACGTGTCCTGATGAAGGTTACAAAAACTGAAATGTTATAATGTAGGCTTTACCGTTAAGAATAAACTCATCTTTTGGAATACTTTGTGTGTTTCTATTTTTTCTGTATTAACTGTTTAATACAAATGAAGCACATGATGGTTAGGTTTGTTTTACGGCACATCAACCTCGGTGGGTAATTTAATGCCGACAAAGTTGTGAAATAAATTCATTCTTAATGCATAATACAATTTTGTTTATCAACTCATGTTTTTCTATTCAACCCATAGATGAGACCCTAACAGGTACTACCACTCCAGGTCAGAGTGGACCAGGGAGCAATGTTGATGAAGGGGTCCCCCAGATTCCCCAAACCTCCTTCTCAGGGAACATAACTATTAAATTCTAATAAGAGAGTACCGTCCTTATTTATTTGCAATTAACTAGTACGGTATGACCTGGATATTACGTAAATATTTCTAATTTTATTACTTTTGTTTTCATATAACTGGTCTTTATGGCGTTATTTCTAGTTTTTGTTATTTTCCTGTTTGTCCATATGTTACAATTGTATGTCATATAATCATATTGTTTGTCCATATGTTACAATATGTTTCGGGCCATATTACCTTCAGGCACCCCTTTTTCATCTCGATTAAGAAAAAACGTGCTTTTCATTTACACAGTCAATATCCGGTTGTTTTTTAGGGGTTAGGATTAGGGTTAGTTTTATAATTTAAAAAAATCTAAAAATCATCTGTTAAAACAACCAGATATTGACAGTATAAGTGAAAGCATGTCCTTTCTTAATGGAGATTAAAAAGGGGTGTCTAAAGGTCATATGGTCCGATGTTTCTAGTTACTATAATTAGTCTTTCCTTGTTCTTTGTAATGTAGAATTGTACCATCTTAGCAAATGTTCAATGCTGGTGAGTCTTTCTTCTCTTTCTTTTCTTAACACATATAGTCTCTCCATGTCGTCAATCGGTTGTCAATATCCAGTTGTTTTAACAGACGATTTTCAGATTGAAAAAAAATATTATAAAACTATGTCCTAACCCTAACCCCTAACCCTAAACCCTAACAAACAACCAGATATCGACGGTGTAAATGGAAAACATGTCCTTTCTTAATTGAGATCATAAAGGGGTGTCTAAAGGTAATATGGTCCGATGCTTCTAGTTACTATAATTAGTCTTTCCTTGCTCTTTGTAATGTAGAATTGTCCCATCTTAGCAAATGTTCAATGCTGGTGAGTCTTTCTTCTCTTTCTTTTCTTAACACATATAGTCTCTCCATGTCGTTAATCGGTTGTCAATATCCGGTTGTTTTAACAGACGATTTTCAGATTGAAAAAAAAAAAAATTATAAAACTATGTCCTAACCCTAACCCCTAACCCTAAACCCTAACAAACAACCAGATATCGACGGTGTAAATGGAAAACATGTCCTTTCTTAATTGAGATCAAAAAGGGGTGTCTAAAGGTAATATGGTCTTCAACTATAAATTTTATAAATAGAATGCCATTTGGTATGACGTTTAATGACCACCAAAGGAGGCAATTAAGAGGATAATAGTGAATTTAGATTTATAATTCCTAAACAGCCTGGAATGTCTTCAATATATCAAGTGTGTTTTAGTCGGGCTAGAGGTACAAATTGATTCTGTGGACATTAATTTTTACATTGATTAGTAAACCGCTGTGTAATGACTCGGCAAATCTTTTCCGGATGAAACCATACAATGGCTGAAAATGTTTCTTTTTTTTTCTTAGTAGAAAACTTCCAGCTGAGTAGAAGCGATTCTTTATTGAAAACGCAATGAAAATTCATGGAGTTAGACTTGGTTGCAAGTGTTTAAATTTTAGCGTAATAAAAATATCATATTAAATTAGAAAGTCTAATTACACTAAATAAGAATGCAGATAAAATGATTTGAAACGGAGGGGGGTATAATCAGCTCAGTCGGTAGAGCGTTCGGCTAGAAACCACAAGGTTCCTAGTTCGATACTAGCCCTCGCCAACTCAGCGTATGACTAGCACAGGGATATGTGCGCTAAAGTAAGAAGCTGACGGTAGGTTTGGCGCTCCACCTCAGACGCTAAAATAATCTCCTTGTCTAACGCTAGTGAAGAAGGGATAGGCTCCCTCGCTGATTGGCTGATACTGACTTTAGGCCACCCCGACGACTTTACTTACCTTATATCCTAACACTTAAAAGTATCATCATTCTTACTTTAGTTGAACTAGCAAATATATGCACCCTCCGTAGGGTGCAAGTATTTAAGTCTTAATTTGATGAAATATTATATTAAATTAGAAAGGCTAATGACACTAAATAAGAATGCAGATAAAATGATTTGAAACGGAGGGGGGTATAATCAGCTCAGTTGGTAGAGCGTTCGGCTAGGAATCACAAGGTTCCTAGTTCGATACTAGCCCTCACCAACTCAGCGTATGACTAGCACAGGGATCTGTGCGCTAAAGTAAGGAGCTGACGGTAGGTGTGGTGCTCCATCTCAGATGCTAAAATAATCTCCTTGGTCTAGCGCATGTGAAAAGGGGATAGACTCCCTCGCTGATTGAGTAGAATGAGTTCTGAGGAGAATAGATTGTGAACTTTGAAATATTCCATCATACAGGTAAAAGATACAAAAATAAAAATTTGGTGCAGCCGTGTGAGAAGTTTCGTAGCCAAAGAGTTAATAATAATAATAGGTATTGTAAGTAAGCTGAGACCCATGTGTTATACTAAGTAGCATTCAGTAACAATGATAGATTGGTTTGGTTTCTTTGTTTAATGGCACATCAAACTTCGAGGGTTATTCAACGCCAAATCCATTCACCTTTGTATCAGTAATAGTACTATTTAACCCATAGCTACGAGTATGAAGGGTTTATATTAGAGTTGGGTTATTTTCGGGATATAAGGTGTGCTAGAATCCACCACTTAAACTTATAGACTCGGCATGGTCACGTGGTTTAAGTTCAGCCAATCACCTGCTCAAATACGTGGCTGGTTAACTATATAATCGCCTATATTAAAAACGGTCCATTTGCACCTTATTCGACATTGATGAACGGACCTGCAACACTATGGAACAACAAAACGATCAAAACGAACACTAAGGGACACCAAGGAAAAACAAAACGATCAAAACGAACACTAAGGGACACCAAGAAGCAACCAAACGATCATACCCAACACCAAGGGACACCAAGGAACAAATAAAGGATCATAGCCAACACTAATGGGCACCAAGAAACAACCAAAGGATCATACCCAACACCAAGGGACACCAAGGAACAAACAAAGGATCATAGCCAACACTAATGGACACCGATAAACAACCAAAGGATCATACCCAACACTAATGGACACCAAGGAACAACCAAAGGATCATACCCAACACCAAGGGACACCAAGGAACAACCAAAGGATCATACCCAAAACTAAGGGACACCAATAAACAACCAAAGGATCATACCCAACACTAATGGACCGATAAACAACCAAAGGATCATACCCAACACTAATGGACACCAAGGAACAACCAAAGGATCATACCAAACACTAGGGACACCAATGAACAACCAAAGGATCATATCCAACATTAAGGGACACCAAGGAACAACCAACGGTTTCTTCACTAAAGATCGCGCTTTGCTTAACACAAGGGATCTCCACTGTAAAGTCCTCTCATTTGAAGCCTAAAAATGGCCACAAAAATCGTTACAATTCGTACGAAGGTAAACGTAATATTGTGACTGGAGTTTGAACACGCTTACAACGATGTGGCATTCCAGTTTGTTAGCAAATTCCCCATGGTAACACTCAGCCTGTACATAACTTAGACAGGTGACTATTTAAGGACAGTAGGTATCATAAGCAATCGGTAGACTGTGTACCAAACTAAGCTTTGCTTACTAATTTCTAAGAATACTATGGAGATTACCGCAGCGTCAAGGGAGCTAACTCTGACCAGATCTGCAGCGGACACTGACCTGAAAACTTAATGAGAACAAATATTTATATATTTATTCTGTTCTACATAAAAGTTAAATTCAGCTATGCATCTATATTGGATTTATACCTTTAGAATAATTAAGAATGCCTGCGTCTACATCATAAGGTGTTGACGAGGGAGAAGAAATGTATGCGTATTCTACTTTGCTTTATCAAGATGATATATGACAAGCGATTAACGGAGAGTCCTGAAGGCAAGAACGATGATTTCCAACCTGAATGGGACACGCTGTTTCTGAAATGGTGTCACAGACATATTAACCCTTAGTTTCTAGGCAAACTACCAAGATACTTCCATTAAAGCTAAATAATGTTGATATATCCCAAAATCTGGTTCATCTAACAGGTATTGAAAATGATGACCGGCAGGTGTTCTGTTTGCAATCATTTCAAGAAGAATAAATGCGAGAATAAATGGATGTGTGGAAAGCAATGAAATATTGAGTCTGGTTCAGTTCAGAATCTTAACCTTTATCTGTCGTCGAGGAGGGCAAAAGGAGGCTGGGGTCATCTTCCTTGACGTTCTGTTTGGGGCTTTCCACCAAGAATATGCTTAACCATCCTTACCTGATGTCATTTCTATTGGCATTTAGTAACTCGACATTGTCCATAGCTTTTCCGTGAATAAAGTGTATGTATGCAAAAATTTATCACAATCCCGCCAAAAAAACAAAACATGAGGAATTGACTTTGTTTCGTCCTGTTCGCATATATATTATATATATATATATATAATAATTGAGGAAAAATGAGTAAAGAAAAGAAAGTAAATGGTGATAAATGAATTTAATCAATCACTTACACATGTATTTCGGTCAGTTTATGTGGTGTGAAAATCATTTTCGCACACATACAAGAATCGACCTTCATCATAGTGAATATTTATTTTTTTGATGAAGGTCGATTATTGTATGGGTGTGCGAAAATATTTTCACACACATAAACTGACCGAAACACATGTGAAGTGATTGATTAAATTTCATTTATCCATTATACTTTTCCTTTTCTTTACTCATTTTTCCTCATATTTTGTCGGATTCAATTCCTTTTCCATTTTTTACACACGCCACAAACACGCACACACAACACACACACACACACACCACAGCACACATATATAATATATAGTATATATATTATATATATATATGTTGAAGAAATGGACTAAAGTCAAATATATATATATACGTAATTAATAATAATTATGTCATCCACAGACACGTGTTTCGGCATTTCATGCCTCTCCAGTGTGGCTAGATACAACAACTCTCCTTGGCTAGGGTCGAATTCAGACCGGCCGTTTGCCTGCCTGATATCTTATCCCCTCGTCCACTGACAGCTGTAGCGTGCCTGGTGTTTTTAAACTATTAAATACATAGGTTTGTTTATGTATTTTACGGTCACACAGAGATCAAGTTTCTGGAGAAACGATCATTGCTTATATGCTAGTAGTGAGAGTTAATTTAAATTACCAATTAGAGAGCTCATACCAAATTTATGGAAGCATATATATATATATATGTATATATATATATATATATATATATTTATATATATATAATAAGATAAATATATAAAGGTTTTACTTATCTATTTATTATGTGACAAAGGAACATTCACGACCATATTGGTTTCATGCAATGCAATCATCAGGTGAAGATGTTTCAAATTTGAAAAATCTTCACCTGATGATTGCATTGCATGAAACAAATATGGTCGTGAATGTTCCTTTGTCACCTAATAAATAGATATGTAAAACCTTTATATATTTATCTTATTATATTATATAACAGCTCTATTTTATATTGAGCACTCTACCAATAATACTGCGTTTTGAAACAGTGACCATCTCACACTATATATACATATATATATACATACACACACACACACACACACACACACATATATATATATGATGTTAAGGATTAGTGTTATTGTTTTTAATAAGTCAACACAAGTATTTCGATATCTTTTGTTTAACATGTACGGGATATTCCATTAAAAAAATATCTTTGATAAATTAAGCAAATAAAAATACCGTGCATGTGAACCAGAAAAAAAGACGACACCAGATTGGTGGTGTAAGAGAGAGAGAGATGAGAGAGAGAGAGAGAGAGAGAGAGAGGAGAGAGAGTCAACACCAGTAAGTATACATTGGTAAAAGGGAAAATAAAATGAAAAGAATTAAACAATTCGGAAACATCAAAGAATGGGTTGAAGATAGAAAAGTGACTGTTGAAATTTAGTTTAATAAAAGATAAAAACTAAACAAATACATAATCCAAATCAAAAGCTGCGTATCAGGTTTAATTTTTTTATCTGGAAGACAAACTGCCAAAGTCTATTTCCAATTAATTGCATTTAGATGTACCGAAAGCTCTTACATTATAAATAGGTAAGTATTATTATTGTTATCAAAATCTTGGCTTGATTTTATTATTATCGGAATTAGTTTCTATGCTACACACCTGGGCAAATTAATTGAAACAACCGCTTTAGTTTCCTTTCTTTCACCATAAGGTCTGTGTTAGACCTCTCCGTGTCGGAATGGAAAGATGACGTTTCAACGCTCAATACGTTCTGGAACTTATTTCCAAATGGAGAGATGACGTGTTAACACGTTTGTTACTTTACGGCTCTTTCATAGAATGGAGTAAATGATTTGTTGATAGTTGAAATATTTCGTATACTTATCCCTCTCATCCGGTATTACATTGGGAGGCTGGAATCCTGGTTGCTGGGCGGCTGTTCAGTTGACTGGCAATTCTATGATGTTTGAAGTCTGGAACCAACTTGAATGCTGAGGGATATCTTGCCTTGTGCCATTTAGAGTTTTTAGTAATAACACAATGCCGCTTTTTTTTTCTCATGGGTATCTTATTTTTCCCAAATTACAAATGCAGAGAACAGGAAATCCATGTCTTGCTCCCGCAGCGCATTCTCCCAGACTCCATTCACACTCTCCTTCTCACTCTTCCTCTTTCCCCTTTCGCCACGTCTCATTCGTACGTCCAATCAAACCATGCCATGTGTCTGTGCTAATTTACATATCAGGTTACTCTCAAACGAGTTCACATACACAATACTAAGAATAGCATTATTTGTGGTAAGTGGTTTCTCAGTAACTTTGTTGCATACGATCTCATTAGGTACGACATGATTTTAAACATAATCTATGTAAACCATAGATGGGATCCTAAAAAGGTACTCACCATCCCGTTCAGAGTGGACCTGGGGAGTAATGGCATAAAGAGTACTTCAAACTCCCCAGATCTCCGCACAAAATGGATTTCTCATCAGTGACAATTTAGTGTCACACTCGAAGACCCCACTATTGGTTTTCTCTAAGGGAGTCTTACCCTTCTTTAGGGGATATCAGTCAGCTTATTCTGAACTCCACCAACCAGGCGTAGACAAACTGAAAAGCGGAACATGGAACTAATACGATTGACAGTGCAGTCCTTCGGAATAGCAACCAGAAGAAAGAAATGAACTGTTGAAAGAACAAAGATAGAAATATTATGGGAAAGTAATTATTTCTTTTTTTCTTACACTAAGGATCGATTGCTCTGCTTATCACCAAGGATCTCCCGCTGGGCAGCCGCTCTTGCTTGAATCCTAAAGATGGCCACAAAAATCGTAACAAGAACTACTGTTGGTCTAAGTGAAGTTGTTTTATTATGGCTGTTATTGCAATATTTCGGTCTGTTAAAAATCTTTCACACCGAGCATGTTATATTATGTTGAAAAGAATTGTTTATATATACATACTTCTTTTCACTGACTAC
>CM042148.1:25129867-25142367 GCA_023376005.1 Doryteuthis pealeii
TCATCTCTCTCTCTATCTATCTATCTATCTGAAGTATTTTCATATGTATCTATCTACTTATCTCAGCTATTTTCATAAATAGTATATGTATGTATGTATGTATGTATGTATATATCTATCTATCTACCTCTCTCTCTACCCCCTCTCTCTCTCTCTCTCTATCTATCTATCTATCTATCTATCTGAAGTATTTTCATATGTATCTATCTACTTATCTCAGCAATTTTCATAAATATGTATGTATGTAAGTATGTATGTATGTATGTATCTATCTATCTATCTACCTCTCTCTCTATCCCCCCCTCTCTCTCTCTCTCTCTCTCTCTCTCTCTCCTCTCTATCTATCCATCTATCTATCTATCTATCTGAAGTATTTTCATATGTATCTATCTACTTATCTCAGCTATTTTCAAAATATGTATGTATGTAAGTATGTATATATGTATATATCTATCTATCTACCTCTCTACCCTCTCTCTCTCTCTCTCTCTCTCTCTCTCTCTCTATCTATCTATCTATCTATCTTGAGGTATTTCATATGTATCTATCTACTTATCTCAGCTATTTTCATAAATATGTATGTATGTAAGTATGTATATATGTATATATCTATCAATCTATCTACCTCTCTCTCTACCCCCCTCTCTCTCTCTCTCTCTATCTATCTATCTATGAGGTATTTTCATATGTATCTATCTACTTATCTCAGCTATTTTCATAAATATGTACGTATGTATATATGTATATATATATCTATCTACCTCTCTCGCTCTCTCTCTCCTTTTCTCTCTCTCTCTCTATCTATCTATCTATCTATCTATCCGAGGTATTTTCATATGTATCTATCTACTTATCTCAGCTATTTTCATAAATATGCATGTATGTATATATGTATGTATCTATCTATCTATCTATCTATCTATCTATCTACCCACTCTCTTTCTCTCTCTCTATCTCTCTCTCTCTCTATCTCTCTCTCTATCTATCTATCTATCTAAGGTATTTTCATATGTATATATCTACTTATCTCATATGTATGTATGTATGTATGTATCTATCTATCTATCTAATGTCTAAGTATATAATCTCTTATAACCAAGCATAGACTGAGGTGGAGTGAGCATTTAGTAAGGATGGACGATGGGCGACTTCCTAAACAACTGTTCTATGGGTAACTAGCAAACGAAAAGCGTTTGGCTCAAAAGCCTAAGAAGAGGTACAAGTATTGCCTGAAGTCGACATTGAAAAAGTGTAGCATCGACGAAAAAACCTTGGAGAGTAAAGATTTAGACCATGGGCAGTGGAGAAAAACTTTGCAGGAAGGCACAAAGAAATTTGAGACCAACCGCATGCAACATGAACGGTTAAAACGAGATTTTCGCAAGGGAAATGTTAATAAAGCAGTAGACGACCAAAGGGCTTCAAATCGGTCTACTATGTGAACAATGCGGAAGACCGTGTCTGAGCAGAGCTGGCCTGATGAGTGACCAAACTGTGCATCGGCGAAATGGACCAATAAACTACCCTGTGCTCCCTGGAATAACTTGTGAATGTGGAAAGATGTGCAAGACTTTAGCTGGACTAAAAAGCCACATTCGCGCAGCTCACCGTTGAACTTGATGAACTTTTTGTAGCTCATCGTTATATTCTTTAAACTTTTGAACTTTTTTTCTTTTCTTTTTTATTTATTTATCAAGCAATGGCAATACTTGAACACGAGTTTGCTGCCATCATCTATCTATCTATCTATCTATCTATCTATTTATTTTGTTCTAGTTGCACAAAAGTGTACCTAACAGCTCGCGGTCTCGAGCTTCATTTGACAGCTCATGAGAGGAAATGTTCTAGTAGTGGGGTTATAGGATTGTGAGGGATGGCAGTGATCTGTAAAGATTATGCTATGCTATGCTATGTATGTATGTATCTATCTATCGATCTATCTATCTATTTATTTTGTTCCTGTTGCACAAAAGTGGGCCGAACAGCTGGTGGTCTCAAGCTTCACATGAGAGTTCACAGTGATGCGTATACAACGCCTGTCGACTCAGTCAACACCGATCGTTATGTGTGCCAGATATGTTCTAAGTTATTCAAGACTTTGGCAGGATTGAAAATTCATGAACAAGCTCACAAACGGACAATGAATGAAGAAGTGGCAGTCGCCTGACAAGACGTTGCGATCAATATCTATCTATGTATTTATTTATCTATCTGTCTCAGCTACTATCATATGTATGTATGTATGTATGTATGTATGTATGTATGTATGTATGTGTGTTGTATGTATGTGTGTATGTATGTATGTGTGTATGTATGTATGTGTGTATGTATGTATGTAGGGCTGGCTATGTCAATCATAGGAAATCTCACCTGGGTCAATCCATGCAGATTCCAGGAGTAAATAATGTGTCTTGTGCTATATGTGGCAAGGTCTGTAAGTCGCTTCTGGTTTAAGAGACATATGGTGGTGCATAAGCATCAAATTTTATCATCTGACTCATCTGATTCATCTGAATCATCTCATTCAACGGGGAAGAAGTCTTTTCAATGTCATATTTGCGTCAAACTTTGTAGATCTGCAGCAGGTTTGATGAGTCATTTGAGGGCTCATGCAAGGAAGGGTTCTGGTGGTGGAGTTGTGGGATTGTGAGGGACGGCAATGATCTGTAAAGATTATGCTATTGCCATGTATGTGTGTATCTATCTATCTATTTCAGCTATTTTCATATGTATGTATGTATGTATGTATGCACCAAGCTGTGCATCGGCGAAATGGACCAATAAACTACCCTGTGCTCCCTGGGATAACTTGTGAATGTGGGAAGATGTGCAAGACTTTAGCTGAACTAAAAAGTCACATTCGCGCAGCCTAAGGTTGAACTTTTGAACTTTTTTTTTATCAAGCAATGGCAATACTCGAATACAAGTTTTCTGCCATCATGTATGTATGTATGTATGTATGTATGTATCTATCTATCTATCTATCTATCTAAGAAGAGGCATAAGGATTGCCTGAAGTCGACCTTGAAAAAGTGTAGCATCGACGAGAAAACCTTGGAGAGTAAAGCTTTGGACCATGGGCAGTGGAGAAAAAACTTTGCCGGAAGGCACAAAGAAATTTGAGACCAACTGTAGGCAACATGAACGATTAAAGCGGATGTTCGCAAGAGACACGGTAATAAAAAGGGCTTCAAATCAGTCTACTATGTGAACAGTGCGGAAGGTCGTGTCTGAGCAGAGCTGGCCTGATGAGTCACCAAACTGTGCATCGGCGAAATGGACGAATAAAATACCCTGTGCTCCCTGAAATAACTTGTAAATGTAGAAAGATGTGCAAGACTTTAGCCGGACTAAAAAGCCACATTCGCGCAGCTCACCGTTGAACTTGTTGAACTTTTTGAAGATCATCGTTGTATTCTTTGAACTTCTGAACTTTATTTTATTTTATCTTATTTATTTATTTATTTGTTATTATTTTTTTTATCAAGCAATGGCAATACTCGAACACGAGTTTGCTGCCATCATCTATCTATCTATCTATCTATCTATCTAAGAATCAATTTACTTTGCTTGACACTTTTTGTTGCCTCTTATATTTTTTTCCCGTTTCTTTTCGTCACTATTTTTTCTATCTCTCTTTCTTTGTCATTATTTTATTTATTTCCTCTGTTTCCTTTATCTGCTTTTTGTTTAGCTAGAAAATACCAAGATGGCGGCCAATTACTTCATGTAAGAAAGGGAAAAAATGGCGACTTTTAAACTTCCGGAATTGCAGTGTGACGAGATGAACGAAGAGAAAACACAAGTTGGTTAAAAAGAAATTCAGTTTAAGCCTCGTAAAATTCCTGACGGGCTTCAAAAAATGTTTTAAAGATCACAACAGTCACAAGAAGACAATGCAATTTACAAACGAAATAACAACTGTTCTTAGTTTTGTTTAATCGTTATTTTTCTAATTTCTATTTGAAGATAATTGAATTTTAATTGATAGAATTAAAAACCATTTGACTAGAAATTGTTTTTCTACATCTAACACAAACATCGTCAGCATCATTATTTATCCAACTTCTCACACACAATGTACCATCAATCATCTTATGTCAATAATGTTATCATCGTTTTGGCCGCGTCGTGTTGTTTTTTTTTTGTTTGTTTATTGATTTTAACGGCATATCAACCCGTCCAGGGTTATGTCATGCCTAAAACCTGAGTGTAACATAGAACTGGATCTCCATTAGCCTTGTGTTAATTTGTTAAATATTTTTGTTGCATTGTTCTAAAGTTTTGCCCAGAATTTGATCATGTGTTTCAATTTTCATGATACACTTAACTAAACACTTTTGTAATAATCTATCTATCTATCTCTCTCTATATATATATGTGTGTGTGCGTGTGCGTGTGCGTGTGTGTGTGTGTGTGTGTGTGTGTGTGTTGTTGAAAAATAAAATAAAGGAAAGAAAGTATAGAATGGATAAAATAGGATATTTTAATCAATTTTACTTACACGTGTTTCGGTCAAGAGTTTATCCATGTGTACATTATTCAAACTATTATTATTCTTAAATAACCAAATGAAATGAAATAATAATAATAGAAAAATGTAGAAATGTTCCGCACACAAAGAAAATTCGACCTTCATCAGAGTAAATCCTTATTTGAAAATGAAATAAACTCCTGACCGAAACACGTGTAAGTAAAATTGATTAAAATATCCTATTTTATCCATTCTATACTTTCTTTATTTTTTCAACATACCGTCGGATTCACTTCCAGTTTCATTTTACATATATATATATGCATCTCTGACGATAATAATAAAAACTTACATTAGGTATACTATTACAACAGTATCAAGAAGACTAACTTTTCAGATTTACCTCCATATGCGAACATTAAAAAAAATACCTACTCTACATCAACATATAGAAATATTTTAATTAATTATACAAAAATATTTAATTTCGAAAACAGTATATAAAGGTTTAAAATTTGCGAAGATTTATACATAAAATTTCCAACTATTAAGAGAATTAATTATTAAACCAGTGGTAATATTCTTAAATTCATTAAATAATTAGAACAATTTTTATTATACCTAACGTTTCTGCCAAAAATGATCACATACATCACTACTCACACCATGACATCCACACAGCAAAGAGGCATTATAATAGGTTTTTTTTCCTTAGAGCCCTCCGCATCTGCACACCCAAACATTTGAATGATGAATTCAACCACATTATGAACACCTTCCTGAACCTCCAATATCCCATATTCTTTATACAACATGCCAAGGCCAAAGCTCTCAAAATCCATACCAGGAACCAACTCCAGACCCTCTCCCAGTCCGACTCCCCACACAGATACATAATTCTACCTAACAACCAAACCAACAGCAACATCAGCAAAAATTTTAACAACCTAGACATAAAGACAGCCATTCTAGCATCCAAAACTATACAAAACATACTAAACAAAAACTCCCGACAACAAGTAAAATCAGAAGCTGGCGTATACATATAACGTTATATATTTCTAAAAATTGTAATTCAAATCTTCCAAAATAAACTGCTAGCATTCATTTTAGCGACACAAACAAAACAATTATCAGCGAGAAAAAATTCAGACAAGTACCTGTTTAAACACTCTTGATATTGATTCAAATGAGAACCGAAAGTAGCCGGAATTATAACTCTTTCGGATTTTTTTATAAATTCTTTTCGAGATAATAATATTAAGAAAATTATCAGAAAGTTTGAAAGATAAAAAAAAAGAAAAAAAAAGAAAGTAAATTCAAAACAATTTAGATTCTATTGTATACAACAAAACCTGTCTGAATATATATATATATATATATAAATATATATATATATATATATATATATATATTATATAAAGATTTGTCAGAAAAGTATCGAGATTGAAGCTGTATTTACCAAGATAGAGATGAACAATAAATGCAACGTTAATTTTTTTCTGAGTACAAGGTGTGTCATAAAGTTTCAAGTTTGAAGGTGTATTTACCGAGATAGAAATGAACAATGAGTGGAACGTTAATGTTTTCAGAATACAAGGTGTGTAAAAAAAACTACAAAAAATCTCGATACAATTTTGACACACCTTTATATATATATATATATATATATATATATATATATATATATAATTAATAATTTATGGTAAAATGAATGAATGGATGAAATAAAAATGAATGAAATGAGGGGGATAAATGAAAAATCCTTTCCAAGGGACCCTTCTCAAAAGCATTAAAACACTTTTTGAGAGTGGAGTCCCTGGTAGAAAGTTTTTCTCAGCTATTATTAGACTCCTTTGAAGCATCAAGTTAATATAATTATTCTATAATTATAATAGAATTATTCTATAAGTTATGATATATATATATATATATATATATAATATATATATATATATATATATATATATTATATTATAATTTTTCATTTAATTGGAAATAATATTTCTAATATTTCTCAGTCAACCATCTACCTGCCTCTTTATCCATATAAGACAGTTTACATCAGTCAATCTATCTATCTATCTATCTATCTATCTATGCATATTAGCAATATATATTTTAACATGCTCCAAACGAAGATGAATGTCTAATAAGCTGGCATTTTAATGAGATAACGGTAAATGAATAAAGAATGAAACGGTACAAATTTTCACAACCAAAAACTACAAGAAAAAATATCCCCCCAAACCCAGCCCACGCCGTAATACCAACATGTCAGATTCAAGCAAGTATCTTCCAGTTTTTCATACCTGTTTGTCAACGAAGTAATTTAAAAATAGATAAGAAATATTTGACTGATTATCTATAACTTAATCTTCACCAGAGGGTGTCCTTATTCGCCTTTAATAAATTCTTTGAATTTTCCTAATCAACGTATTCTTCAAAGACTTTGTGCATCAAAGAAGACATGCCGATTCATCAACTGGATTTGGTCGTTTGCTTCAAGCCTTTCCTTGCCAAATCGATACACATTTAATTTTGTGATTATAAATTCATTCTAGTTTGTTTGTTTGCTTGTTTATTGATTTTAACGGCATATCAACGCGCCTGGGGTTATGTCATGCCTAACGGTTAGGAAGTTATACATATCGTGTATTTATATTTATACTTTTTTTGTAATTGGTTTTAACAATGTGTTAGCATTATTGGGGATTATGTTGTATGGTATTGATTTGTTTCATGTCTATATTCAATGGTATAATTTTATTTCTCTAAAAAAAGAGAGAATATTCTCCATGTTGACTTTTTCAAATAGATCTTTCATATTGTTTGCTTCAAAAATAACGGTTTCTGATGTGAGCAAAAAAACTGCATTCCATGAATAAGTGTTTAACTGTCAAAGAGGTTTGACATGTTTCGCATTGTGGTTGTTGTTCTTGTTTGGGTATATAGGAGTGCGTTAGTCTTGTATGACCAATGCGTAATCGAGACACAATGACTTGTTCCTTTCTAGACTTTCTTAAAGTTGGTCTCCAGCCTCCCAAAGTGGGTTTGATTAGGCTAAGGCTATTTTGGCTAAGGCCATATCAAACACATTGTTTGTTTGTGTACTTCTCATTTATATATACTAGCAAATATATGCACCCTCCGGGTGCAAGTATTTAAGTTTAATATAATAAAATATCATGTTAAATTAGAAAGGCTAATGAAACTGAATAAGAATTCAGATAAAAATATTTGGAACAGAGGGGGTATGATTGAAAAATAGAACAGCTTTGAAACTAACTCTTCCATCATTTTCCCTTACTCCCGTCTTTCATTGGTAAATTTTCCTAATTTAACTATTTAGTTAAAATAGGAAGTAAAGAATAATATTACAGTTATTTCTTCTTGTTAATGGATTTCTTTTAAGATTTATCCCCGAGATGTTTGTTCATATTCAATAAGATAAAACCAAACAATTAGAAATCAATAATACTGAACACATATTTATTAAAATCAAATTTTAAATATCAATATGCAGATTAGCCTTCCCGTTCACACTGTAAACCGATATTTTGTTGTATATATAAATACAATAGCATGTTATTAGTATGTAGATATGGTCAACAGTCTTAATGATGTAAATCAATTTTATTAATAATTGAGGTTTAAATAAAAAATAAAATCATGGAGAATGTGATGCAAATAACAAAGGGAATTGTGACTTGAATAGTAATATAGTTTCGGTTACAGACAGACAAACCCACAATCTCCATTATAATTATATATATATATATATATATATATATATATAGTAATATTTCTTTCGTATATCACGTATAGTGACTCGTGTTAATTTTATCATATTGGCATTAATGTGGATCCACTGAGTGGGCGAATGTACACGCAGGTCATCTGCCTTGCCCTTGGATCAGGATTTCATACCATCCAGCGAGTCGTACTTGATTGTATTACAAATGCAAGCGAATATATCACCTTCTCTACGGCTTATCATTTAACGGGATTACCAATATGTTCGGAACATCTCCTTTTGTTCACCTGTCCGGACCGGAAAAGTTGCAGCGGACGCTCGTGTCTGCATTGAAGTATACAGAAGGAAGTAATACATAATTAACGTTTCGTGATATTTGAAGAAGATAGATAAAATGGACCGTTTCAATAGATCCATTTGCAGCGATTCTAAACTGCCGAATTCTTAAGATGCTCACATGAAGTTACTTCAATGAAGAAACGTGTTTGAGAAATAATCCTACAATCCGGTAATTGTTAGTTCGGGTTTTACAATTCTGTGTGTGTGTGTGTGTGTGTGTGTGTGTCTCTCTCTCTCTCTCTCTCTCTCTCTCTCTCTATATATATATATATATATATATATATATATATATATATATATCACTCTCTTCAGATCAATCAATCAGTAAATCTATCTATCTATCTATCTATCTATCTATCTATCTCAGTCTGTTCAGATCTATATATTTATATTCTTTTTTTTTTTAGATCTATATATCTATCTATCTCAGTTTGTTCAGGTCTATCCATTTGTATATTTTATTCAGATCTATCTATCTATCTATCTATCTATCTATCTAGGTCAGTCTTCAGATCTATCTATCTATCTATCTATCTATCTATCTAGGTCAGTCTTCAGATCTCTCACTCTCTCCCTCTCCCCTCTATCTATCTATCTATCTATCTATGTCATTCTACAGATCTCTCTCTCTCTCTCTCTCTCTCTCTCTCTCTCTCTATATATATATATATATATATATATATATATATATATATATATATATATATATGTCAGTCTTCAGATCTATCTAATTCAGTTTTTTTCAGATCTACCAGCAACTGAGGGGCTTACAAGATCGGCAATTAAATAATTTACTAACCACGTATTCGAGCGTGTTGATTGGCTGTTTTAACAATTTCAAAACAACCCAACTGACTCTTTAAAAATAAATAAATAAATAAAACTATCATATTTATTTACTATAGAGGAAAACCCTACCGGCATAGAATAAAAAAATAAATAAAACCACAACAAAAACTGATACTACATCAAGAATATTAACAGTAATAATAACACACACTGCTCGCCCTGTTTGCTGGGGCGTTAGAATGCACCGATGCACGAATGCACAGGTACGACTCCCCCAATAGGGGCTGCGTGTTGGTCGTGGGTGGCGACCCGTGATGCTTAAGGAGAGAACCCAGGTGGCTGAGCAGTCCATGACTTGCAATATTCCACTTTGAGCTTTTCTTGGGCTAAACGGGCGGTCGGAAAGGCCCCCCTCCGATCAATCGGCTGGCCACGTCAAGCCCTAGCACCTATATGATTGCCCCAACCCTATATCCCTTATGGCAACCCCCAATCCTTCTTATATGGGTGCTAGAAGGCGGTGACTGAGGATCTACATGTCCTGGGAATGACGTTAAACTCTATCTGATGGTGAGGTTCTAGAGGTTTCAGGAATATGGATCACCCCTTCATCACCATTTCTCCCTGGTCCATTCTGACTCGGAGTGGTAGTACCTGTTAGGGTCCCATCTATGGGTTAAATAGAAAAACATAAGTTGATAAACAAAATTGCATTATGCATTAAGAATGAATTTATTTCACAACTTTGTCGGCATTAAATGTCCCACCGAGGTTGATATGCCATAAAACAAAACAAACAAAAAAACAAACAAACACACACCGTGCACATAGTCAATTCTATTGAAGAAGCAAGAGAAACTGATTACTACTATCAATTTACATACACACGCGCGACACGAACAACCAAACACCAACACAATTTATATAGGTAAATAAAAAAAACAAATAAGTATAAAAACAAACTACACTTAAAAATGACCCGTGAGTCCCTAAAAATGATCTATGTATTTGTGCAGTGAGTCCTGAGGCCCTAGAGGAGAAAAACGGTGTTACTGTTATATATATTTATCGACCCCTCCGCACGGGCAGGATGTGACACAAGGTCAATTTCTTAAGCGGAGTTCAACAGGTTTGAATTCAGAGTTTTCCTTCTCCTAGACCGGTTGCCTAACCAAGGTTAAAGAGCCCAGTCTGCCCTACTATTTACCCATAGCTGGAGGGAGAGTAGGATTCATACCTTTCCCAAGGGTATTAGCGCTAAGTGAAATGCCATTACCACGTCCAGGATTTGAACTCGGGGCGACGAGTCCATTTCCAATGACTGTAACCATTACACCACGCGCTTCCTTGTTACTGTTATAGGTGATATAACCTATTTACATAATGGAATAATCCTACTACTACTATAAGTAGCAAAGATAATTGTAGCTTGAAGAACAAGCAACGCGAGTTGCGACCGGGCTTGCTCGCGTAGGCTTGCTGGTCCAGTGTGCTTCGGCCACTGGACCGGTTGCGTTTGGTTAATAGCGTCGATCCCAGGCGCCCCCTTGAGGGGGAATGCCAACGGGATCGACGCAATTTTTCTACCTACCACCCATGAGTCTCGGCTTGTGGGTGGTGCCCACATAAAACGGCCTTGTGCCATATCGTGTAAAAGTGGTAAACATGTAAATACCACAAGCGACGCGATTCAGTTCTAGACTGTATTGTCGGACGTAACTTCACCTCCCTTCTGTAAATTCTACTTTCTCTGTTCAATACTCTTGTGTCAACTTTCACCAGTTCTTTGTCTTTATTTGTGACCCTTAACAACCCCACAACAGTTACCTCCCCTTCTTTCAACTGGGATCTGCCGAATAATAACAATTCAAACGAATCGTTTTTCTTGACTAATCAGCATCACATCTGATGAGGATGAAGATGATGATGATGATGATGATGATGATGATGAGGATGAAGATGATGATGATGATGATGATGATGAGGATGAAGATGATGATGATGATGATGATGATGATGATGATGATGGCTATGATGATGATCTTCATTAATGTTATTGTTATTATTATTATTATTGTTATTTTCACTCCTTTTGAGTTTTTCAGATCAGCGTTAGCTGATAGTATTTCACTGGAGTCTGAGTGACAACGAGTCTCCTCTGGTCTCCCGGATTCTTCTGAGTATTCTAGCCGATTGCAGCAGTTGATGGTCTCAATTCTTCTTCTGATTTCCAGATTCTCCAGTCTTTTTTCAAAGTTTATTGGTACTGTTCCAAGTGCACCAACTACAATTGGTATCACTTTCACTCTCATGTTCCACAGCTTTTTTAATTCTCTGGCAAGGTCCAGGTATTTATCCATCTTTTTATTTTCCTTCAGCTTCACCCTGTGATCTGCTGGGACCGCAAAGTCCACCAGTTGACACGTTCTTTTTTTTTTTTGTTATTCAATACTAGGTCTGGTATCCTGGCTGGGATAGGGTGATCCGTCTTTATCTCGTGGTCTCAGAGAATTATTATTATTATTATTATTATTATTATTATTGCTACCAGACAATACAATACCTTTTTTGTTTTCTCAGCCTTTCTCCCTTCCAAGTAGAAAAATCAAGAACTGAAAAAATAAACCAATTCTTCCTGTTTCGTTGCATGGAAGAAGAAGAAGAAGAAGAAGAAGAAGAAGAAGAAGAACAAGAACAAGAACAAGAACAAGAACAAGAACAAGAACAAGAACAAAACAAGAACAAGAACAAGAAAAAATCGTATATATGTATGTGTGTATAGGAAACAACACGGGATTAATATGTGATCCCTTAATAGTAATAATAACAACAACAAAAAACAGAGTCTATGAATTATAAGTGATGGATTCCAGCACACCTTAGATCTCCAAAATATTCCAACAGATCTATCCGTCAATCTACCTTATATCAAAGGAAAATTAAAGAAAATTGAATAAAATTCTGTATTAAATTTATGTTCCCAAAACACGGGATGATGCTTATGTTACGTCTGTGAAATGCGAAAGCTAAGATAGCAACTTATGAGAAAGAGAAGGAAAGCTTTAGACTAGCACACACTGGTTTTCACAGAAGCGCTGATTAAATTCACATTGGAATCCTGTCTACGATATTTTCTCCATT
>CM042148.1:25147367-25232109 GCA_023376005.1 Doryteuthis pealeii
CGTGTCTCTGTGTCTCTGTCTATCTGTCTCTCTTTCTCTATGTCTGTCTGTAACTCTCTTTCTCTCTGTGTTTCAGTCTGTCTGTCTGTCTCTGTCTCTGTCTCTCTCTCTCCCTCTATGTCTGTCTGTAACTCTCTTTCTCTCTGTGTTTCAGCCTGTCTGTCTGTCTCTGTCTCTGTCTCTCTCTCTCCGTGTCTCTGTGTCTCTGTCTGTCTGTCTCTCTCTCTCTCTATGTCTGTCTGTAACTCTCTTTCTCTCTCTTTGTTTCAGTCTGTCTGTCTGTCTCTGTCTCTCTCCGGGTCTCTGTCTCTCTGTCTCTCTATGTCTGTCTGTAACTCTCTTTCTCTCTGTGTTTCAGTCTGTCTGTCTGTCTCTGTCTCTCTCCGTGTCTCTGTCTCTCTGTCTCTCTATGTCTGTCTGTAACTCTCTTTCTCTCTCTGTTTCAGTCTGTCTCTGTCTCTGTCTCTCTCTTTCTATATATATATATATATATATATATATATATATATATATATATATATATATATATATATTATAATAGTAATGTATGAACATTTTGACAAAAACCTTTTCATGAAGTAAATTTAAAATAAACCAAATGAAATCACATTTTATGTTTTACTAAATAGCTATTTTTCCATCATAATAACACATTTTTGATTACCAAAATTGTTTGTTGAAAAGGTTATTGACGTCTCGTAGCTGCCATATTTTATTTTCAGCAAATGAAAGTAAAAAGTAAATAAGTCGAAACTACTTTAAATATACAAAGACATTAAATTAAACTAAAACCCGAAAACAAACCAGCTAATATTCAAATGCATATACAAGTTGAAATATAAAGGTGCTTATTAAATGATACTGGAATAGTTGATAAAGCATTTGGAATAGCAAGGTTTCGAGTTCGATACCTTTCTTCGACATCTTAGATCATGAGTAGCACAGTTTCGGAAATCTGATCCGTGTGATAAAGCATTTCAGATCTAGCGTTAGGTGTGGCACTCTACATCTGCAAAAAAATCTCCCTGGTCTAGCGCAAGCAAAAAGAGGATAGACTCCTTCGCGCCATCTTTAATTTTTGTAATTATATATATATATATATATATATCTTTGGGAGAATATGTGCTTAATTTAAGTCGAACCTAATTTTTGAAAGTTAATTAATTAATAATTAATTAATTAGGCGGGATTACCTATTTAAATGTAAGGCTAAACAAATCGAGAAAAATCAAGTTTAGCCTTACATTTAAATAGGTAATCCCGCCTAATTAATTAATTATTAATTAATTAAATTTCAAAAATTAGGTTCGACTTTAATTAAGCACATATTCTCCCAAATATTGTCGGCTGAAAATAGCCATATCACAAACTTCGTCTGTTTATTTACTTCTCATATATATATATATATATATATATATATATATATATATATATATATATATTAATAATGGAGATTCGCTTCCGGTTTTTGTCTGTAACAAAAATTACGTTACTGCTTACGTCACATTACCCAAAATCGTCATAACATAGAATAAATACACTCAAAATTTGAACATACACCATTAGACAGTCCTCATTGTTTTTTAAAACAAGTTTTAATAAATACATGACTGGTATTATATATCTATATATAGTTTGTTTTATTCTAATACATATTTGAAATTTACATTTCAAATTGTTTTATTTTTTAATCCTTTAATGAATTTGATAATTTTACTTATTTACCGTACAAACTCGCAGACATTGAATTTTTTACTCCCACCCCTTAGGCAATAAGCTTCAAAAATCTATTTTTACATCGCCCGGAGGGTGTTTTTTTATTTTGTACTAGTATATATAAATACGATGGAACAGGGAACCGAAAATCCTTCCTCCATCATCATCAACAACTACACGCTGGAAGCCGTAAACCCCTTCACTTACCTTGGGTCCACCATCACCGACAACCTGTCACTTAATACTGAACTCAGTTTCCGGATCGGAAAAGCTGCCTCAACTTTTGGGAAGCTTGCAGCCAAAGTACAGGACAACAGCAGGTTCAATATCCATACACGGGTACAAGTATATGTGGCATGTGTCATCAGCACCCTCATGTATGGAAGTGAAACATGGACTTATACTCTCACCAAGATCGGCGGCTAAATAATTTCTACATTCGCTGCCTTAGACGTATACTGGACATCACCTGGAGGGACAGGATCACCAACACAGCAGTTCTAAAGTGAGTTCAACTTCCCAGCTTGTGTTCTCTAATGAGACACCGTCGTCTCCGATGGCAGGGCCATGTTCGCCGGATGGATGATGGACGAATCCCGAAGGACATCCTCTATGCAGAGCTTTCGACCGACAAGAGACAGATTGGTCGCCCCCAGCTGCGTTTTAAAGATGTCTGCAAGAATGATCTCAGGTGCTTTGGTATTACCCCTTCCAGCTGGGAAAATTTGGCTCAGGACCGCCCTTGGTGGCGACAGGCTCTCCATAGCAGACTATTAATGTCTGAAGTCACCCTAGCGTAACATCATGAAGGCAATAGTTCCAGAAGAAAGCGGTGGCAACAAAGCAACGGCACATCAACATCTTCAGGGACAGCCTTCACATGAGATATCTGTGGTCGAGGCTGTTTTTCGAACATTGAACTTCACAGTCTCAGGGGGCGCTGTAATTAGGGCACAAGAATTCTCTAATCTTCCAAGACTGCAATGGCGATATATATATATATATATATATATATATATATATATATATATATATATATATGTATGTAACAACGTGTTATTTTTCGTAATAGTGCGCTGTAATATGTTTTAATTTTTGATTTTTTCATAGAAATATTTTCCTTTGGTGTAATAAATCTAGAAACTTTAATGATTTAGCGAATTTATTAACATAAACGTACCCGAAGCTCTCTCTCTCTCTCTCACCCTCTCTCTCTCTCTCTCTCTCTCTCTCTCTCTCTCTCTCTCTCTCTCTCTCTCTCATACGAAGCGAGGTTGAACTCGTCACGCTATTACGTTTATTTTCGGATTAATAGCATTCGAAAAGCTATGAACACCCTCTTACCCTAGCTATGGGGTAAATAGTACCATTACTTCTACAAGCATGGTCTTGGCATTAAATAACCTACAAAGTTGATATGTCATTAAAAAAGTACCGAAAACTAACTAAAACAATGTTCAATTCAATTTGCAACCAAATAATAATAATTATTTGGGAATTCGGTGTCGGTGGTTATCTCAGAAATAGTCATATATATGGTTAAAGTCATGGGAAATGGACTCGTCGTCCCGAGTTCAAATCCTGGACGTGCTAATTGCATTTCACTTAGCGCTAATACCCTTGGGAAAGGTATGAATCCTACTCTCCCTCCAGCTATGGGTAAATAGTAGGGCAGACTGGGCTCTTTAACCTTGGTAAGGCAACCGGTCTAGGAGAAGGAAAACTGAATTCAAACCTGTTGAACTCCACTTAAGAAATTGACCTTGTGTCGCATCCTGCTCGTGCGGAGGAGTTGGTAAATATATATATACCATTCTGACATATTCGGGTATATGATGGATAGATAGACAGAGAGTTAGTTTAGATTAGAGATGAGAGAGTTGATCTTACTTGGTTGACTTCTACTTTTTTCTTACTGATTCTTCTTCTTCTTTCTTGTCTGGCGGCCATCTTGTCTGTGCATAGGCTGACTTCTATCTAAGCTTCTGCTGGGGGTTGACTTTCCTTGTTAATTCTTCTTTGTGCTGGACTTAACATTGTCTTAATAATTTAGACAAGACTTTGTTTTGTTTGATCTAGCTTTATATCATCTTAGCCCATATTTGATTCCGCCGCGGGGAGAGACCAAACAAGGGAGAGCCAAAAACACGCCTTCTCTCTTTCAAATCGGGGTCGGATCTGCTTAACTAACTAAACTATTCTCATGTGTCTGTCACAGTGCGTTTTTAAGGGTTCAAATGTTATAACTGTCACCGGTGATTTTGCATGGAGACCCCCTGATTTTAGATGATACAGAATATAATTTAAATATTCTAGCTACAAAATAAAGGCTGGTCATTTTAAGAAAAACAAAGAATTGATGATATAAGAGAACAATAGTAGAAATGTTAACTAAAGAAGTAAAATCCCAAACAACTGATGGAAAAAAGTTGATTATATTCAGGAAATTGGCTTCTATTGACAAAATGTTTGGATGTTTTGATAGAATAATGAAGATCCCTATTGCCCTTATGGCAAGTCCCAACCCCTTTTTATCATATGAGTGTTAGAAGGCGGTGGCTGTGGGTCTACATGTCCTGGGAATGACGTTAAACTCTATCTGATGGTGAGGTTCTAGTTCTGGAGGTTTGGGGAATGTGGAGCACCCCTTCATCACCATTGCTCCCTGGTCCACTCTGACCCGGAGTGGTAGTACCTGTTAGGGTCCCATCTATGGGTTAAATAGAAAAATGTATTTATAAAAAAATTGTATTATGCATTAAGAATTGATTTATTTCAAAACTTTATCGGCATTAAATGACCCACTGAGGTTGATATGCCGTAAAACAAAACAAACCGAACCAAACAATAATGAAGATTAGGAGATGTACGCAGAGTAATTAAACATCCATGAATATTTGGACTTTTGATATTCTAGTGTATGGATCTATTCTGTCTCCATTTTTACAAAGTTAAAGATCTGCAGAAGAAACAATTTTGACAATAGTTCAATTTAGTATCTGAGGTGGGGCGCCACACCTACCATCAGCTCCTCACTTTACCGCACAGATCCCTGTGGCAACTCATTCGCTGAATTGGCGAGGGCCGGTATCGAACCATGAACCTTGTGGTTTCTAGCCGAACACTCTACCGACTGAGCTAAATCGGCCCTTTAAAATAACGTCTACAAGTAATACTACACAAATACCTACCCCTTCTCAACACTCAACATACAAAAAGATATATATATTAATTCAATTACCGACAACTCTTTACTCATTGTTCTCGGGAGGTCCTCTGCGCATCATCCAGCATCCGCGTAGATCTGGTAAATGTACGTCTTTTTTGGATGGCCCACACTAGCGTGCCCATGTGCTGATTTCCAAAAGCGAACGTCACTTATGAGTTCGTCCTTTTAGAAATAACGTTACATCAATACCTACCCCCTGTTACAACTCAATATACATATCTCAGGGAACATAACTATTAAATTCTAATAAGAGAGTACCGTCCTTATTTATTTGCAATTAACTAGTACCATATGACCTGGATATTACGTAAATATTTCTAATTTTGATACTTTTGTTTTGATATAACTGGTCTTTATGGCGTTATTTCTAGTTTTTGTTATTTTCCTGTTTGTCCATATGATACAATTGATGTTTCGGACCATATTACCTTCAGGCACCCATTTTTCATCTCGATTAAGAAAGGAAATGTTTTTCATTTACACCGTCAATATCCGATTGTTTTAACAGACGATTTTTAGATTTAAAAAAAAAATTAAAAAACTAACTCTTAACCCTAGCCCCAATTGATGTTTTAGACCATATTACCTTTAGGCACCACTTTTTGATCTTGATTAAGAAAGGACATGTTTTTCATTTACACTGTCATTATCCGGTTGTTTTATCAGACGATTTTTATATTTTAAAAAAATTATAAAATTAACCCCTAACTCTAACCCCTAACCATAACCCCTAACCCTAACCCCTAAAAAACAACCAGATATTGACGGTGCAAAGGAAAAACATGTCCTTTCTTAATCGAGATCAAAAAGGGGTCCCTAAAGGTAATATGGTCCTTAACTATGAATTTTATAAATAGAATGCCATTTGCCATGACGTTTAATGGCCACCAAAGTTTTTGTTATTTTCCTGTTAGTCTATATGTTACAATTGATGTTTCTGTCCATATTACCTTCAGGCACCCCTTTTTCATCTCGATTAAGAAAAGACGTGCTTTTCATTTACACCGTCAATATCCAGTTGTTTTTAGGGGTTAGAATTAGGGTTAGTTTTATAATTTAAAAAAATCTAAAAATCATCTGTTAAAACAACCAGATATTGACAGTATAAGTGAAAACATGTCCTTTCTTAATGGAGATCAAAAAGGGGTGTCTAAAGGTCATATGGTGCGATGTTTCTAGTTACTATAATTAGTCTTTCCTTGCTCTTTGTAATGTAGAATTGTCCCATCTTAGCAAATGTTCAATGTTGGTATAAGGAAGGTTTAATGTTATTAGATACTTTGCATACAAATAACTCCGACGAAGGTTAACGGACAAAACATTTAATAACACAGTACATGGATAACAGTAGATACAACGTACATAGTAAAAGAGTACATATAAAAAGGGGTACACAAATAAAGATAAGACACATTCATGAATGGTACAGATATACATATATGAGTACAGACATGAGACTAGCGATAGTCCATGCTGTGAATAACTTACAGTAATGTAAGGGGGCGGGGCCCCAACGAGAGGGTTTAGATAAAATCTACCCCATGTGGCTCGTAGTTGCTGAAACAGGAAAAAGAGAGCGAAAGGCTTTGAACCCGGCGCTTAAATACTATGGTGCCCTAGCGGGCACCAACGAACTAAAAGGGGCAGACAACTCCACAAGGCGAATACAAACTAACGCTACACTGGTGAGTCTTCTCTTTCTTTTCTTAACACATATAGTCTCTCCATGTCGTCAATCGGTTGTCAATATCCGGTTGTTTTAACAGACGATTTTTAGATTTAAAAAAAAAATAAAACTAACTCCTAACCCTAACCCCTAACCCTAAACCCTAACAAACAACCAGATATCGACGGTGTAAATGAAAAACATGTCCTTTCTTAATCGAGATCAAAAAGGGGTGCCTAAAGGTAATATGGTCCTTAACTATAAATTTTATAAACAGAATGCCATTTGGTATGACGTTTAATGGCCACCAAAGGAGGCAATTAAGAGGATAATAGTGAATTTAGATTTATAATTCCTAAACAGCCTGGAATGTCTTCAATATTGCCAGTTGTGTGTTTTAGTCGGGCTAGAGGTACAAATTGATTTTGTGGACATTAATTTTCACATTGATTAGTAAACCGCTGTGTAATGACTCGGCAAATCTTTTCCGGATGAAACCATACAATGGCTGAAAATGTTTCTTTTTTTCTTAGTAGAAAACTTCCAGCTGAGTAGAAGCGATTCTTTATTGAAAACGCAATGAAAATTCATGGAGTTGGACTTGGTTGCAAGTGTTTAAATTTTAGCGTAATAAAAATATCATATTAAATTTGAAAGTCTAATGACACTAAATAAGAATGCAGATAAAATGATTTGAAACAGAGGGGGGTATAATCAGCTCAGTTGGTAGAGCGTTCGGCTAGGAATCACAAGGTTCCTAGTTCGATACTAGCCCTCGCCAACTCAGCGTATGACCAGCACAGGGATATGTGCGCTAAAGTAAGGAGCTGGCGGTAGGTGTGGCGCTCCACCTCAGACGCTAAAATAATCTCCTTGTCTAACGCTAGTGAAGAAGGGATAGACTCCCTCGCTGATTGGCTGATACTGACTTTAGGCCACCCCGACGACTTTACTTACCTTATATCCTAACACTTAAAAGTATCATTATTCTTACTTTAGTTGAACTAGCAAATATATGCACCCTCCGTAGGGTGCAAGTATTTAAGTCTTAATTTGATAAAATATTATATTAAATTAGAAAGGCTAATGACTCTAAATAAGAATGCAGATAAAATGATTTGAAACGGAGGTGGGTATAATCAGCTCAGTTGGTAGAGTGTTCGGCTAGGAATCGCAAGGTTCTTAGTTCGATACTAGCCCTCGCCAACTCAGCGTATGACTAGCACAGGGATCTGTGCGCTAAAGTAAGGAGCTGGCGGTAGGTGTGGCGCTTCATCTCAGACGCTAAAATAATCTCCTTGGTCTAGCGCTAGTGAAAAGGGGATATACTCCCTCGCTGATTGAATAGAATGAGTTATGAGGAGAATAGGTAGTGAACTTTGAAATATTCCATCATACAGGTAAAAGATACAAAAATAAAAATTTGGTGCTGCGGTGTGAGAAGTTTCGTAGCCAAAGAGTTAATAATAATAATAGGTACTGTAAGTAAGCTGAGACCCATGTGTTATACTAAGTAGCATTCAGTAACAATGATAGTTTGGTTTGGTTTCTTTGTTTAATGGCACATCAAACTTCGAGGGTTATTCAACGCCAAATCCATTCACCTTTGTATCAGTAATAGTACTATTTAACCCATAGCTACGGGTATGAAGGGTTTATGTTAGAGTTGGGTTATTTTCGGGATATGAGGTGTGCTAGAATCCACCACTAACAATTATAGACTCGGCGTGGTCAGGTGGTTTAAACTCAGCCAATCAACAGCTCGAATACGTTGCCAGTTAACTATTTAATCGCTTATATTAAAAACCGTTCATTTGCACCTTATTCGGCATTGACGAACGGACATGAAACACTATGGAACAACCAAAGGAACATACCTAACACTAAGGGACACCAAGGAACACCAAAGGATCATAGCCAACACTAGGGACACCAAGGAACAAACAAAGATCATACCCAACACTAAAGGACACCAGGGAACAACGAAAGGATCATACCCAACACTAATGGACACCGATAAACAACGAAAGGATCATAGCTAACACTAAGGGACACCACAACCAGGATCATACCCAACACTAATGGACACCAATAAACAACCAAAGGATCATAGCCAACACTAAGGGACACAAGGAACAACCAAAGGATCATAGCCACACTAGGGACACCAAGGAACAAACAAAGGATCATACCCAACACTAAAGGACACCAGGGAACAACGAAAGGATCATACCCAACACTAATGGACACCGATAAACAACGAAAGGATCATAGCCAACACTAAGGGACACCAAGGAACAACCAAAGGATCATACCCAACACTAATGGACACCAATAAACAACCAAAGGATCATAGCCAACACTAAGGGACACCAAGGAACAACCAAAGGATCATAGCCAACACTAGGGACACCAAGGAACAAACAAAGGATCATACCCAACACTAAAGGACACCAGGGAACAACGAAAGGATCATACCCAACACTAATGGACACCGATAAACAACGAAAGGATCATAGCCAACACTAAGGGACACCAAGGAACAACCAAAGGATCATACCCAACACTAATGGACACCAATAAACAACAAAGGATCATAGCCAACACAATGGACACCAAGGAACAACCAAAGGATCATACCCAACACTAATGGACACCAAAAAACAACCAAAGATCATACCCAACACTAATGGACACCAAGGAACAACCAAAGGATCATACCCAACACTAATGGACACCAAGAACAACCAAAGGATCATACCAACACTAATGGCACCAATAAACAACCAAGGATCATACAACACTAATGGACAAGGATCATACCCAAAACTAAGGGACACCAAGGAACAACCAAAGGATCATAGCCAACACTAATGGGGCACCAAGAAACAACCAAAGGATCATACCCAACACTAAGGGACACCAAGGAACAACCAAAGGATCATACCCAACACTAAGGGACACCAAGGAACAACCAAAGGATCATACCCAAAACTAAGGGACACCAAGGAACAACCAAAGGATCATACCCAACACTAATGGACACCAATAAACAACCAAAGGATCATATCCAACACTAAGGGATAACAAGGAACAACCCAAGGTTTCTTCACTAAAGATCGCGCTCTGCTTAACACGAGGGATCTCCACTGTAAATTGCTCTCATTTGAAGCCTAAAAATGGCCACAAAAATCGTTACAATTCGTACGAAGGTAAACGTAATATTGTGACTGGAGTTTGAACACACTTACAACGATTTGGCATTCCAGTTTGTTAGCAAATTCCCCATGGTAACACTCAGCCTGTACATAACTTAGACGGGTGACTATTTAAGGACAGTAGGTATCATAAGCAATCGGTAGACTGTGTACCAAACTAAGCTTTGCTTACTAATTTCTAAGAATACTATGGAGATTACCGCAGCGTCAAGGGAGCTAACTCTGACCAGATCTGCAGCGGACACTGACCTGAAAACTTAATGAGAACAAATATTTATATATTTATTCTGTTCTACATAAAAGTTAAATTCAGCTATGCATCTATATTGGATTTATACCTTGGAATAATTAAGAATGCCTGCGTCTACATCATAAGGTGTTGACGAGGGAGAAGAAATGTATGCATATTCTACTTTGCTTTATCAAGATGATATATGACAAGCGATTAACGGAGAGTCCTGAAGGCAAGAACGATGATTTCCAACCTGAATGGGACACGCTGTTTCTGAAATGGTGTCACAGACATATTAACCCTTAGTTTCTAGGCAAACTACCAAGATACTTCCATTAAAGCTAAATAATGTTGATATATCCCAAAATCTGGTTCATCTAACAGGTATTGCAAATGATGACCGGCAGGTGTTCTGTTTGCAATCATTTCAAGAAGAATAAATGCGAGAATAAATGGATGTGTGGAAAGCAATGAAATATTGAGTCTGGTTCAGTTCAGAATCTTAACCTTTATCTGTCGTTGAGGAGGGCAAAAGGAGGCTGGGGTCATCTTCCTTGACGTTCTGTTTGGGGCTTTCCACCAAGAATATGCTTAACCATCTTTACCTGATGTCATTTCTATTGGCATTTAGTAACTCGACGTTGTCCATAGCTTTTCCGTGAATAAAGTGTATGTATGCAAAAATTTCTCACAATCCCGCCAAAAAACAAAACATGAGGAATTGTCTTTGTTTCGCATCCTGTTCGAATATATATATATATATATATATATATAATATATATATATATATAATATATATATATGTTGAAGAAATGGACTAAAAGTAACATATATATATACGTAATTAATAATAATATGTCATCCACAGACACGTGTTTCGGCATTTCATGCCTCTCTAGTGTGGCTAGATACAACAACTCTCCTTGGCTAGGGTCGAATTCAGACCGGCTGTTTGCCTGCCTGATATCTTATCCCCTCGTTCACTGACAGCTGTAGCGTGCCTGGTGTTTTTAAACTATTAAATAAATACGTTTGTTTATGTATTTTACGGTCACAGAGAGATCAAGTTTCTGGAGAAACAACCATTGCTTATATGCTAGTAGTGAGAGTTAATTTAAATTACCAATTAGAGAGCTCATACCAAATTTATGGAAGCATATATATATATATATATATATATATATATATATATATAAAGATAAATCTAATGAGTCAGACGAACCTACTAAAAGTTTCGCTTAATGCTCTTCAGAGTCAGATCTTAGCCCTGAAGAGCATTAAGCGAAAATTTTAGTAGGTTCGTCTGACTCATTAGATTTATCTTTATTATTTGCTCTACTTAGGTATTGAGCACTTTTTACTTATTAGCTTTAGTCTCTTGGCGGTTTTGTATGAATATATATATATCTTATATATATATATATATGCATATAAATTGTTTTTTCTTTTGGCCAAAATATTGTACTAATAGATTATTTTTGTTCGTACGATTATATTGGTCTTTTCTTTTTTCCAAAAAATTTTTTCTTCCCGGTTGATGTTGGTAGTATATTTTTACAATCAAACTATTTGCTGTTTTTTTTCTCACCGCGAGGATTTACCAACAAGTTTGGTATTAAATATATATTATATATATATATATATATATATAATTATATATTATATATGTGTGTGTGTGTGTGTGTGTGTGTGTGTGTATGTTATATATATATATATAATGTTAAGGATTAGTGTGTAATTGTTTTAATAAGTCAACACAAGTATTTCGATATCTTTTGTTTACATGTACGGAATATTCATTAAAAAAATATCTCAGATAAATTAAAGCAAATAAAATACCGTGCATGTGAACCAGAAAAAGACGACAAGGTTGTGGTGTAAGACAGAGAGAGAGAGAGAGGAGAGAGAGAGAGAGAGAGAGAGAAGAGAGAGAGAGTCAAACACCAGTAAGTATACATTGATTAGAAGTAAAAGGAAAATAAAATGAAAAGAATTAAACAATTCGGAACAACAAGAATGGTTGAAGATAGAAAAGTGACTGTTGAAATTTAGTTTATAAAAGATAAAAACTAAACAAATGTCTAATCAAATCAAAAGCAGCGTATCAGGTTTATTTTTTTATCGAAAGACAAACTGCCAAAGTCTATTTCCAATTAATTGCATTTAGATGTACCGAAAGCTCTTACATTATAATAGGTAAGTATTATTATTGTTATCAAAATCTTGGCTTGATTTTATTATTATCAGAATTAGTTTCAATGCTACACACCTGTGCAAATTAATTGAAACATCCGCTTTAGTTTCCTTTCTTTCACCATAAGGTCTGTGTTAGACCTCTCCGTGTCGGAATGGAAAGATGACATTTCAACGCTCAATACGTTCTGGAACTTATTTCCAAATGGAGAGATGACGTGTTAACACGTTTGTTACTTTACGGCTCTTTCATCGAATGGAGTGAATGATTTGTTGATAGTAGAAATATTTAGTATACTTATCCCTCTTATCCGGTATTACATTGGAAGGCTTGAATCCTGGTTGTTGGGCAGCTGTTATGTTGACTGGCAATTCTATGATGTTTGAAGTTTGGAACCAACTTGGGTGCTGAGGGATATCTTGCCTTGTGTCATTTAGAGTTTTTAGTAATAACACAATGCCGCTTCTTTTTTCTCATGGGTATCTTATTTTTCCCAAATTACAAATGCAGAGAACAGGAAATCCATGTCTTGCTCCCGCAACGCATTCTCCCAGACTCCATTCACACAATCTGACCTCTCACTTGTCCTCTCTCCCCTTCGCCACGTCTCATCCGTACGTCCAATTAAAACATGCCATGTGTCTGCGCTGAATCCTCATTTAAACTTTTACATTATCATCTAACTCAAAATTATTGTCAAAAACTTTCCGTGCTAATTTACATATCAGGTTACTCTCACGGTTCCACATCACCACCAATACGTAAGAATACTTACATCATTTGTGTAAGTGTTTCTCAAGTTCTTTTTTTTGCAGACGGTCTCATTAGGTACGAATGATTTTAAACATATCTATGTAAACCATAGATGGGATCCTAAAATGTACTACCACTCCCGTTCTGAGTGGACCTAGGAGTGATGGCAATACAGAGGTACTCCAAACTCCCCAGATCTCTGCACCTGGATTTTCATCATCAGTGACAATTTAGTGTCACACCGAAGACCCCACTATTGTTTCTCTAAGGGAGTCTTACCCTTCTTTAGGGGATACAGTCAGCTTATTCTGAACTCCAACCAACCAGGCGTAGACAACTGAAAAGACGGACATGGAACTAAATACGATTGACATCAGTCCTTCGGAATAGCAACAAAGAAAGAAATGAACTGTTGAAAGAACAAAGATAGAAAATATTATGGGAAAGTAATTATTTCTTTTTCTTCACTAAGGATCGTGCTCTGCTTATCACCAAGGATCTCCGCTGGGCAGCGCTCTTGCTTGAATCCTAAAGATGGCCACAAAAATCGTAACAAGACTACTGTTGGTCTAGTGAAGTTGTTTATTATGCTGTTATTGCAATATTTCGATCTGTTAAAAATCTTCACCCGAGCATGTTATATTATGTTGAAAAGAATTGTTTATATATACATAATTCTTTTCCTCTGTATATCTCTCAGTATTTCGATGTAAGACATACTATCTATATGAGGCACACAGACCCTCACCACACACACACACACACACACACACACACACACACACACACACACACAATTATATACAAACTAATTCTCATAGAAAAAGTCGACGCCGTCTCGAATGTCAGGTGATCC
Organism: Doryteuthis pealeii; assembly: GCA_023376005.1. Lineage (NCBI taxonomy): Eukaryota > Metazoa > Mollusca > Cephalopoda > Myopsida > Loliginidae > Doryteuthis > Doryteuthis pealeii. The sequence continues at coordinate 25,161,232 of CM042148.1, forward strand.
CGGGATTATGAAAAAAAGACAACAGCCGATCCAGTGATGCTTCTCTCTTGGGATGTTGCGTCTCTCGTTGCTTCATCAAAAAGAAGAAAGACAGACGGTATCCAATATTTGCTTTGATGAAAGCATACTATTAAGATCTTTTGAAAGCCTCCCAGAGTCTGAAAAGAGCATTGACGTCAGCAGTTAACGACGCAGAGTTCCGATTAGTAGAGAATTTTGGTAGGAAATGATATGCGAAGATTTTTTTTGTATATGAGAGAAAGGGAATATCTTGGTATAACTATTTACCAATCTCACAGCCAGAGTAGGATGTGACACAAGGTCAATTTCTTAAGCGGAGTTTTAAAAAGTTTTTTTAAACATTTTTTTATTTATTTAACATTCTTCTTTTCTCTCTATAGGAGACACACAGACCCTTACCCACACACACCACATTCACACACACACACACAATACACACACACACACACACACACACACTCACACACACACACACACACAACAAACACACACTTGTTTATGTGTGTGTTTGCGTTTGTGTGTGTGCTTATGTGTGTGTGTGCCTATTCAACAGTGTCTGATTAAAATTCCAGGACTAGCTCACCCTCGAAGCATAAACTTTTTGTTTATTAATATATATATATATATATATATATATATGTGTGTGTGTGTGTGTGTGTGTGTGTGTGTGTGCGTGTGTGTGTGTGTGTGTGTGAAGAGATGGCAGTGAATCTGACAGTATGTAGTATAGTGTGAAATTTGAAAAAAAAAGGTTTAATAAAATTCAGCGTCGGCTAATAAACTTACCACTCATTTTATTTAAACCTGTGTTTTTTTCAAATTTCTCAGTGTACTATATATATATATATATATATATATATATATATATATATATATGCGTCCGTGTATGTGCGTTGGTGATAATACTGTAACGAAGTGGTCACCTACCTAAGTTTTGATCAGGCACATCGCTGCTTAACTTCGTTGATCAGGTGCTTTCATCGTTATTTGGCCGTAAGCGTAATCTATTACAGTGTTGTTTACTTCATTATTAATAAAATAATCAATACATTTATATTATCTAACTATCGGGAAATTTTCTGTTTCAAAAGTAACGAAAAAAAAGTTAAAGACAAAAAAAACTCTTCCTCCCGTGCAAGACGGACGACAGTTTTACCCGCCAATTTCACCGTAAATTACAACACGCATGCGCCTAAAGCAAAGGAAATCAAGTCTTTTGATGCACGTCAGTTTCCCTTCGCAACGTCACAGTAAGCAATGAGTCCTGTTCCCATGCAAGTGGAAGGACGAAAAATCGATTGGTCGGTTATTATGCGCTACAGAAGCAAGTGATTACTGAAAAGAAAACAGATGAAGAAAAAAAAAACAACAAAAACAAAAAAAATCCTTTGTGCCTTCGAAATGTCCAGACCAGACCGCGAGAAATGGTTCGGTTTGTACCGGGTTTATAGCAGGCGAACAATAACCATGCGACCTTTACAAAGCCTCAACTAGGCAAATATAGAAGTGGTTGGAGTTGAGGCACTTATCAAGAATAAGCTCTTTTATACAGAGCATCATGCGTTTGAACCCTTTGCTCTTATACGTGACCCGGCAGTGCAGTACATATTGATTGCCACACACACACACACACACACACATACACGTGTGCGCGCGCTGACCTTTTTTATTTTCTATCTTTTTTAGTGTTCAGTTGAGGTATACATATGTACGTATAGATGGTTTGGTTTGTTTTGTTTTACGGCATATCAACCTCGGTGGGTCATTTAATGCCGACAAAGTTGTGAAATAAATTCATTCTTAATGGATAATACAATTTTGTTTATAAACTCATGTTTTTCTATTCAACCCATTGATGGGACCCTAACAGCCACCTGGCTTCGATCCTTAAGCATCACGGGACGCCACCCACGGCCAACAGGTGGTTCATTGGGGGAGTTTTACCCCTCTGCAGAGGTACAGTCGGTGCATTCTAACGCCCTAGCCGACAGGTGTACGTATAGAGGCGTGTGGTGTAATAGTTAGAGTCGTAAGAAATGGACTCGTCAACCCGAGTTCAAATCCTGGACGAAGCTGTTTGCATTTCACATAGCACTAATACTCTTAGGAAAGATATTCATTCAATTACTCTCCCTCCAGCTATGGGTAAATAGTAGGGCAGACTGGGCTCTTTAATCTTGGATAGGTAATCATTCAAAGAGAAGGAAAACTGTGAATTCAAACCTGTTAAACCCCGCTTAAGAAGTTGACCTTGTGTCACATCCTGCTCGTGTGGAGAGGTTGGTAAATATATATATATACAAAAATACAGAGCCTGTTAAAATAAGAAAGAACCGTGAGATCAATCTTCGTCTAAGCAATTTACTGCCGAAAAATTGCTCACATTCTGATGTGTTTTGGCATCTCTGTCAGCAGGTGTAGCACTAAAGAAAATGCTGCTTATTGTTTATAAGTTTTGTGTCGTGAGTATGGCGGCCAATTTACTTACACACAAAGAGAAGTAAGAGATATGTAAAGTGAATAAGACGCAAGTCAAGGGCTTCGTAGTAGTATATCTATTCGCTCTTATATATATATATATATATATATATATACACTAACTAACTCCTCGTCTGTCAAACGTCTATTTATCAGACATACGCAATTATTATTTTATAGTATAAAGGGGAGGTAGCGAATTCTATACAATAATATTGTTTCTGTCAAAAAATTCGAGAAAGAAAAAAAACTCAAACAGACAAAAAACAATTGGTTTGAATTTTTTATATGAAGCTTGATAATTTGTATTATTTTTATTATTCGGACTGTTGTCCTCATCTTTATTGATAATTGATATAGTTTTATGACAGAACACGAGTTGAGTGGCGGGCATGAAAACTTGCCGTATTCTCGAAGGAAGCCGGCTAGGCTTTGCCTGGCGTGTAGGACAGGACTAGGATCGAACCCGCGTCCTTCAGAATTCGAAAAGGCGATACTTCAGCGCTGGCGCCGGAATCGAGATACCACTGTCCCATATGTGAACGCCACATGCCCGAACGATAGCTGTGGGCATTCCGGCAACTGGGATTGAGTTGACAGTCCCGTATGTGAACCACAGACGCCCGGATGATAGAAGCAGACCTGTGTATAAATAGAAGGAAACACCCAGAAGCGGGGTGTGCAGAACCGTGTGTTACTACGGTAGTTGCTAGAGGATTCGACGACGACGACGACGACGACGAAGAAGAAGAAGAAGAAGAAGAAGAAGAAGAAGAAGTCGTGTTTGCAAAGAGAAAGTTTAGCTTGCGAGACGGCGTTGGACTCGCTTCTTTTCCCCCCGACCCCCGCCCTCAACAAAAACTTGTTGAGTTAAATCTTTATCCCCACCTCTATTTTTTCCCTATACGTTTATTGTTGGAAACATGGTGCAACGAATGTAGGGGTTCAGTTAATGCAGTTCTAAGTGACAATCATCTGTAGGTTGCAGCTTCAATCCTGAACATGGGTGATAATAACGTAGAAGGTTCCCAAGTTTAACACGTAACACTTGAAGAAGGCCGAAGGGCACATCGGCCGAAACGTTGTGCATATGACAATAAACATGAGAAAAAACCAAATCCAAAATAAAAAAGAAAATTTTGTATAGCTCTTTACTTCTTATCATATTGTAATTATTTCATTCTGTCTTCTCGGCTAGCTCATATACTCTACTAAGTAGCCTCTTCTATGTTAATTGGGTCTGCTATTGTCTATCTGGTTATCTGGACTGGTTCTTACTGTTCTTCTGATCTGATACCTTGGGACTTCCCGGGACTTCTTCGTCTCTGTGTTCGTTGTTGCTTTTAGTAACGGACACTAAGATTTGGATATTTCTCAGATGTCTTCATTTGACACTAGTTAACCATCACGCACAGAAGAAATAGCAAATGAGCTCAGTTCTGTTGTTGATTTTTGGGTGTAATCTGGATATCAATATTGCTTCATTGATTCTGAGGTTGCTGATGTTTCTCTCTCTGACCTCGATTGTAACTGTTATGTATTTTCTATGTTTTTGCATTTAATTGGATGCTTGCAAAAGGAAGATGCCCGTGTGTGCAAATGTTCTTTGGTCCTAATGTAAAGTTGTCTAGTGGTGATACCTATATAGAATTGGCTGCATTTGTTGCATTGTGTGTGGTATACCCCACACACTTCATGGCACGTACCTGTGTCACGGATAGGGCAGTTCGCCAGCGTACAACTAGTAGTGTCCCTACAGTGATACCTGGATAGTTTTCTCCAGAGTGAGGGACTATATTGAGCAATATATATATATATATATATATATATATATATATATGTAGTAGAGATATGAGGAAGTGCGAGGACTTTTCCTCACAAACACTAACCCACCCACTTGACCTCTTCTCCAATCCACCACCCTCCCGTCCACTTCCCTCTCTATAAAACACTTGTATGATACCTTTAATAATCAACAAAACGACTGATGATGCCGAGCTACAAGCTCTAGCGAAATATATCCAGCATACGTTTGTCTGAGTTTTGTCCTTGTGTTCCTCATATATCTACTCTTGTCAATCAAATTTACTCCAATTCTATCATCTTATACATTTCCGCACTTTGTGCACGTATGTACATAAAATCGAGCTAAATAAACGTATTACTTTTTTTATAATAATAAACATACGTATAGCAATTACCTGTTATAAGTAAAGCAAGTAAAGTCGTCGGGGCGGCCTAATGTCGGTATCAGCCAGACAGCGAGGGAGTCTATTCCCTTTTCACTAGCGCTAGACCAAGGAGATTGTTTTAGCGTCTGAGGTGGCGCACCACACCTACCATCAGTTCCTCACTTTACCGCACAGGTCCCTGTGCTATTCATACACTGAGTTGGCGAGGGCCGGTATCGAAACAGGAACCTCGTGATTCCTAACCGAACACTCTACCGACTGAGCTAATCTAACTTAATTACCTATTTGATTAGTTAGCTTTTCACTTTTCTTTCAACTTCTTTTTTTTATTTGATTTTCAGTCGGTAGAGCGTTCGACTAGAAACCACAAGGTCCCTAGTTCGATACCGGCCCTCGCCAACTCAGCGTATGAGTAGCACAGGGATCTGTGCGGTAAAGTGAGGGGCTGATTGTAGGTGTGGCGCTCCACCTCAGACGCAAAAAATCTCCTTGGTCTAGCTCTAGTGAAAAGTGGATAGACCCCCTCGCTGATTGGCTGATGTCGACATTAGGCCACCCCACGACTCTACTTTACTTTACTTACTATAATCTCTTTAGAAAAATACCTTTAAAAAATCGACCACCGTTCCATGCAGATGTAACTGTAGTCGTTTACTCAACTTTGGAGCCTTTTTTAATGTAAGGATCGTTTGCCAAAGGGTTAAATTAATGATTTGTTTTATGGGTTCTATTGACTGAAAGAAAAGCTTGAAAAAATAATGACGGTTAACCTGATGCTGTGGTGCATTTCGCAGTTAATTGTCCATGAGTTGGGGTTGAGTGTTGAGTTTTTATTTAATTCATTTTTTTTTTTGGTAGCTAGATAAAGGTTCGATGATGAGTGTGCAGAAAATAACTGTGGTTAACTTGCCTTATAATCGGGAGAGCATAACCACACACATGTGCATATTCACACCCAGATACACGGCACTATTGCATTTGTTGTACACATTAAGAAGCATTCAAACGTTAGAATGTTCAAAAGCATCTACTCAATATATTACTGGAATTTTCATGAATATAAAGGACCGGTTTAGCTCAGTCGGTATAGCGTTCAGCTTGAAATCACAAGGTTCCTGGTTCAATACCGGCTCCTGCCAACTCAGCGTATGAGTAGCACAGATACCTATGTGGTAAAGTGATGGGCTGATGGTAGGTATGGCGTTCCATCTCAGACACTAAAATAATCTTCTTGGTCTAGCGCTAGTGTAAAGGGGATATACTCTCTCGCTGTCTGGCTGATACCGACATTAGGACGCTCCGACGACTTTACTTTATATATATATATATATATATATATATATATATATATATATATATATATATATAGTATAATATAATGAAATAAATATATAAAGGTTTTATATATTTATTTATTTGACAAAGGAACAGTCACGACCATTTGGTTTCATGCATGCGTAACCACAAACTTTCTTCAGGTTACGCATGCATGTTCCTTTGTCAAATAAATAAGTATATAAAACCTTTATATATTTATTTTATTATATTATATAATAGCTCTATTTTTTATATTGAGCACTCTCCATATAATACTGCACTTTGGCACACCGTTCCAGTAAAAGCTGAAACAGTGCCAATCCCACGCTATAGTTATATCTCTCTCTATATATATCTATATATATATATATATATATATATATGTGTGTGTGTGTGTGTGTGTGTGTGTGTGTGTGTGTTTGTGTGTTTGTGTTTGTGTGTGTGCGCGCGCTTTTGTCTGTAGTAGATAGCAAAATAAGAAGTATTCCAAAAAGATAATTTTATTTTTGAACATGTATTCGACGTTAAAACATTTTTTTAAATAAGATTTTTGGATGTTTGTTTTTATAGAAGCAATGTTGAATAAATTATTATTTATATTTTTGCTTGAAGGCAATTATAGATGCATGTATCGCATAAAATTCGATAATTATAGAAAATAATCTTGACAAGTAAATCCCGCAAAGGATGGCTCGCTATGCAGAACACCGTACAGACTGTTTCGACTTTATTAAGTCTCTTCAGCGATGTATACTAACGACTCCCCTCCGACAGGAATCGAAACCGGGACTTCACAGGCATAGTCAGAGACCATATCCGTTCGGCCACCGGTACATAGCGAACAATCCCTGCGAAATTAACCTTGTCAATGATACTAATACACGCCCCTGCCATAGTAGGCAAGTGGACGTTTATTTAGTAAACAAACCCGGCCGTAAGCTCTTCGGCGAAGTGAATAAGATTTTTGGATGTATTATAAAACCTTCATCAGAACACTTGGATGAATAATATGTTGTCTAAAAAGTGATGGAAATCTTTTCAAAAAGAAACGAGAGACGGAAAAGTATTAGAGAAGAGAAATGCTTTTGTTTTTCCTGTTAGTAGCGTTGGTGATGTGATTAGTAAGCATATTTAAAGTGTAAGGTATTTTTCTAAAGAGATAAAGTAAATAAATTTAAAAAAAGAAAGAAGTATAAAGAAAAGAAAAGGAAAGAGAAAAACTAACTAAACAAATAGGTAAGTAAGTTAGATTATAACATGTAATTGTTACACGTATGTTCATTATTATAATCTACGTTTATTTACCTGGGTTTTATGTATATAGGTACACAAAGTGGGGAAATGTGTAAGATTATAGAATTGGCTAAATTTGCTTGATAAAAGTCAAAGGAATGTGTGTTTTATACACGGGGAAAAACCATTAAAAGACAATATATTATACCTTTATATATATAATATATATATATATTATATATATATATATATATATAATATACCAGATTTGTTGGTAAACCCCTGCGATAAGAAAAAAAACTGCAAATAATTTGATTGTAAAAATATACTACCAAACATCACCTGGGTACAAAAGATTTTGAAAAAAAAAAAAAGAAAAGATCAAGATAGTCGTACCAACCGAAAATAATCGGTTGATACTTTAATACTTGGCCAAAAGAAAAAACAATTTATATGTATATATATATGAAGAAAAAAAATTATATTATATATATATATATATATATATATATATATATATATATATATAAACTGCCAGGATGTTCTAAAGCTAAAAAGTAAAGAGTGCTCAATACCTAAGTAGAGCAAATAATAAAGTTAAACCTAATGAATCAGATATACCTACTAAAAGTTTCGCTTAGTGCTCTTCAGGGCAAAGATCTGACTCACTAGGTTTAACTTTATATATATATATATATCTCCGTCTGATCAATTGGCTAGTTTCGACAAGCCCTTGCACCTATATGATTGTCCCAATTTTATTGCCCTTATGGCAATACCCAACCCATTTTATCGTATATGTGTTTGGAGGTTATGGCTAAGGGTATTTGTGTCCTAGGTATCACAATAAACTACATCTAGTGGTGAAGATCTAATTCTGGAAGTCTAAATGATGTGGAGTTCGCCTTTATCCCAATTACTCCCGGGTCCACCCTGACATGGAGCGATAGTACCTGTTACGGTCACATATATGGGTTAAGTAGATAAACATGAATATTAAAAATGTGTTTACAAAAAGTGAATCTGAAGAAAGATTGAATACCTAAACAGAATTAATAAATCTAAATGTCTACAGCATAAAATAACCCAACAAGGGTTGACAGGCCGTAAAATCAAACCAACTATCAATAGAAAGAGAGAGAGAGAGAGAGAGAGAGAGAGAGAGAGAGAGAACATCCGATACGACTCGATTGAAAGAGATGCAGCGACATTTATAAGAAAACATTCGAAGTAGATAGCAGAGGAACTTAAATTTAAATTGATCACTTAGTAGGTCCGAGTCTATTCCAGTAGGGACCAGGTTTAAATTCAGAGCTTTTTCTTCTCCTATACTGGTTGCTTAACCAAGGTTAAAGAGCCCAGTCTGCTCTACTATTTACATATAGCTTGAGGGAGAATAGTTGGATTCATAGCTTTCCCGAGGGTATTAACGCTATGGGAACTATGGCTTCGTCCAGAAATTGAGCTCGAGTCGACGCATCCATTTCCTGCGACTCTAACCAGTACCCCAATGCGCTTCATTTAGAACGTCTATTGCAACAGGTGGAGGAATTGATCACGTAGAACCCGTACCAATTTTAAAGGCCTCTATGAGAAACTTTTAATATATGCATAAGCAAGTAAATAAATCAATTCATTATGATAGTAAATAAGGACAACAAAAATAAGACTAAAAAGATAGAAAGAGAAAATTGGTAAAAGATTAGAAAAGAAAAAATACTAACATCTATTAGAGGAAAAACATAAACAAGCAAGCAATTAAGAGAGAGAGGAGAGAGAGAGAGAGAGAGAGAGAGAGAGAGAGAGAGAGTGAGAGAGAGGCATAAGGAGTAGAACGCGAAAATAAATGAAAAAGAAAAAAGAAAAAGAAAGTTTATTACATTTGAAGAACATCATTATGGGAATATTTTGATGTATAAATATTAAATTGTTTTTGTAATCAAAGAACGATTTTTCAACATATTTTGATATATTGCGGTCAAAACATTAATAATAACGTAGAGGCCTGCTGGATATAGACAGAGTTGGATGTATATGCAATACCACCATATATATATATAATATAAGGCCGTCATAGAGTGCTCCATCCATTATATAGGAGAGCGTTGCGTTTACGCTTTTATTTGACGGTCATCAGCGAAAATAGCCCCTCAGAGTGCTCAACCCTAGGTGGATGGGGAGCATATATATTCGTAGGTGAGGTACCAGGTAATGAGGTATTAGGAAAATCTGGTCCTTTCTTCCAACGGTACGGTGTTGAAGAGTTCAGGTCAGATTTGAGAGCTCAATGGTTAATTTTTATAAACACAGCAAAATGACTAGTAAAGACAAAAGGCTTAAAAATCAGGTAATAATGTGATCTGACAAAGCTCATAGGGTTTTCAGATACCTATGGGTGGAAATGGACCATAATCACTTAATACCCGATTTTTAAGCTTTTTGTCTTTACTAATATATATATATATATATATATATATATATATATATATATATTAGCTAAAAGAGTTTCTAAATCGTAAAGTCTTTAGAGTGTTCACTGCATAAAGCATGTAGAGCAATATCACTGTACATTATAAAAACAACCCCGGATTTCACGGCCTGGATCATTAGCTTAGCAGGAAATCAGACGTTTGGATAACAATCTCACTTGACGGTCATATCATTACAACTTGAAATCATGAGTTTCCACCCTGCTTTACATTTGTATAACTGATAAGATATTGCGCAATTTCATATATATATATATATATATATATTATATAATATATATATATATATATATATTGCTTGAAGGCAACTACAATGCGAATATCGCATAAATTCGATAATTATAGAAGATAATAATGACAAGTGAATCTCGCAAAGAATTACTCGGTGTGTAGAATATCGTACAGACTGTTTCAACTTTATTAAGTATCATCAGCGATATATGCTAACGATTTCCCTCCGACAGAAATCGAAATCGGGACCCCAGCAGGATAGTTAAACACTATACTGTTTCAGCCACGATTCAGCACCGAGAAACTCCAGCGAAATTAACCTTGTCATTGATACTGAGACGTCTTCTGCAGATATAATTATCGAATTTATGCGATATTCACATTTTAGTTGCCTTCAAGCAAAATATAAATATTAATATATATATACTTTAATCGGCAATGCTTCTGAAAATAAACAAACATAAAAAAAAACTGAGAGAGAGAGAGAGAGAGAGAGAGAGAGAGAGAGAGAGAGAGAGAGAGAGAGAGAGAGAGAGAGAGAGCCGGGAGAATTTGAATTGTATTTCTATGTTAAATTTCACAACCAACAACCCGTAGATTAAATGAGGTCAAACATTCTCTTTCTTAGAAAGCTTACAAATGATTTTAAGGTTTCGTCCTGCCGTATAATTTCTTCTTTTTTTAAAAATAAATTTTATTCACTTTGCTAACTCCATTTTCCCTAATCTCAATTATATATCCAAAGCTGAATGGGTGACCCAATGGGTCACGTTTTGTCTAGTATATATATATATATATATATATATATATATATATATATATATATATATATGAACGTACGTAAATAAACATTGTGTTTATTTGATATGGCTTTTAGCCGACAATTTTTGGAGGATATGTGCTTAATTGAAGTCATACCTAATTTTTGAAAATAATTAGGTTAATAATTAATGAATTTAGGCGGGCATATATGTTCAAATGTAAGGCTAAACAGATCGAGAAAATGTCAATCCCTGAATGTACATTGATAGGTCGAAATGTACATTCAGGGATTGACATTTTCTCGATCTGTTTAGCCTTACATTTGAACATATATGCTCGCCTAAATTCATTAATTATCAACTAATTAATTTTCAAAAATTAGGTATGACTTCAATTAAGCACATATCCTACAAATATATATATATATATATATATATATATATATATTATATATATATATTACTAATGACCCCCCTCGTGTATACGCATGTATACACATGTATTTTTGCCAATGCATGCTCAAGTGAATGAGATAGACCAACACAAAGAAAGAAAGCATAAATGAAAGGAAGAAATAAGATATATATATATATATATATATATATATATATATATATATATATATATATACTAGCAAATATATGCACCCTCCGGGTGCAAATATTTGAATTTTAATGTAATGAAATATGTTAAATTTGAAATACTTTTGAAACTAAATAAAAATCCAAATAAAATGATTTGAAACAGAGGGGGTATAATCGAAGAATAGAACAACTTTGAAACTAAGTCTTCCATCATTTTTCATCACTCCCTCCTTTTATTGCTGGAATTTTCCTAATTTAACTATTTAGTTAAATTAGGAAGTAAAGAATAAAATTACTGTTATTTCTTTATATTAAAGGATTTTTTTAAAGATTTATCCCCGAGTGTTTTTGCTCATATTCATTTAGAAAAAAACAAACAATTAGAAATCAATAATACCAAGCGCATATTAATAAAAATTAAACTTTTAATATCAATATGCAAATTAGCTTTCCTGTTCACACTGTAACCCGCTATTTTGTTGCATATATAAATACAATTGCATGTTATTAGAATGTAGATAAAGTCAAAAGTATTAATAAGGTATATAGCAATTTTATCAATAACTGAGGTTTAAATAAAAATAAATTCATGGTGAATGTGACGTCAATAACTAAGGGAATTGTGACTTGAGTAGTGATTTAGTTTCGGCTCCAGACAGACAAACACACAATCTCCATTATAATAAGATATATATATACATATATATATATATATCCCTTAATCAATATAGACTTAACATTATACAGAGACAATTTCAAATCAATATTAATATAAGTAAGTATCAAACGCCGATCTTTATGAGCCCCTCTCATGTATACGCATGTATACACATGTAATTTTGCCCATGCTTACTCAAGTGAATGAGTGAATGAATAGAAATGAAGGGAAGAAATAAGAGAGAGATAGAAATAGATAGATAACGATAGATAGATAGATAGATAGATCGAGGGAGAGAGAGAGAGATAGAGATATATAGATAGATAAAGATAGATAGATAAAGATAGAGAGAAAGAGGGATAACGAGAGAGAGGGAGAGAGAGAAAGAGATATAACAAGAGAGAGAGAGAGAGAGAAAGAGAGAGAGAGAGAGAGAGAGAGAGAGGGGGAAAGAGATATAGATATATAGATAGATAGATATACAGAGAGATAGATAGATAGCGAGAGAGATAACGATATATATATATATATATATATATACATATATATATATATATATATATATATAGATAGATAGATAGATAGATAAAGATAGATAGAGAGAGAGAGAGAGAGAGAGAGAGAAAGATAACGAGAGGGAGATGATGAGAGAGAGGGAGATAACGAGAGAGAGAGAGTGAGATAGATAGATAGATAGAGAGAAAGAGAGAGAGAGAGAGAGATAACGATAGATAGATAGAGAGAGAGATGGATAGATAGATAGATAAAGTTAGATAGAGAGATAGATAGATAGATAAAGAGAGAGAGAGAGAGTGAGAGATAGAGAAAGATATATATATATATATATATATATATATATAGATAAAGTTAGATAGAGAGATAGATTGATAGATAAAGATAGAGAGAGAGAGAGAAGAGAAAGAGAGATAAAGAGAGAGAGAAGAGAGAAAGAGAGATAACAAGAGAGAGAGAGAGAGAGAAAGAGAGAGAGAGAGAGAGAAAATATATATATATAGATAGATAGATAAAGATAGATAGATAGACAGAGAGAGGGATAATCAGAGAGAGATGATGAGAGAGAGGTGGATAACGAGAGAGAGAGTGAAAGAAAGAGATATAGATAGATAGATAGAGAGAAAGAGAGAGAGAGAGAGAGAGAGAGAGAGAGAGAGAGAACTGGAGAGGGTGGTAGATCTGGCATAAACATCAAACATTTAGTACAAACCATAGATCAGAGAGTTAGAGACCAACCGTCGCCTGGGGCATTGGCCAATCACAGCGGGATTTTCTTAGTTGGGTATCTCGACGAGACAATCCTCCAGCTTCTTGTCACTTCCTGTTTAAATGACGAGAAATCAAGAGATTCGGTGACCCCACAGTTGTCCCCCACCCCCAAAGAAACTCAACCCGATTGCAATCATCAGTGAATATCAATAGTCAAAGTTTCGATAACTTTAATGTGGCACAGTCAGGTCATGCGTCAAATTGGGTGGAATCAAGGTTGCTTGTAATCAGACGTGATTACAACTCACCTGACGATCGTCGCCTTGAAACTCAGAGTCGGGAGTTTTTGGTCTCCCTTAGGTTTTTATAATTAATAATACTAGCAAATATATGCACCCTCCGGGTGCAAGTATTTAAGTTTTAATGTAATAAAATATTATATCAAATTAGAAAGGCTAATCAAACTAAATAAGAATGCAGATAAAAAGATTTGAAACATAGAACAACTGAAACTTACTCGTCTATCACTTCCGTCTTTCATTGCTATTTTTTTTCTAATTTAACTATTTAGTTAAAATAGGAAGTAAAGAAAAATATTACAGTTATTTCTTCTTGTTAATGGATTTCTTTTAATATTTATTGAAGAGATTTTTTACTTATATTCATTAAGATAAAACAAAACAATTAGAAATTAATAATACTAAACACATATTTATCAAAATCAAATTTTAATATCAATATGCAAATTAGCCTTCCCGTTCACATTGTAAACCGCTATTTTGTTGTATATAAATACAATTGAATGTTATCAATATGTAGATAAGGCCAGCAGTATTAATAATGTTAAACAATTTTATTAATAATTGAGGTTTAAGATAAAATGATAATCATGGAGAATGTGACGTAAATGACTAAGGTAATTGTCACTTGAGTATTAATATAGTTTCGGTTACAGATAGAAAAATTCACAATCTCCATTATAATAAGATATAGTGCGCGCGCACACACATACATATATATGTAATACTGTTGTAGGAAGCGCGTGGTGTAATGGTTAAAGTCATGGGAAATGGACTCGTCGCCCCGAGTTCAAATCCTGGACGTGGTATTTGCATTTCACTTAGCGCTAATACTTTTGGGAAAGGTATGAATCCTACTCTCCCTCCAGCTATGGGTAAATAGCAGGGCAGACTGGGTTCTTTAACCATGGCTAGGTAACCAGTCTAGGAGAAGGAAAACTCTGAATTCAAACCTGTTGAACTCCGCTTAAGAAATTGACCTTGTGTCGCATCCTGCTCGTGCGGAGGAGTTGGTAAATATATATATGTAATATTGTTAAAATTTGAAAAAAAAAAACAACACAAGTTTATAAACGAGTAATGTTTATTTCGCTCGCCAACGCTGCAGTGTTTCGATCCGTTTCGATAGATCTTCATCAAGGCTTTCATTAGTTTGAGGAAAAATAAATAATCACAGAAAATAAGAGATATACACCATAAAGCAACAGAGACTCGCAGACTTCGCAAATTTTCTGTGATAATTTATTTTTTCTCAAACTAACGAAAGCCCTGATGAAGATCTAACGAAACAGATCGAAACACTGCAGCGTTGGCGAAATAAACATTACTCGTTTATAAACTTGTATTCTTTTTTCCAATTTTTCACAATATTACATACTGTCGGATTCACTTCCACTTTTTCTTCACACACAAATATATATACACAGACACATATGTATCCCAGCTATGGGTTAGATATTACCAATATTGTTCTTCTACAAAAAAGGCTTTGGCATTAGATAACCTATGAAGGTATATATGCCATTAAACAAAGAAACCATATATACCGCCCTGTCGGCTGGGGCGTTAGAATGCACCGACTGCACCTCTGCAGACTCCCCCAATGGGGCCACCTGTTGGCCGTGGGTGGCGACCCATGATGCTTAAGGATAGAGCCCAGGTGGATGAGCAGTTCATGACATGCCATACTCCACTTTGGCCCATCTTGGCAAGCCCCAACCCCTTTTTATCATATGGGTGCTAGAAGGCGGTGGCTGGGCCTTCAGGTCCTGGAATGACGTTAAACTCTATTATGGTGAGGTTCCAGTTTTGGAGGATTGTGGAATGTGGAGACCCCCTTCATCACCATTGCTCCTGGTACACTCTGACCCGGAGTGGTAGTACCTGTTAGGGTCACATCTATGGGTAATAGAAAATGTTTTATAAAAATTGTATCCATTAAGAATTAATTTATTTCAAAACTTTGTCGGCATTAAATGACCCTCTGAGGTTGATATGCCGTGTTTGTTCTTTTTTTTCTTTCTTTTTTCTTTCTTTTTCTTTCTTTCTTTCTTTCTTTCTTTCATCTATCCTTTTTTTTTATTTTCCTCTTCATTCTTTCCTCTTTCCATTTCTCCTTTTTCTATTTTCTTTCTTCAAGTCTACTTTTCTTTTTCTCATTTTCTTTATTTCATATCTCCTTTTCCTTTCCCATTTTTTTCATTATTTTTCTTCTTAAATTTCATTTGTATACAAACCATTTTCTTCATTTAAATCTTGCCAATATTTCTCCGATATTCAACAGGTTTTCCGGCACTAATTCCTTTTATTTATAAAAATCCCCTTAATAGGATTATTTGAACGTGGTTAGATTGCAAAAATCAAGGCCCGACTAAATTTCACATTCAAATCAGAAAGGCAATATTTAGTCGGTATATATTGTTGCAAAGTTTCTCTAATAAATTTATCTTTCATTTGCATTCATTGAAATCAGCAGAGTCAAGTCAGCAAAATTAGCTAGTGCTGCTGCTGCTGCTGCTGCTGACAATTTTGAATAACTAAAATTCCCAAACATTGACTGAATTCAAAAGTATTGCATCGAAAACAAAAAGAGGGTAATTTTAACCTTTAGTTGTCAAGATTCCTAGCAAATAAGGCAATTAGAGTAACCTCCATTGACTTTCACTTTGAAACAAGCCGGTAGCTATTTTGAAATGCGAAATAAACAAAACTTTTTCGAAAACAATACAACTGCATGCTTTAACACAAAAGTATCATAAAATGTGTTCTTAATAAAAATAAAGTTCATTTCAGATAATTTTATGCTAGGAATTTAGCCAACTGACTTTCACTGACTAAGTTCATTTCAGATAATGCGCACGAATTATGACTGTAAGTGTTTTAACATTTAAATAACGGTATGGTAATTGCAAAGTTACCATTGACCGTTATAGAAGTTATTGACAATAGTTAACCTTTCACTGAATTAGCCGCTTATTTCTCATTAGCAAGGGGGGAGAGCGTGTGAAGGTAACTTAGTTACTTAGTTAGAATTTGGCGGTTAGTCAAAGGGAACGGACGTGAGGGTCGTTTGTTCCGAGTAAGCCATTTGTAAGCCACTCTGAAAAAAAAATGAATATCTACTATTTAAAATACTAAATGCAAAAAAAAAATCCATGTTGTTATCATCTAAATATAATTTTTTAAAATATCTTCACGAATATACATCAAATCTTCGTTATTTTTGCTTAAAAACCAAGCCCTGGTGATATTTAATGTGTATATATATTTACGTTGTCGTTAGTTGTTTTATTTTTGATGTTTCCTCCGGACATACAGATACACACAACTGCCCTTTATATATGTATAGATTTTCAACATTACTAGGTAGATACTTTAACTATATCACTATTGTGTTACTATATTAAAAGCAGTATAAAAGAGTTTTATAATTTTGCTTGAAGCATTGTATTTATATTGGTTTGGAAGTTGGTTTTGAAGGCTACCACAATGCAAGTGTACAGAAAAATAAGGTAACTATGTTGTTTGTTAACCTTTATTTATTCTTAATATTTCGAGATAAAATCTCTTTTGACAGAAGATTTCTGAAACTGAGGCTGTTGCTAGTGACTGTCCCTTCTGTCTTTGTGTCTTATATCTTCCAAATTAGACTTAAAGTTTCTGCTTTTAGTGGATGGTTTTGAAGGTTATCATAATGCAAGTGTACAGTAAAATGAGGTAACTATGATGTTGTTTGTTAACCTTGATTTATTCTTAACTAGCAGCGGCTACCCGGCGTCGCCTGGGTAGAGGGGATTTTTTAAAGTTAGTCCCGTAGATCCATTATGACTGAATCGTGAGTTGAATCCTCGTGGGATGCTCCATTTAAATCCTTATGTAAAAAAAAGAAATAAACCTTGCATTGATCCAGCTACTCTGAAAAGAAATGTTAATGTCTACTATCTAAAATATTAAATAAAAAAAAAAAAAAAAATCCATGCTGTTATCATTTAAATTTTATTTTTTAATTATCTTCACGAATATAAATCAAATCTCAATATAATTCTTTTAAGATCTAACAGTTGTATATCTAATATTTAAAACTCAATAATTAAAAAACCAAATTAATAGTAGTTAACATGAAAAAAATTGATTGTTTTGATCTTCCGTAACTTTGATGACGTTTTAGCTAGGAACGCCTTTAAATCCGCTGTACATTTCTAATGCTATCTTATCGTAATTGCACAAATAACTGTCTTCTAAAATATAAATCAAATTGTAGTGAGATAGCCAATGGCGTGTTATCTCATTTACATATGTGTATTACAGCAGGAGATATATAGAGACTGTTTAGAGGACTGGGATGAAATTAGCGACTTGATGCTAAGACCTGAGCTACGAGCACGCTCGAAGAATTATTGATACTACTACAACAGAGAATACGAAACCACACCTCACAACACAAATTTCATTATTTTTTGCTTTAAAACCCAGACCTGGTGATATTTAATACGTATATCTATTTGCTTTATCTTTAATTATTTTATTTTCGAAGTTTCCTCCAGACAAAAATTAATGCAAATTCCTTTATATATACTAGCAAATATATGCACCCTCCGGGTGCAAGTATTTAAGTTTTAATGTAATAAAATATCGTATTAAATTAGAAAAGCTAATGAAACTATATAAGAATACAGATAAAAAGATTTGAAACAGAGGGAGTATAATAAAAAATGGAACAACTGAAACTTACTCTTCCATCACTCTCATCTTTCATTGTTATTTTTTCTCATTTAAGTATTTAGTTAAATAGGAAGTAAAGAATAAAATGACAGTTATTTTTTCTTGTTAATGGATTTCATTTAAGATTCATTGAAGAGATTTTTGCTTATATTCATTAAGATAAAACCAAACAATTAGGAATCAATAATACTAAGCACATATTTATTAAAATCACATTTTTAATATCAATATGCAAATTAGCCTTCCCGTTCACACTGTAAACAACTATTTTGTTGTATATATAAATATAATTGCATGTTGTTAGTATGTAGATATGGTCAACAGTATTAATAATGTAAAACAATTTTATTAATAATTGAGGTTTAAATAAAAATAAAATCATTGGGAATGTGATGTCAATAATTAAGGGAATTGTGACTTGAGTAGTAATATAGTTTCGGTTACAGACAGACAAACACACAATCTCCATTATAATAAGAAGATATATAGATAGATAGATATTTCGAAATATTAAGACTATATCAAGGTTAACGAACAACATCATAGTTACCTTATTTTCCCTTACACTTGCATTATGATAGCCTCCAAAACCAACCACTAAAAGCAGTACCTTTACGTCTAATTATTATCATGGGGACAGGGACAAGGGGCACCTTTGTTTGGATTGTGGTTTTGAAATCGAGTAGCTTTAATCCGGTCCTGTATGTAACCAAGTCTAACCTGTCACGCTATTTGTAGAGGAGGTGGGCGCCGTAAACTAACTCTCACTTTTCTGACAGATACCTCGAATGGATATACTTAGGACGACACCTCTGTCGACCGAATAGGTTATAAAAAATATCCATCCATCCACTTATAGATCTATTTATTGGCAATGACAGACTCGTAAAATATCCGGACAACTATAAAAATATTGCACTAAACTCAAACGCAGCCAAAGTCGATCCAAGTGGGACACGGTGGCTTTTCAGAGGTAACTCGCAACCGTTCACAGACAGACAGACTCGACTGTTCACATAAAAAATAATGAAAAGCGACTAACACCAAACCTGGCGCGCTAATTTATGCTCTTCGGGTCACCGGCCTACATAGGTCTTATTTGGCAATAGGGAGAAATAGAGTGACTTATGGCTAACAGGTTGAGAGCAAAACAGCAAAATCAAAACAGAAGTGGAAAAAAAGGAAGAAAACGAAGCAACAAGAAGGAAAGGGTGTAAACAGATGTATATATAAAAAAAAGAATGAAACAGGAAAATTCCTTAGAAATATACTCGGAAAAAGAAGCGATGAACGATAGTGAATAATGGTTTGGTAAGTTTTAAAAAAACAGCGATATATGGCTGGAGCTTAAAATGAACAATACAACCGAACGAATTATGTGAGAAATGCAATAAAACAAAGTAATTGTCTAGGTGAGCTTAAGACAGACTATTAATTATGCGTAGACAGCGACAGCGTTAAAGTCGGTCTGACAAAGGATACACGCGTGAAATATTACTGATTCATTAGATGGTGAAATGGATTCTGTAAACGAGGAAACATGTATATGAATACCTTCAATGTAAAGAAACACTAATTCTTAGAAAAAGCTGGCAACTGATTCGGATTTGTCTTTTGCAATGCAAATATGAAATATGAAATATAAATTCCTCTGTGAGACTTCATTTTACTTTTTGAAAAGCCTGATTATAGAATAGTTTTATTCTGACTTTCTCCATCCAATATATATATATATATATATATATATATATATATATATATATGAATATATATATACATATTTATATATAAAAAGGACGCGTAAAAGCATATGCATGTTGTAAAATATTTTTTTTTTCTTAAAAAGAAAAGTAAGGGTACCCTAGTAAAATTTAAAATCTAAAATGATTTTATCTTTTTTTCGTTCAATGCTCCTCATATATATATATATATATATATATATATATATATATATATATATATATATATGTATATATATATATATATATATATATATGTATATATATATATATATATATATATATATATATATATATATATGTATATATATATATATATACATATATATATATATATATATATATGTATATATATATATATATATACATATATATATGTATATGTATATATATTTGGATGGATATATATATATATATATATCCATCCATATATATATATATATATATATATATATATAATCAAAAGGTAAATTGGAGGCTGTGGTATAATGGTTAGAATCGTAGGAAACGGAGTCGTCGTCCCGAGTTCAAATCCTAGACGAAGCTACAGTTCACATAGTGCTAATACCCTTGAGAAATGTATGAATTCAAAGACTCTTCCTGCAGCAAGGGGTAAATAGCAGGGCAGACTCGGCTCTTTAACCTTGGTTAGGCAACCAGTCTAGGTGAAGGAAAACTGTGAATTCAAACCTGTTAGACCCCGCTTAAGAAGTCGACCTTTTGTCACATCCAGCTCGTGCTAAGCAGAGGTTGGTAAATATATCTATATACAAAAATACAGAGCCTTTCAAAATAAGAAAAAAAACATGTGATCAATCTTCATCTAAGCAATTTACTGCCGAAGAGTTGTTCACATTCTGATGTGTTTCGGCATCTCTGTCAGTAGGTGGAGCATTAAAAATGATTCCTGCTTATTGTTTATAATTTTTGTGTCGTGAGTAAGGCGGCCAATTTACTCACACACAAAGAGAAGTAAGAGATATGTAAAAGGAATAAGACGCAACTCAAGGGCTTCGTATTAGTATATTTATTTGCTCATATATATATATATATATATACTCGGGAACTGAACTTTGGTGGACTTATCCACCAATTCCACCAAAACATTAAAAAGTTGTCCAGAAAATTAAGAAAAGATCAAAATAAAATTTTTTAACAGATGTGCCTTTTGTTTAATTCTACATGTATAAATGAAGGAATGCTGCCCAAATACACACACACACACACACACACACACACACACACACACACACATATATATATATATATATATATATGGTAGAAATGTGAGGAGGTTAATCCGACAGTATGTGGAGAAAAGTAGACAAACACGGGATGTTATGGAAACTTGATGTTTATTGTCGACGGTGCAACGTTTCGGTCTCTTATTAGACCATCTTCAGGACTTGGATATAGTTCTTACTCCAATGATGAACCATTTTTGAGAATTTCCATCATTGGAGTAAGAACTACATCCAAGTCCTGAAGATGGTCTAATGAGAGACCGAAACGTTGCACCGTCGACAATAAACACGTTTCATAACTCACCCGTGTTTGTCTATTTCTCCACAGCACACACACCACACCACACATCACAGCATAAACATATATAGCTGTACAACTCGTCGTCTTGTCTGTCTAACATCTATTTATCAGACATACGCAATTATTATTTTATAGTATAAAGGGAGTAAGCGAATTCTATACAATAATGATGTTTCTGTTAAAGTTTTGAACTCCGCTTGGGGTGGTTTCTACTAGATAGTCTCAGTCCTAATTAGTGATCTCTTTCACTAATCTTTTCTAATTCTACTAATTATTGTAATTTTGGTTGAGTCAATAAATTAGATGGTAAAATATATATATTGTTGTGAATGTAAAAACATTTTTGCTTGAAGGCAGTACAATGCGGTATATCGTATAAATCGATAATTGATGAAATAATCATGACAAGCAACTCGGCAAATATTGAGCCCTACGTAGAACATCGTACAGCGTTTCAACTTTATAGTCTCATCAGCGATGTATACTTACGATTTCCCTCCGGCCAGAAATCGAAACCGGGAACTCAGCCTGATATACGCATTGTAACTGCCTTCAAGCAAAAAAATATAAAGAATATATACTTTACTCAACAATGCTTCTAAAGCTATCGTGTAATCTCATTCCTTCACGCCGGAGCATACGCCTAATTTGCGAACTTCTCAACGTCCACTCTACTTTGTATAGTAGTAGTAATAGTGACTTATTTACCCTGTGACAAGCTAATTTGCATGTATCGTTTGCTGCGTATCGGTGCCCAGCGGTAGCAGTCTCTGGACTCTGCAGCTGGTTCGTTTCGTGATCTGTCGGAGGAATCGTAAGTATACATCGCTGATGAGACTTAATAAGTTGAAACAGCTGTACGATTGTTCTACGTAGAGCTCGATATTGCGGAGTTCGCTTGTCTTGATTATTTTCATTAATTATCGAATTTATACGATATACGCATTGTAACTGCCTTCAAGCCAAATAAAAAATATAAAATAAAATATACTTTACTCAACAATGCTTTAAAGCAAATTATCTTAATCTCATATATTATAATATTTATAAAATATTAAAATTTGAAGCAATACAATGCGTGTTATAAAAATAAAAACAAAAGATGTTGTTTTTTTTGTTATCTTATCGAATTTCGAAAGAAACTTTATCATCAGTAGACGAAATCAAATGGACGTGCTTAAGTTGTTTTTTTTGCGTGGTGATACTTTTTTTCCTTCTTTTTTTCCTCTTCTTCTTCTTGTTCTCCCTTTCTCCTCTTCCCCCTTTTTATGTTATGAATGAAATGGCGAATAACTGCAATTCCTCTCTTTGTTTTTTCTAAATATTTTTTGAAACGAATGCTTTAAGATCCTACTTGTATAGTGTAAATACTTGAATATTGTATGTTATGCAATCCCGGTCAAAATTCGACAAGTGCGTTGGGCAAACATGTAGGCGGAGGCACAATGGTATCCATTCCAAATCAATTAATGAAAAGTTGGTTATGCGAAGATTTTGTTATCTTTGCTTTCATTTCTTTCTTTCTTTTAATTGTTGATTCTTTCTCTTTCTCTTCCCTTCTCTAATTTTCTATTTTATTTATTTATGTTATTCTTTTTCAGTTGATAAATTTTTAAATTATATTACATACTTAGACAATGCTTCAGCAAGTTAGCAACTTAGCTTCATATATATAGTAGTATATTTGTATAGTATATAATATCAATATATATATAATATAGTATATATATATTATATATTTATACTATTTGAAGTTCGTAAATAATAAATAAATAAATAAATATATTATATATATATTATATATATATACACTCGGTTGAAAGTTAGGTAAACTTATTTAAAATCGCAATCAAATAAAGCGATTGTCGATGGTCAACGGCAGTACATTGATTTGAATAAGAAGCGGCTAGAAACAAGTTTGAGCTTCTTGTCTGTTGTCGGCTTACAAATTAATTTACCACTGCATAAGATGACATCCGTTTCTTCTTTGACTACAAAGGCGCAGATTCTTCTACTTAAGTATTGGATTTGATGATTTTGATCATTTTGTTTAATGCCGAAAAGCCTTTTTCTTAAAAGAAATGTTTACATCGTTGGTATAATTTAGACATGAACGGATATTTTTGAAGGGAATTGGCTTGTCCTTGTCTATACGGGATAAGAAATTACTTACTTTATTCATCTTTTTCCTTTCTTTTATCTATCTATCTATTCATTCTATACTTATCCAATTAGCATCATCGGTAGAGCATGACTAGAAAAATAAGAGTTCCTAGTTCGATCCGTGTCTATCTATCTAATGTCTATCGTATACTATCTAATCCTAAAATATTTCTCTCTGTTGTTGATATATTCTGTTACCTTCTTATCTATCACATATAACTCAGTCGGTAGGGCATGCACCCCAGGAACACAAGGGTTCCTAGTTCGATACGGCGTCCTACCTACCTATCTATCTCTATTATCTCTAAAATTTCATCTCTGTCTTTTGCATATATCTGTATATTCTATCTATCTATCCAATTGTCGTCCGGTAGAGCGCCCTAGGAAACCCAAGGTTCCTATTTCGATACCGGGTCCTAAATCTATCTGAATTATCTATCTAGTTCTATCTATCTTTAAAATATTTCCTCTCTGTTGTTGCTTATATCTGTATAATCTATCTATCTATAGCTGTCCAGATGCTCAGTCGGTAAGCATGCCCTAGATAAACGAAAGTTCCTAGTTCGATACGTCTATCTATCTATATATCTATCTATCTAAAATATTTGTCTCTGTTGTTGCATATATCTGTATACCTATATATCCAATTAGCTCAGTCGGTAGACATGCCCTTGGAACACAAGTCCTAGTTCGATACCAGTCCTATCTATCTATCTAATCTATCTATCTAAAATATTATTCTCTGTTGTTGCATATATCTGTATACCTATTATCTATCCAATTAGCTCAGTCGATAGGCATGCCCTCGGAAACAAAGGTTCCTAGTTCGATACCGGTCCTCGCACTCAGCGTAGGAGTAGCACAGTGATCCACTGCGGTAAAATGAAGAGTTGATGGTAGTGTGGCTGCTCCCACTCATACCGCTAATACAACATCTCCTTATTTAACGCTAGAGTGAAAGTTGATATACTCCCTCACTGTCTGGCTGATACCGACTTAAGGATACCCACAGACTTTTACTTGACTTTATTGCATCTATCTACCAATCTATATATCTCTCCTATATAATCTCACTTACTATCTCTCTATGATTGCATCTATCTATCTATCTATCTATCTATCTCACTTAATTTCTCTATCATTGCTCTATCTTCTATTTAGCACAACCCCTCTCTCTATGTATCTAACACTCTTTCTCTCTATTATTTATCTACTGCTTGCCTTTAACTTATTCACCTCTATGATTGATCTATCTATTCTATCATCTATCTATCTCAACTTATCTTCTCTATCATTGCATCTATCTATCCTATATTAGGCACCGTCCCTCTCTCTCTCTGTCTTACTAACACAAAACTACTTTCTCTCTATTATTATCTAACTAGCTTGCACTTTTAGTTTATACAATACTGTATTACTCGAGTACAACGCGATCTCCAATATATGTAAATAATTGATGTTGGTAGCTAAATCAGTCATTTATTTTACAGTTTTATTGCAGCAAATTGGAAATGAAAAATAAAAAAAACATCTTGCTGGTTTTCTGGTTTGTTTGTCTTTCAATCACAGAGCATGCGAAATAATAATACAGGGAAAAAGAAATTTCATTATTTTTCTGAATGTTGAGATGAGGCTTGCAGATTAGTATAATCTGCGTTATTCGGACTATTGTCCCCATCTTCATTGTTATTTGTAAACGTTTCCGGTCGATATACCCTCCGGCCTTCTTCAGGTATTTCTTGTCGGACTCGGGAACCCTTCTTCTTCAACTCGGGAACTTTCGTGGAATAAATAAAGGGTTAGGTTCAAAGTTCCGTGATGGCTCCCGAAATACGACAAGAAAGTTCCCGAGTCGAAAAGAAGGTTCCGAGTCCGAAAGAAATACCGAAGAAGGCCGGAGGGATATCGGCCGAACATTGTACAAATAACAATGAAGATGGGGACAATAGTCCGAATAACGCAGATAATACTAGAATTTCATTAGTTGTAATTCTTCCTTCCTTCATTCTTATCATATCTATCTATCTATCTATCTATTTATCTTTCTACTGTATTTATGAAGCAAAATACGATCTTTAAAAATCTAAAAATAAATTCTGGATTTTTGCTTTTTGTAAGGAAAGATGATATTTATGTATACATGATTTTCTGTCTTAATTCAATAAACATATGAGATTTAAATTAGGTTTTCATTAACCTTTCTAATAAAAAAAATCATAATACCTCATAAATCAGTCATTTTGGCCTTCAAAATTGAAAAAGAAAGGGGCTTTGTTGTACCTTGCATGTTACATGTTGGTATTCGTCGAATCCAAAAGTGCCTTGTTTGTTTGTTATTGATTTAACGACATATTAACTCGTTGGGGTTATGTCATGCCTAACGGTAGTGTTAGGAATTTTTGTTTATAGTTATTTACTAAGCGTAGCTGTAGCTGGAGAGTATGGGGCACCGTGAGAATCGAACTCACTAACAATGGTCTGCTAATCTAGCTTGCTACCCATATGAGGAATTTTGGATATAGTTATTTACTAAGCTTAGCTTAGATGCGGCACAAGGCCAGAAGTGTGGGGCACCCAGTGAGAATCGACTCACTAACATGGTCAGCTAATCTAGCTTGCTAACCATATGAGGAATTTTGGATATAGTTATTTACTAAGCTTAGCTAGATATGGCACAAGGCAGAAGCATGGGGCCCAATGAGAATCGAACTCAATTAATATGGTCTGCTAACCTAGCTTGCTAACCATATGAGGATTTTTGTTAATTAATGTGGCGCTATACTTATAGCTAGGCGAGATCATGTGGTCTATTCCTTAGACATCGCTGGCTTACTGCGGGACTGATATATTACTTAAGCGCTGATTCTTTCTCAGTTACTAGAAGCATCACGAATGAACTAGGATTCTCTAGACCATGAAGGATTACCGAAAGGAACCAAATCGGAAGGACTCTCTACCTAGAATCAACTAGCCATTTATGGCCTTAAAAACTTAACAGTTAGGAAGTTATACTATCATGTATTCATATTTATACTTTTTTAGTAATTGGTTTTAACCAATATGTTAGCATTATTTGGAATTATGTTGTATGGTTTTGATTTGTTTCATGTCTATATTCTATGGTATAATTTTATTTCCCTAAAAAGAGAGAATATCCTCCATGTTGACATTTTCAAACAGATTTTCATATTGTTTGCTTTAAAATAACGGTTTCTGATGTGAGCTAAAAAACCTGCATTCCATGAATAACTGTCCAAAGGTGTTCGACATGTTCACATAGTGATTGTTGTTCTTGTTTGAATATATATATTATATATATATTTGCAAGTCCGAGATACGGTAATATATACTCATATTCTATATTAGTGGATTTACCTATAACGACCTCCGCAACGATCAACGGAAGTGACGCAGGTTCAATTTTTAGAACGGAGTTCAAACGGTTGAATTTCAAGTTTTCCTTCTTCTAGACCGTTGCCTAAGACCAAGGTTAAAGAGGCGCAGTCTGCCTATATTATCTATCCATAGCTGGGGGAGAGTAGAATTCATACCTTTCCAACAGGGTATTAGCTAAGGATGAAATGCATTACACATCCAAGATTTGAACATCGGGCGCGACGAGTCCATTTCCCATGACTTTAACCATTACACCTTGTTTGAGTATATAGGTATGCGACGTTAGTCTTCCTATGAACAATGACATAATCGGGGAACCAATGACTTGTTTCATCTTCTAGACTCTCCTTCTTCTCTAGGGAAACATTTGTATGATATTAGTTAAGATAAATTAAAAAAGAATAAGAAAATCTAATAAATGTACACAAAATGATGCATCTTTTTCTAAAATCTTAAAAAAAGAAAAAATGTGGACAAAGAAATGACTTTACCTTGTCTACTACCGATAGTAGAGTAGACTAAGTCCTCTTAGCCAAGTTTCTCAAGGATTTGAACTAGGCAAGTCACATACCTGGCGAGCTGTTTGCATTTCACAATAGCGATAATACCCTTGACATAGGTATGAATTCAAACATTCACCACACATCTATGGGTAAATAGTAGGACAGACGGACCATACGACCTTTAAGCACCCCTTTTGCGATCTCGATTCGTGGGGACATTTTTCCATTTACACCGTCAAAATCAGGTTAATTGTTAAAAGACGATTTTTAGAGGGTTTTTTTAAATGATAAAACTAACCCTAACCCTAACCCATAACCCCTAACCTCTAACCCTAACCCCAAACAAACAACCGGATTTTGACGGTGTAAATGCGAAAAGTGTCCTTGTGAGTTGAGATCGCGGAAGGGGTGCCTAAAGGTCATATGGTCCGGACAGACTAGGCTCTTTAACTTTGGTTAGTCGAAAAGGATATCTCGGAATTAAGACCTGTTAATTTCCGCTTATAAATTGACCTTGTGTCATATCCTGCTCGTGCTTCGGGGTTGGTAAATACGTACAATAAGAAATATTCGAATCGTGAATAAATTATAGAGAGAGAAAGGAGAAAGCAGAAAAGAGAAAGCATAAAGGTCGCTCGTAAATAAACGAGAGTTAATGTGTGTAGGTGTAACACGTGATTATAGAAAAGAAAAAGAAAAGAAAAAAAAAAAAACTTTAATCAAGAGAATAACAGAAATAAAATTGAAATTCCATTACGATAAATCATTTTTCTCCAACAAATTGTAAAATACTGAGAATGTGCAATCATTGAGGCTCGAAATGAGCGTCAATGAAAAAAAAACTCAAAAAGCAAAATAAAAAAAACAAAAAAAACACACACACACACACACACACACACACACACACACACACACACACAAACGACCAGTGACACAGGTGCACATGGAAAAAAATCTCCTCCGAAAAAGTTTGCAGCAGGTGTAAATGTTTCATCGATTGATGAAGTTAATTTATACTCTCTAATTAGGATGCAACTTGAGGAATACGCATTCAAATTAGGAGCAAAAACTAAATCAAAAGAAAATAAAATTTCACAATGTTACGTCCAGACACGGGAACGTGTTAACAAATTTGCAAACCCAAGACAATTAGTTTTATCTGCATTATTCGAACTATTGACCCATCTTCATTGTTATCTGTACAACGTTTCGGCCGATGTGCCCTCCGGCCTTCTTCAAGTATTTCTTGTCGGACTCAGGAACCTTCTCGCACTCGGGAACCTTCTTGTCGTAATCGGGAAGCCCCAACAAAATACAACATGACTAAGAATTGCGTGTATTCCATCCCATACAGATGTGGCAAATTATACAAAGGCGAAACATGCTCTCCACTGAAAGTAAGACTAGAAGAGCTTCGTAAAGAAGTGGTTCGAGGATAAATAAAAATGTCGGGTATGGCTGAACATATATGGAATGAAAAGGGAAACCCTCTGCCCTTATGGGATGAAGTTAGGATAATAGATAGGGAAGAACATTGGAAGAGAAGACGCCTCAAAGAATCAGCTCATATGATAGGCTGTAGTGGTCTCTTAAGTAGACCGAGCATAGAAATGAACACAATATGGGAACCAATAATTAAAAAGACTAGATTAGATAAGAAAAAAAAACAATATGAATCTAGGTAAAAAATCATACATGATATTAATCATCAAGCTTCATCTAAAAAATTCAGAGAAATGTCAAGACAATTAGAATCTTACTCATAGTGAAGATTATGTGCCTAGCTGTCTGTAACCAAAATTACGCCACCACCGATGCCCCAATACTCTTAGGTATTTACATCCCATTCCTCATGGACACATTTGAAAATCTAAGAAAATTAGAAGTTGTGTAGTTACGAAAAGAATTATTTACTTATCTTATAATAATGGTGATTATGTGTCAGCCTGTGTTGGAATATTTGGTATATAAGGTGTGTTACAATTCCCCATCTAAATTTATAGACTGGGCGAGGTCACGTGGTCTATTCTTTCGATAATCAACGGCCATAATGTTTGGCTGATTAACTACTTAAACATTGATCCTTTCACTAGTCTACTTGCAACCATTGACGAAGGAACTTACAATACTGAGATTCTTTACCAGAGGATTACCAAGGATTTCCGATGGACAAGCGCTCTTACTTGAAGGCCAAAGGATGGCCCATAAATACTTAACTGCCTGTCTGTAATGAAAACTGCATCACTACTATCAATAATAAACACAATAATATCATGGGCCTTCCGAGGCTAAGGGTTCGGTGGCTTCGACCACTGGACTATTACGGAAATTAACCCCAGGCAACTCCTGACTCCTTGATTTAAAGGGGCAGTGTTGGGCTTATTGCTCAGTGCCTGAGCCGAACCCCTTGAGGGGGAATGTCGACGGGATCCACGTATTTTTCGAGCCCGCCATCCGATGAGCTACGGTTTGTGGGTGTTCCCACATTAATAGGGCCTTGTGCCTGACCCAGATATGCGGGATGCATACTACTAATTAAAAAATACATTAATAATATTGACTGTTTTGAGGCAAATCTATCTATATATATGAAATATATAACGTTGCTAACCCAAAGATTCAGAGAATTTGAACAAATTTTTCAAACAGTTATATTGTCAACTAACCTAGGGATTCCCTCGTTTCCCAAGTCTCGACCAATATATTACTCATCTCTCAAATTCACTCGACTAGGAAATAAAAACTTCATTTTTTATCATTTTTTTAATTTTTATTTGAGGAAGTCATTTTATGCCTTAAGTTTCCCGAACTTTAATACATATATGAGTGTAGGTGAATAATATGAATAGATGAGTGTATGTGAATGTTGATTTTACTGCGAATTCCACATACGCAAATACTTAGATACACACCACTTAATATTTATTTTATTTTTAATATTTTATTTTTAAGTTATCATTTACCGATTGTTTTCATGATTTTATTTATATCATTGATGTTTCCGTTTGTTAGTATGAAACACTTACTTCGCCCTGTAGGTGGCGCTCTTAGAATACGTATTCTATATCCCTTACCGACACGGCTAAGACATCCCCCCCAGACAATAAAAAAAATATGACATTATACTACATCCGGTGGTGAGGCTCCAGTTCTAGAGCTCTGGTGAGTGTTGAATACATAGTGGGTACATAGTTGCATAAGTCTCAAATGACAAAACTTATTCTGAGTTTAAAGATGTTGTTGGGAAGGAGATTCACTTAGGGTTCCTTTTCTTCTTTAGATACAAGATGTAATCATAAATAATAAAAATAAAGGCAAATATATATATAATAATAAAAATAAAGGCAAATATATATAATATATATATATATATATATATATATTGAGAGAGAGTGCAATAGAAAGAAATAGGAAGAAAGAATGATTGAGAGGAATTAAAATCTTGTAATTGTAATCTTAGAAACAAGAGGACCAATTTTTCTCAATACTATTTTTTTTAGAAATGAGAAAAGTTTCAAATTTTCCTTAAATAATTTTTACATTACAGAAGAAATGGATTTTAGAGATAAGATAAGAAATTAGGTTTTGTATTAAATAAAAGTTGTCGATTTTCAATGATCATTTGAAAGAAGTCACTCGTGACATAAGGCTAATCGTCCAAGGAAATGATTTTGTTCGGTTTCTTTGTTTAATGGCACATCAACCATTATGGGTTATTTAATACCAAAACCATCCCTGTAGAAGAACGGTAGCGGTACTATTATCTTGGGATCTGCATAATCCTAAACACTGACTTCTGGACAAATTTTTGCTGATACAGGTTCTTGCGACCACAGGTATACAAAACGTATAAGGCGGTCTTATATCGTATTGATTATGAAAAAAGAAAGGTTTTTGTAATTATTTTTCTGAATTTCTTAGATGAGGCTTGATGTGTATAATATTAATGAAAGTAAGACTAGAAGAACATCGAAAAGCAGTAGTTCGAGGGGAAACAGAAAGGTCGTGTATTGCTGAGCATATATGGAAAGAAAAGGGAACCATCTATCTTTGTGGGATAAAGTTGAAATAATGGATAGGGAAGGACATTGGAAAAGAAGACGTCTCAAAGAGGCAGCGCATATATTGTGCTTCAGTGACGTCTTTGAATAAAACAATTATCGAGATGCACACAATATGGGAACCAGTTATTGAAAATACTAAATTAAAATGGTTTATTTAAAGTGAATTATTTCTCTGAATTTTTATCTTAAAAATATGATTATATGATATCCTGACAAGTTATCTCTAGACTGCAGGTTCAGTCCTAGTCAGGGACACCAGTAACATAGAATAATAATTAACACAGCTTAACGCCTCTACCCCAGCTATGGTTAGTGGAATGAGAACAGGATAACCCCGTGGACTGAATAAAGGGTTAGGTTCAAAGTTCTGTGATGGCTCCCGATTACGACAAGAAGGTTCCCGAGTCCGAGATGGTTCCCAAGTCCGAGAAGGTTCCCGAGTTCGACAAGAAATACCTGAAGAAGGCCGGAAGGCACATCAGCCGAAACGTTGTACAGATATCAATGAAGATGAAGACAATAGTCCGAACAATACAAATAATACTAAAGTAAATTAGTTTAAAAATTAAAAGAATATCGGAAATTACTTGAGATCATTGAATTTTACACCTCGTCTTGTTTCAGGAAACGTTAATAAACATTTTTTAATGATAGTAATGATTCTCGTGATGCATCTCGGATTAATAGGCGTGCAAAAACAATGACTTCCTTATTTGAATGGGATTTTCAAATGTTGATCAACAGTCAAACTATTCAAAATGATTTCCCAGGTTGGATCATTGCTATGTTCGAGATAGAGAGAGAGAGAGAGAGAGAGAGAGAGAGAGAGAGAGAGAGAGAGAGAGAGAGAGAGAGAGAGAGAGAGAGAGAGAGAGAGAGAGGGGCACTTGAAGAAGACCAGAGGACACAGCGACCGAAACGTTAGGTCTTTCGCAATGTTCAGGTATTTAATTAGCGTGAATTTCATCATTAGGTAATAAGAGAGAATAACCTTCAACCTGGTGTTTTTACTCGTAACTATTATGAAATAAAATTTGCGGCTTTTTTTTTATAATATAATTGAGGTGCTAGTTTTTCATTTCATGATTTCAAATAAAACAATCATAATTTTTACTGGGGAAAGCAATAACACTTAAAAAATAAAGAGTGCTTTTTTTTTCTTTCTTTCATGGAAGCAAATGAGGGAAAATATTGATTTGCACTCAAACATGAAGTGATGATGGTTAATCGAATTCTTTTTTTGCAATTAAGTAGAAAAAATGAATCAAGGATAAAAATTGAAAGCTGTTCAAATTTATATTTGTGAAGAGGAATAATTTTGGAAATGTCATTTCTCTCATATTGATTTTTAGCGAGAGAATAAAAATATTCACGTATCAACACACACACACACGCACACGCACACACACACTCATACACACACACACACACACACGCACACAATATCGCCCATAAATAAGTACACATCTAATAATTTATTTTATAAAAGATCTAATTGTTGAGATTTTTTAGATATAGTTATTTACTGAGCTGAGTTTAGATGTGGCACAAGGCCAGAAGTATGGAGCACTCAGTGAGAAACGAACTCACCAACAATGGTCTGCGAATCTAGCTTGCTAACCGTTACACCACGTGAGGTGCCCAGATTTTTTAGATATAAGGTGTGTGCTAGATGCCCGCTCCTACTTATAGACTAGGACAGAATCATGTGATCTAACTCTTGGCCAAGCACTGGCAGTACTCTGAGGTTGATACAATACTTAAACTGACCTTACTGGTCATAATTACTGTGGCATTCTTTGACGACGGACATAGGATTAAATCACTGGATCTTTACCAATACGCGGGATAGGACTTATATGCTTACCAAAGGATTCCATAACACAGGACTTTCTTTAAGCCCTTTTCAACTGGCCAAGTATGGCATTTAAAAACTTTACACTAATTTAATTTTCTCTAAATCAAAGATACTATGATTTTATTATTTCTAATGGAACATTATACCATCAGCAGATTTTTTTTTCATCATACAACGTGTGATACCACGTGCGATACCTGCCCTTATCAGCCGCCAACCAAGAGAGATAAAACTGTTTCGGTAGCTCAAGGCGGTACTGCCACTCACAGCGCTACCAAGCAGCTTTTGCCTCCGGACAGACTATTGAAAAATGATTTGTCCTAGAACACAAAGAGAAGAAATTATAACATACTTGAGAGTTTCGTTTTAAGTGCAGTTTTTATAAATGCATTTACTTTCGACCGTTGATATCATTCCTTGATTTGCAGAAACCGTTTGTTGATGTTTCATAATCATACGGGGATGGATTATACCGCGCGCATATCATACGTGCTGAAGCCTTTTTAACCTAGACCAGATCCAACTTGATGCATATAGCACCGTGGTCTGAAGACGATGTGAGGCAATTTTCAAACAGAATATATCAAACAGATATAGTATTAGATAGATATACCCAATTTGTCGAATTTTATATATTAATTTATCATAGCAGAAATACCTAATTGAATCAGAAAGTTTTGAAATGAAATAAATTATGCATTATAAAATTCATACATTGATAAATCAACACTGGAAATTTCATTAAAATCGGATAATTTCCTGATTTTTGGTAATTTTTTTTTTTAATCGGAAGGGTTAAATTTATTCTGTAAACACGGATTTTACACCATCTTTAGACAACGTTTACGGCCATATTTGAGCAAAATTGACCGAAAAAATAGTTTTAAATGTATCAAGAATAAATGACATGTATAATATTATTTAGCTTTTTTATGTTACTACTTTTCGACTTTGACAAAAATTTGACCTTAAATAATCGATTTAATTATTTGTAATTAGTTCTTGAAATGAAAATCAGACGAACAATTAAGTATGTCTAGTATTAGATATTACTTATTTAAAAGTTTCACAGCACGTAGCAGTCCAAACTAATTAAACACCGATATATATTTATACACTAATCATTCACTTACCAACTGGACAAACTTAAGTTTATTGTTCTGATAGAAATCTCGCTATATAAGCGATTAAAAGACTAGTTTTAAGATATGAGATAATATCGTAAGTATGGGGAACCTCCGAGAATCGAAAGAATGGGAATACTCATAAAGATAAAAGCAAACAAATGGAGAAAAGAGAAAAATATAAATTCATTCACTACAGAATTATTTCAAGTGCATTGCGAAGCGGACTATGTAGGTAAGAGTACACAGAGATTAGAAGTTAGGATAGTCCAACATACACCAAGCTCACTTCACTAGTATATCTATTAATAATGGAGATTCGCTTCCGGTTTTTATCAGTAACAAAAATTACGTCACTGCTTACGTCACATTACCCAAAATCGTCATAACATAGAATAAATACACTCACAATTTGAACATGCAACATTAGACAGTCCTCATTGTTTTTTAAAACAAATTTTAATAAATACATACCTGGTATTATATATCTATAAATAGTTTGTTTTATTTTAACACATATTTAAAGTTTACATTTCAAATTGTTTTATTTTTTTAATCCTTTAATGAGTTTGATGATTTTACTTACTTAGGGTACAAACTCGCTGACATTGAATTTTTTACTCCCATCCCTCAGGCAATATGTTTTAAAAATCTATTTTTACATCACCCGGAGGGTGTTTTTTTTATTTTGTACTAGTCTTATTATAATGGAGATAGGATGTTTGTCTGTAACCGAAACTATATTACTACTCAACTAACAATTCCTTATCTACGTCACATTCTCCATGATTTTATATTTTATTTATACCTCACTTATTAAGAAAATTAAATTAGCAATACTGTTGGCTATACCTACATATCAATAACATGCAGTTGTATTTATATATAGAACAAAATAGCGGAAAGGGAAGGTTAATTTGCATATTGATATTAAAAATTTGATTTTTAATAAATATGTGATTAGTAATATTGATTTCTAATTGTTTGGTTTTATCTTAATGAATATGAGCAAAAACTTCGGGAATTAATATCAAAAGAAATCCATTAATAAGAAGTAATAACTGTGATTTTTAATCTTTGCTTCCTATTTTAACTAAATTAGGAAAGTTTAGCACTGAAAAACGGGAGTGATGGGTGAATAAGTTTCAGTGGTTCTATTTTTCGATAATAATCCCCTCTGCTTCAAATCTTTTTATCTGCATTCTTATTTAGTTCAATTAGCCTTTCTAATTCAATGTAATATTTTATTACATTAAAAATTAAATACTTGCACAGGGGTGTGCATATATTTGCTAGATCAAATAACAAAATCTGGCCAATCAAAGACCGCGATTCTGCCATCAGTGAACATTTAATTAATACAAAGGAATATAGACCTAGTTACGCAAATGAGTTTTTCGCTGTCCTGCACAGAGCTCGAAGAAAACAGCACGTTAACAGCCTTGAAACTGTAGTTATCAACATACAACGCCGGATCCTGTGCATAGAGCGTGAACTCAAGTATAAGTTGGAATTGTTTGGGGACACCATTAGTCAGTCGATCGGGTTCGCTTCTTCTGGGTTTTTTGATTTATTCGAGTTGGTCTGGTCATTTCTTGTTTAAATTAACTTAACAAACAAGACTTGTTGTTTTCTTCTAAAGCTTTATTTAACAACCCAGCCCATGATTCCACCACAGGGAGACCGACCCTCAGAGCGAGTGACGTATATGTCTGCTCACTCTGAATTCTCTGGTCGTATCTGACAAACAAATTCTCACGCGTCTGTAATTAGGCGTTCTTCAAGGGGTTAAGTAAAAAGGTTATTACCCATCAATAAGTGTCGGGTAACTTTCCACTGGATCCCGTCGTTCTGAATCAAACGAACTTTATTCAAAAATTCTCTACTACAGGTACATACATAAATCATAAGCTACTTATGAATTATGTAACACTATGTTAAAACCCACCTAAACTTTCTTGCAATGTCGAAGTAATATAGTACATTTCAGCACCAAATACAACAATGGAGTTAATGTCGGGGAAACGGGCATCTTTTTTAACTTAAGATTAATTAGCAACTTTCATACTATCCGCGAAAAAGAACCATGTTCCCTTGTGATGAAGCACTTTAATTTACCTGGGCACATTTTGGACAACATCAAATGCATCCTGATAGACACAGTGTTCTGAATAATTAAAAAAGTAAAGCCGGCGAAGTGCCCTATTGTCGGTATCGACAGAGGGGGTCTATCCCCATTTTCGCTAGCGCTAAGACCAGGGAAATTGTTTTTGTGTCTGATGTGGTGCGTTACACCTAACATTAGCTCCCCATTTTACCGTACAGATCCAATCATGCTACCCATGCATTGTGCTGGTGAGGGTAGGTATCGAACACGGAACCTTGTGGTTCCGAGACGAATGATCTACCGACTAAACTAAACCGGTCCTTTTAAATTCAAACCTGATCAATACACACATGTAAAAACAAGTGAATAAAAGATTTACAAATTACACACAGAAACATGGACTTAATTCAGGTATCGGCTTCTTAAAAGGGCGTCGATACTATCGAAATAAATATCCAATACATGTGACGTAATAAATTCTCTATATGAATTAAACAAAGTGGATTTAAAAATTTCATTCATGCAAACACAGACTAATATAGATATAGAATCACAATATTTCCTAAAAGGGACACAAATATTTTGGACCATATTACCTTTAGGCACCCCTTTTTGATCTCGTTTAAGAAAGGACATGTTTTTCATTTACAGCGTCAATATCCGGTTGTTTGTTAGGGGTTAGGGTTAGAGGTTAGTTTTATAATTTAAAAAAATAAAAATCGTCTGTTAAAACAACTGGATATTGACGGTGTAAATGAAAAACATGTCCTTTCTAATCGAGATAAAAAAGGGGTGCCTAAATGTCATATGGTCCAATATTTTAGCTACAAACATCTCAGGTAATCTGAGGTAAAAGATAATCGAACTTTTGAAATACAAATAAAGCAAAAATGGATATACAAGTGATAAAAAACATATTTAAAAAAAAAGTCAAGCCTGTTTTTTGGTCAGCCTATATATATATATATATATATATAAATATATAATATATTAGGAGCGACTTTAATAAACTTTCACCGCCAGCATAACGCAATGATCATCTGTTTACAGATTTGATTCCTCTGGTGATCGTAAAATATATACACAGATGTATGTATTTAAAACAGTTAAAACACTACTCCTTCAGCAGCAGCTGGCAATGGCCCAGCGGTTAACGGATCGGACAGCTGTGAAGTCAGTCGGAGTTCGCTTCTGGTCGAAGTTAGTTGTTGTGCTTAGCCACACTGAAGAGACGTAACACGTGTCTGATTTATTATTTATATATAAGTGTATTTTTGCAGCATTTTTTCTTTTATACAAGTTTTGTTGAACTGTACAGACAATTCTTGTCAGACGAGTTTTTGGTTGATCCTTTCTATTAGGCCTCATCAGCAGAGCTATAGATATAGCTCTGCTGATGAGGCCTAATAGGCCGAAATGTACATACAGAGATTGATTTTTCTCGATTTGTTTAGCCATACATTTAAATAGGCATTCCCGCCTAATTCATTATTAATTAATTAATTTTCAAAATTAGGTACGACTCCAATTAAGCACAAATTCTCCCAAAAATTGTCGGCAAAAAGCCATTCCAAATACACCGTGTTTACAACTTATTATTGAGACTTTATGTAAGCTCATTAAGCTTTCTCAACGTTTTCTTTGATTTGTTAGTTTCATCACTGAAGTCTAGCGTGATAGTCTAGCGTGGATATCGTCATCTGCGCTTGGTTACTGACAGTTTCTCGCCTATGCGATTTTCAAACAACTTAGTTTGAAAATCGCATAGGGGTGAAACTGTCAGTAACAAAGCGTCGTTGACTCCATGTTCACTCTACCTTAACTTAGATATACATGCTCTATCCACGATATTTAGCACAGTTGGTAGAGCATCCGCCTTGGAACCACAAGGTTCAGGTTCGGTACCATCTTTACCAACTCAGCGCATGAGTAGCATAAATTGGATCTATGCGGCAAGTGGGGAGCTGATGGTTGGTGTAGCGTTCTATCTCCAGACGAAAAACAATCTCTCTGGTCTGGCGCTATTGAAAAGGAGATGGGCTTCCTCGATGTTCGGTTGATACCGCCCATAGGCCACTCCGCCGACTTCATATTTTTTTAAACTTTTAAATATAACAATATATTTATCTATCTATCTATTTGTTTCTCCCTCTCTCTCTATCTCTCTGTCTCTCTCTCTCTCTCTCTCTCTCTCTCTCTCTCTCTCTCTCTGTCTTTCTCTCTCTCTCTGTCTGTCTTTCTCTGTCTGTCTGTCTGTCTCTCTCTCTCTCTCTGTGTCTGTCTGTCTGTCTGTCTCTCTTTCGAATCGCGCACAAAGCACTGCCCTGTCTATAGCTCTGTTGATGAGGCCTAATGGGCTGAAATGTACATACAGAGACCGACTTTTTCTCGATTTGTTTACGCTTTACATTTAAAACGATATGCACGCCAATTAATTTGATTATAATTAATTAATTAACAAATTAGGTATGACTTTAATTAAGCACATAATCTCCCAAAAAATTGTAAGCCTTCGCCATTTCAAACACATCGTTTGACCACTTCATATATATATATAAGTTAAGAGAAAGGAAATGAATCCGACGGTATAAGTATATATAAAAGGATATGAAAACACACAATATGCTGTTAAAGTGAAAACATTTTATATCATATTCATAGCTAATATCATAATATTATAAATCGAAATATTGTTCAATATTAGCTATGAATATGACATAAAAATTTTTTTCACTTTAACAGCATATTCTGTGTTTTCATATCCTTTTATCTGTATATATATATATATATATATATATATATATATATATATGAGGTAGGTAAAAGGATAGTGAACAAGAAATGATAACTCAAAACAAATCTAAGAGTTGAAACGTTTCCTCCGATTTATACGGACATCCTCAGTCAAATATTTTTATTGAAAGCAAAATTACGTGCAAGTACATGCGATGTGGTGAGGGGGTGAGTTAGTAGCGGAAGTGAAGGGAGGGAGGATATGGGCAGACATGAATGAAGTGTGGGGATAGTTTACAGGAAGTAGAGAGAGGTTGGGAGTAGATGGGCCCAGGGGTAGGTCAAGGGAGGAGGGTAAAGTTCTTGGTAGTACTTTCACGTAATTTTGCTTTCAATAAAAATCTTTGACTGAGGATGTCCGTATAAATCGGACGAAACGTTTCAACTCTTAGATTTGTTTTGAGTTATCATTTCTTGTTCACTATCCTTTTACCTACCTCATACTGTCGGATTCTACCACATCAATCCTATCTTTCATATATATATATATATATATATAATATATATATATATATATATATATATATATATACGTAACATTATAATGAAGAAAATAACAATGCATCGTACCGAAAAGTATTTCATTTTCTTAGAGCCTCTTTTGAGAATTTATAAAATTCTGTTATTATTATATATTTTATCTTAGACTATTTGAATAATAAATTTGAAGTCTCCTGTTTTTCTAGTCACAATTCCTATTATTATTGTTCGTAACATGAAAACCGTATTTTATAGGCACTGATGAGAGTTCAATTCTCATTCTATTGTTATCATTCATTCGTCATAAACTATGAATTCAGATACCAACACAACAGTTTCTACTCGTAAATGGTCACGTAAAACCAGGGGAAAAAAAGGTTAAAATATGATTATTATATTTCTTGATTTCGACACACTGCCTTATCTTCCAATATATTTGATATTCTGTAAGAAGTCAGAGATTATTTGCTGAACATATATTAGCATTCATCTACATAGAGAATAGCGAGGCAAAATAACGATTTTTTTTTCCTTCTGTTGGCTTTCTACAAAGCACAGGAATTAAGCGAACAGAGACAAGAGGGAATTGT
Organism: Doryteuthis pealeii; assembly: GCA_023376005.1. Lineage (NCBI taxonomy): Eukaryota > Metazoa > Mollusca > Cephalopoda > Myopsida > Loliginidae > Doryteuthis > Doryteuthis pealeii. The sequence continues at coordinate 25,201,804 of CM042148.1, forward strand.
GCTTAACTTTAGAAGCAATAATGACTGCAGATATGAACTTTACTGAAAAAATGTGCATTGAATATATTATAGAAAAGAGCAAAGGAGTTATATTCATCAGCTGGTAAGGTTACGCAGAGCTGTACAGGATAACAGTCACTTTTAGTGGTGGGTTCTATTTTGTCACTCGCACGTGCTAAAAAGACGACGATGAAGCCAAAAGGGGTAAAAGAAAAAGAAAAAGAAAAAAAATCAAAATCAGGCGAGTTTATGATTAAAAAGAAAGATACAACAGAAAGTGTACGATTAAAAAGAAAGATACAACAGAAAGTGTACGATTAAAAAGAAAGAACAACAGAGAACGATTAGAAACAGATACATACGATTAAAAAGATAAGAGAGAAAGTGTTACGATTAAAAAGAAAGACAGAAAGTGTACGATTAAAAAGAAAGATACAACAGAAAGTGTACGATTAAAAAGAAAGATACAACAGAGAGTGTACGATTAGAAACAAAGATACAAGAAAAGTGTACGATTAAAAGAAAGATACTACAGAAAGTGACGATGAAAGATACACAGAAAGTGTACGATAAAAAGAAGAACAACAGATTAAAAAGAAAAGATACTACAGAAAGTGTACATTAAAATGAAAGATACAACACAAAAGTGTACGATTAAGAAAGATACAGTGTACGATTAAAAGGAAAAGTGCAGCAGAGAATGTAAAATTAAAACGAAATATAAAACAAAGAGTTTACTATAAAAAAAAGAAACATTAAAGAAAGATACGACAGAGAAAGTATGATTAAAAGCCTGATACAACAATGAGTGTGCGATTGAAAAGAAAGATACAACAGAAAGTGTACGAATAAAAAGAAAGGTGCAACAGAAAGCGTACGATTAAAAAAATACAACTGAGAGTATACAATAAAAAAGAAAGTTACAGCAGAGAGTGTAAAATAAAAAAAGATACAACCAGAGAGTATACAATAAAAAGAAAAGAAAGACACAACGGAGAGTGTACAATAAAAATATACAATCAGAGAGTGTATAATAAAAACGATACAACCAGAGATTGTATAATAAAAATAAGATACAATCAGAGAGTGTATAATAAAAATAAGATACAACCAGAGAGTGTATAATAAGAAAATATAACCAGAGAGGGTATAATAAAAAAAGACACAACCAGAGAGTGTATAATAATAGATATGCAGCCAGAGAGTGTATAATAAAAAAGATACAACCAGAAAGTGTATAATAATAAAAGATACAACTAGAGTGTGTATAATAATAAAAGATACAAACAGAGAATGTATAATAATAAAAGATACAACTAGAGTGTGTATAATAAAAAGATTCAACCAGAGGGTGTATAGTAATAAAAGATACAACCAGAGACTATATAATAAAAATAACAAAAGATACAACCAGAGAGTGTATAATAAAAAGGCTACAAACAGAGAGTGTATAATAAAAAAGAAAGATGCAAAAATGAATGTACGATTAAAAAGTACGAAACAACATAGATGTATGTAGACTATAAACATTTGTAAGCATTCTTAAGAAAAAATTATATAACATGGATCTTATAACTATTAACGAAACCAGTCGATATATTACTTTCTTCTTTAGGGCTTATCTATATATTAATATACTTGTTCCTTAATCTTCCAACCGTTCTCATCCTGCATTAATTACCCTCTGGTTAACAATCAGACTGACCAAATTGTCCAAGAGGAAATGCAAAGATGTAAATCCTGATTAACTGGTGTCGCTTATCCACCAAATTCTTATTTCTTATGAGTGTCGTCACCTTAGCTAAATAATAGACCATTCCATTTTTATAGTAAAGAAAGACCAAAACATTGTGTATCAAACAATGACGTTGAGGATAACAGTCCAAAAATCTAAATAATGCAAATTATCAAGCACCTTTAAAAAAAATCAGACAACTAAAACGAGGGGGATACCAAAGGTAAGGTCTCCAAAATATTTAGAAATCATAGAAACGTTTATAGCTTATTTGTTTAGACCATTGTAAAGTTTGAACATGTATCTATTTACTAAACAATCACCATTTCGGTCGATCCATTTTTCTAGGCATTGTTGCAGTTTTTGTATGCCCAAGTCATATCAGCTCGCCGAGGAAGTGTTGAACCCCGTCGTCGTTGCAAACTTCCTACACCAGTAGCGGACGCTTTTGACATCCATACTTCGGTGAATTGACAATGAATTGCAATTATTTACCAACCTCTCCGCACGAGCAGGATGTGACACAAGGTCAATTTCTTAAGCAGAGTTTAACAGGTTTGAATTCAGAGTGTTCATTCTCCTAGACTGGTTGCCTAACCAAGGTTAAAGAGACCAGTCTGCCCTAATATTTACCCATATCTGGAGGGAGAGTAGACTCCATACCTTTCCCAAGGGTATTAGCGCTAAGTGAAATGCAATTACCACATCCAGGAATTGAACTCGGGGCGACGAGTCCATTTCCTATGACGTTAATGTTCTAAAACCGAATAAATGTGGGAACTTAACACTTGAGAGTAGCGTCAATCTGAAACTTCATCAAAAACAACTGAAGAGAGGCACAGGCATATGCACAACAAACACAACAGTGTTGCCAATAGCTGCACGAACAGGTTCCCTCCGTCCAGGGCGATATATATATATATATATTATATATATATATATATATAAGGACCTATATGGGTCAGGCACTATCTACCTAGGTTTTACCCGAATGGCACTTCAGGATAATTCTGACTTATTTTTCCCCAGATGTCAGTTTGAAACATTTTTTTATTTTTTGAAAAACTGAATTACCTGGGTTTTTTTTCCACACTGGTAGAGTTTAGAATTTAAAAAATTTAAAAATTTAAAAAATATATATATATGTCACGAACAAAACATCATACCAATACGTTTTGAATGTACTTAAAATCCTTAAATAAAATTATTTCCAGTTCAATTTGTAACTAAATGATAATTTTGTGGTGTTTTATTTTTGATGAACAACTTTTTTTTATCTACCATCATCATGTGTTGACAGCATGGATTGCTATTGTACTCTCTTACCACCTGCCCCTATTGGTCATCACTTCTGGCAAGTCCTTCTCATGACATCCAGTATCCACAAGTCTTAGCTAGTCGATTAATTCTGATGTGTCCTTATGTAGGTGTACTCAGGAGAATGTCACTTATAAGTTCCTTCTTGCATGTCTAGCTAGTCTTACTTGGATTGTTTGTGTGATAGGAGGTAAGTGGCCATACAGGCGATTTGGAGACCTTACTTTTGGGAATAACCTCTTATAAAGTTGATATTAAGCATACCTAGCATGATGCACTTTTTTTTACTGACAAGTGAAAATTGATTGTCATTCATTGTCATATTTTCAAGAAATGTGTATCCCTGATATGTTTATCAGAACTGCCTTTTGTAGGAACGCTAAAAACAATCACATCATACGCACAATTGTAAGTTATACCTTGGTGTTTTACAAAAAGAGATAGTGTATATAAAAATAGGGTTAAATCCTACTTAACGGACATAAATTCCACCATCATTTGTCACCCCGCCGAAAGAAAAAAATACCAAAAATCAGGGAATTAACCGAATATAATGAGATTTTCAGTGTTGATATATTAATGAATAAAATATATAATTCACTAGTTATTTTATTTAAAAACTTTAACATTTTTTTTCAGGTCAGTTAACTTTGAACCACGTATCTTTGAGGCGTAACACATATTCTGTGGTTCAAAGTTAACTGACCTAAAAAAATGTAAACCGTTTTAGATAAAATAATAAGTGTATTATATCTTTTATTTATTAATATATCAACACTGAGACATGCCGTAAAATCCAACCAACCAACAAATTATTTTATCTAAAACGTTTTACATTTATTTTAGGTCAGTTAACTTTGAACCACAGAATCTGTGTTACGCCTCAAAGATACGTGGTTCAATGTTAACTGACCTGAAAAAAATGTAAAACTTTTTAAATAAAAAAACTAGTGAATTATATCTTTTATTTATTAATATATAAACACTGAAAATTTCATTAAATTCGGTTAATTCCCTGATTTTTGGTATGTGTTTTTCTTTCGGCGGGGTGACATAAGATCGTGGAATTTACGTCCGTTAAGTTCGTTTTAACCAAAAATAAACCATTCATATTTTGTAGTTGTGAATAAAAATTGGAATCTTACCAAGAAATTATTCAAATCTTATTAATGCAGTACAATTAAATCGCCCAGTCAGATATTGTTAAGTCAGTATCGATCGAAAGCCTGACGTGATTTTAATAAGTGTAGACATTTTAACTTAAGCTAAATATAATGCAATTACATATTGTTCTAACATATTGTTATTTCTTCTTATCATTATTACTTTATCTGCTTCTTCTTCTAACACCTTACGTCTCTGATAGTCTGTTACCTTCTCTACTGGTAGACTGTTTTGTTGGTTGGATTTTACTGCATTTCAATTCTTGTTGGGTTATTTTATGACAATGACATTTTTGCTTTATTCATTTTCATTGGGTATTTAAAGAAATTTTAAACTCAATTTTTTAAAACTCATTTAAACACACTTATTGTTTCTCTATTCAATCCATAGATGGGACCCTAACAGGTAGTAACCCTCCGAACAGATAGATATAAATAGATACAATATTGGACAAAAAAAAACCCCAAAAAACTCTGAAAAAACTGAACCATTTTTTATCATTGCCACAAATTTTTATTGAAACTTCAATGTCTTAGACACACATAGGAAGTGATTATTTTCTATTGTTGTCAAATTTCCCTTAGTTTTAGTGAAAAGTCATAATTTTCTAAAATGAAAATTCTCAAATTTCTTATTTTTTGGTATTTCTGAATATTTTCAATGGAAAATAATCACTTCCTATGTGTGTCTAAGCCATTGAAGTTTCAATAAAAATTTGTGGCAATGATAAAAAATGGTTCAGCTCAATAAGATTTGCTGCTATAATAAAAATAAAATAAAAATGTTTCTGTTTTTCCAATGTTTTTTTTTGGGTTTTGTTTTGTTTTTTCTCTGGAAGTAATGCCAATGAATGAATAATCCACACTCCCTAGAGCTCCAAAATGAGAACTTCACCATTAGATGTAGTTTAAGGTCATAGCCAGGACACTAATGTCCAACATATCTAAGTCCGGTTTCGACCGGGAGAGGGTCTAGTGGCTTCGACTCTGGACCGTACAAGTTAACATCCTTGATCACAGGGGAGCTATCCCCCCAGGCAACACCTGCCACCTCGATTTAAAAAGGCAGGGCTGAGTTTATTGCCTAGTGCCTAAGGCGCCTCCTTGAGGGGGAATGCCGATGGGAACAACACATTTTTTGCACCCGCCACCGATGCGTCTTGGCTTGTGACTGGTACCACATTAATAGGGCATTGTGTCTAACCCGTACACGTCGGGTACGTGGTGAATATCCATATATGATAAGAAGGGTTGAGTTTGTCATCAGAGCAATAGGGTTGGGACAATCATATAGGTGCTAGGGCTTGACGTGATCAGCCGATAAGGGACACAGTGGAGTGTTGCATTTCATGGACTGCTCAGCTACCAGCATCAGTAAGCATCACGGGTCGCAATACACGGCCAATAGGTGGCCCCATTATAGGGATTTTACCCCTCTGTAGAGGTGCAGCCTGTATATTCTACTTGTTGGAATATTTTTTATATAAGGTGTGCTGCAATACACCACTTACGAAGCTAGGTCACGTGGTTTAAATCTCAGCCAATCAACAGCCCGAGTGCGTGGCTGGTTGACTATTTAATCGCTGATACTGTGACACGTCCATTTGCAATCATTGACGAAGGACTTGCAAAACTGAGGAGCAGCCAGGAACAACCGAAGGATTCTTTATTAAGGATCGTGCTCTGCTTAACACAAACGATCTCCGCTGGACAAGCTCTCTTGCTTAAAGCCTAAAGGATGGCCACTAAAATCGTAACACTACTGCCACAATTGTTAGGGCTAATAAGTTATGGAATATAAAGATGGCAATCATACCAATTATAGTTGGAGCCTTTGGAACAATCCCGGAGAACTTGTAAAAGTGACTGTGGGACTAGAAATCCACTGTAAAAAGTACCTAGCATAGTCCTGGAGAACGGATAGAATTGCTATCATTCGGAGTTAAGTGAAAACCAACAGTTACAACACTTTTGGATTAGCAAAGACGAACTCATAAATGACGTTCTCCTGTGGACAAATACTCATGGACACACCAGTGTAAGTCGACCAGCAAAAACTCCACCAATTTAGCTCTATGTGGATTATGAATGCAGTGTGGAATACCTGCTAGGGGCGATGACCGATAGGGACGGGTGGTGTGAGAGAGAGAGAGAGAGAGAGAGAGAGAGAGAGAGAGAGAGTCATGAGTATCCACGTTGTCAGCGTTACCTGATGATAATGATGATAATGATGATGATGATGTGTGGAAAACTCGCAAAAATTAAAATAATAATACCAAAATCCTGTCTATCCCAGTGGCAAAAATAGCAACGTTAACCCCTTGAGGTCGGGATTTTCAAGCGTTTTTACAGAGCACGTATTTATCATGCAACCGGAAGTGCCATGTATTCTAAACATTTAGAACTATATTAAATAGAAAAGACATTACTGGGGATGAGCGGGATTAGGCAGGTAGGTTTGTGTGTTAAACATGTCATCCGGGTCCCTGCGCTCATGTGTGCTTAGTCATCATTCATTCTAAAGAATTTAAAAATCTTTAAGACAAATCTGAATGCTTTTTCATAAGAAATTTCACTAAGAAATTAAATGACCTGTTTACCAACTGTAATTTTTCGTATTATTCACAACGGATGATATTCACGGGATTAATTTTTTTTCTAATATATTGCCATGAGTTCAAAAGTATACATGATTCAAATACGACAGAATGTTTCGCATTAACATTTTGTGTCCGACGCATTCGACAGCTCCATAAATTATCTTTAATATTTAATCAACCGAGTGGAACTTTCAACAACTTCAATAAATCGATGTATTTTGTGAATATGTGAATCATAATGTTCCAATCAGGCTGTAATTTCTTCATTGTGTGGGGTGAAGTTGGCTATAGGAGCATTTTTACAACAGCCCGATCGATTATTGCCGGCAAATCACCAGTTGTCTATAAACGCAACTATAAAACATAAATGACTATAATTATTTTGATTAATAAATAACGTAATGGTCACTTGGGAACCGTGATAGGAATATCCAAATAATGTTAGTATCAGTAAAGAGAAATATTTTCTAAAAAAAAAAAAAAAAGGAATAGGGTTCTTAATACTAATTTGAAAAATTCCAGTCAGGACATCTGCATCAAGAATTCGAAAGAGAGAGCATCTAAACATTTTAATGTTGCTATTTTAAGATGCTTCGAGTTCAAGTTACTATTTTAATGTTGCTATTCCAAGACGCCTATTCAAAGACTCCCCAACTTCAAGTTGCTATTTTAATGTTATGATTTTAAGACGCCTCAAGTTAAAGTTGCTATACTATTGTTGCGATTTTAAGAGGCCTCGAGTTCAAGTTGCTATTTTAATGTTGTGATTTTAAGACGCCTAAAGTTCAAGTTGGTATTTTAATGTTGCAATTTTAAGACACCTCAAGTTCAAGTTGCTATTTTAATGTTGCGATTTTAAGACGCCTCAAGTTCAAGTTGCTATTTTAATGTTGCTATTTTAAGACGCCTTAAGTTAAAGTTGGTATTTTAATGTTGCAATTTTAAGACGCCTTAAGTTCAAGTTGCTATTTTAATGTTGCTATTTTAAGACACCTCAAGTTCAAGTTGCTATTTTAATGTTGCTATTTTAAGACGCCTTAAGTTCAAGTTGCTATTTTAATGTTGCTATTTTAAGACGCTTCAAGTGGAAGAAAAAAGAAGCATTCAACTATCTTTAGTAAGGAAGTATTTGAGCCGCCAAACGTGTCTGCACTCCTTCGAAATCGGGTCGCATCTGACTAAAAACTTATTTTCATGGCACCCAATCATGCGTTATTAACCGTCACCGGGTAATTTCACATGAAAACCATGGTTTTAAGTTAACTGATCCTATTTAAATATTCTAACTACTGGTACGTTGATAATTTATGGTTGCTCATAAATTATGCAACACTGATAGTTGGTTGGCTCGTTGTTTTGTTTACGGCATATCAATCCTTTTCGGTTCATTCAATAATTTTGATAAACAAATGTTGTTTACAGCACATGTTTCTTAAGTGGTCATCATTTTAGATATTGAACAGACTCATTGTTACGATTTTATGGGCCATCCTTTAGGCTTCAAGCAAGAGCAGAAATCCTTGGTAAAGAATCCTTTGGTTATTCCTTCGTGCTCCTCAGTATTGCAAGTCTTTCGTGAATGATTGCAAATGGACGTCTGTCAGTATCAGTGTTTAAGTAGTCAACCAGCCACGCATACGGGCTGTTGATTGGCTGAGGTTTAAACCCCGTGACCTTGCTTAGTCTATAAATTTAAATGGTGTATTGTAGCCCACCTCATATACAAAATAAATCAAAAGTCCTCAAATTGGTTGTTTTGTTTTACGGCATAGCACTTCTTTTCTGGTGATTTAATTTCGAATCGAGGCATTTGATAAACAAATGATTCAAGTTTCTTACAGTACCGGCTGTTGCTTAAGTGATAGCCCAATTAAACCCTAAACAGACTCATCATTGTTTAATTCAGAGTTTTAAGGGTAGTTTGGTTTGATGATGAAGCCATTTGGGGTCATTGTTTGGAGACATTTTATCCATTTATGCTCGTCGTTATATTGTTCTAAATGTTCATTTTTGGTTGTTTTTCAGTCCTTCCTATGGAGGCGAAATTTGCATATGTATTAACGTCATCGTCTTTTCAGCGTAAATGTTGTTCTACTGGAAGTATTATATATATATATATATATATATATATATAATATATATATATTGCGTATCAACTTTGTTCTTGTGAACGTTTTTTTTTTTATAACATGAAGTAGTGGAAATGAACAAGTGAACAAAAACAAAAAACAAAAACAAAAGAAAAACGGAACAAAAAACAGAATTTCAATACCCAGTCGTTGTTTTGGCCCTGGTTCGCTTTATTTTTTCCAATATTTCTGGTGACATTCACCCTTTATCAAGGTATTATATAACAACTATGGCTGTGTGAAAAAGTGAAATGAAACAAATGCGAGAAAAATGATTTGAAAGGATTTGGCGTTGTTTAGCCGTAATTTTTCTTTCGTTATATATATTATATATATATATATATATATATATATATATATATATATATATATATAATACATACATATATATATGTATATATTATATATATATATATATATATATATATTAAATAGTAAATCAGGATTAAGTTTGGTTCCTTTATTTAATAGCATATTGATCTAATGGGTAAGGGCCGGGTTAGCTCAGTAGGTAGAGCGTTCGGCTAGAAACCACAAGGTTCCTAGTTCGATACCGGTCCTCGCCCACTCACCGTATGAGTAGTACAGGGATCTATGCGGTAAAGTAAGGAGCTGATGGTAGGTGTGGCGCCCCACCTCAGATTCCAAAAAACAATCTGCTTGCTCTATCGCTATTGAAAAGAGGATAGACTCCCTCGCTGACTGGCTGATACCGACTTCAGGCCGCCTCGACGTCTTTACTTTTACATACTTGTAAAAGAACAGTAGTGATATTATTTTACCTATAGCTGGGGGCGGGGCGGGTCGAGGAGCTTCAGACCTTTTCAAAGGGTATTTATCCGAAAGTGAACGTTATAGTGCAAATGAAGTTTGAATTCGCTTACTGAGATCTAACATCCCAGTACATTAGCCATTAGGCCATGGGATCTTCCTCTAATCTGGTCTATTTCTATCAAAAGAAAATTGTTGATAAATAAAATCTCTTTTCCATTCCTATTCGAAGATTGGTTTGGTTTGGTTGGTTTTACAGCATATCAACCTCGGTGGGTCATTTAATGCCGACAAAGTTTTAAAATTAATTAATTCTTAATGGAAACTCAATTTTTTTTATAAACACATTTTTCTATTTAACCCTTAGATGGGACTCTAAAATGTACTATCACTCAGAGTGTAACAGGGAGCAATGGTGATGAAGGGGTACTCCATATTCCCCAGACCTCCATAACTGGAACCTCACTATCAAATAGAGTTTATCATTCCCAGGATATGAAGACCCTCAGCCACAGCCTTCTAGCACATATATGATAAAAAGTGTTAGGGCTTGCCATTAGGGCAATAGGGTTGGGACAGTCATATAGATGCTAGGGCTTGACATGGCCAGTCGATTCATAGGAGGGGGCCTCTCTGACCGCCCGTCTAGCCTAAGGGCTCAGTGGAGTGTTGCATGTCATGGACTGCTCAGCCACTTGGGTTCCATCCTTAAGCATCACGGGTCACCAGCCAGGGCAAACAGGTGGCCCCATTGGGGGAGTCTTGTCCCTCTGCAGAGGTTCGGTTGGTTTATTCTAACACCCCACCGACAGGGCAGTCGGAGATTGGCTGGAATGAATGGATGACGAGATCAAATGATTTTGTGTTTGATGTTATCACTTTCTTTTAAACTGAATTCCAAAAAGAAGGAAAATAAGATATATATATTCTTTTAATCATTTCAATCGTTTTCTGTTGATAAGCAAGAGATAAGTAAGTAAAGTCGTTGGAGTGACCTAAAGTCGGTATCAGCCAGACCGCGTTAGCGCTAGACCAAGGAGACTGTCACACCTACCACCAGCTCCGCACTTTACCGTACAAATGCCTGTACTACTCATACACTGAATCTTGTGATTCAAACTGAGCTAAACCGGCCTTATTTATTTTTCCAGGTTCCAGTTTTCTTTGATTTTACTATAACTCATAGAAACCTCTAAACTATCTCCTTCACTCGCTCGTGGTGTAATGGTTATCATCGTGAAAAATGGACACGGTGACCTGAGTTCAAATTCTGGACGAGGCTGTTTGGATTTCATATAGTACTAATATCCTATTCTCCCTCCAGCTATGGGTAAATAGTAGGGTAGAATGCGCTCTTTAAATTTGGTATGTCAACAGGTGTAGGAGAAGGAAAAATCTGAATTCAAATCTGTTCAACTCTCTCTTTAAAAATTATCCCATGTCGTCTCCTGCTGGCATATATATATATATATATATATATATATATATATATATATATATATATATATATATATAATATATATAACCAATGATAATATTATCTGTTTTTTCTTTGATCTACCATATATATTTTGATAAGGTGGTAGTGTTTTCATATTTTTTGTTGTTAAAACTTAAATTGTGGTTATACCACCTACTTATCAAAATATATATGGCAGATCAAAGAAAAAACGGGCAGAACACCTACAATAAAATGGGAAATAATTTTAAAAAGCCCAGGCATACAAAGGCGGACAACGTAAATGCGATCTCTGCTTAGAAGAAAAAATGTGTATATAAGAAAATACAAGCAATAACTTGTTAAATAAGAGAAGTGAACTCGTTTCGAAATGTAGGCATTTGAACAAATTTTTACTGTGTCACTTACCACCTGACCGTAATTGATCCCTTAATTTTCGCTCTCCTTTTATTCCTTTTCGATCCCTTAATTTTCGCATTCTTTTTATTTATCAAAATAAATAAAAATTCATCTGAACACCGCGTGCATTAACACCAATGCAAGTTTGTTTGATTATAATGTTTTTTAAATACAAATTTAACGTCATAACATTACATCACGTGAACACGATCCACGTCACATAAACGTAAAAAATATTTCCCATCGGGTGAAAACGCTTCATATAAAGGCTAAAAATTACTGGTTTTTAAAATCTCAACCATTTCACGACTGGTTTTTAAGATCTCAACCATTGAACTCATCTGATGATTGGATTACCATGAAACTTCTAGTTATGAGTGTAAAACCATAATATTACCATTGATTATAAATCTGCTCTGCTTTATTAGCATTGAGCACCTTTTCATGCCAATACTTTTCTCATTTTTTCATTCACTATTCATTATATATATATATATATATATATATATATATATATATATATATATATAGATAGATAGATAGATAGATATATAGATAGATAGATAGATAGATAGTATACTAATCCTATTAGTAAACCCTTGCGGTATGAAAAAAACCCGGCAAATAATTTGTTTGTAAAACTATACTACCAAACTTTACATGGGGAAAGAAATGAGAAAAGAAAATACCAAGAGGGTCGCACCAACCCCCTAAAAATGGATTATCACTATAAAATTTGGCCAAAAGAAAAGAAAAGTATATATATAAAAAATATATCTTTATAAACCGCTCGGATTGTCTAAAGCTAGAATGTAAAAAGTGGTCTATACCCAAGTAGAGCAAATATATATATACAGGGTGCGGCATAAGTAACGCATTTTAATTATGCCACATCCTGTATATATAGTCTAATTGTACTTGTGATATATACATATATATAGGTATGTTATATATATATATATATATATATATATATATATATATATATATATAGTATGAACAAAAAGTAATAAGACAGACAGGAATATTTCTTATATGTTATTTATTCTCAACTGGTTTTGACCTTAGGTCAGGAGAAAATTTCTTATTTGAAGAAATTGTTTTTAAAGAGTTTTTTTTTCGAAAGGGAGCATATTATAAGAACTATAGAAGTTGAAATATTTTTTGAGGGTTTGACATGCTAGCAAAATCCGGGTAGAGGAGTGTGTGGTATATATATATATATATATATATTATATAATATATATAGTCATCCACAGACACCGTGTTTCGACGTATCACGTCTCATAACGCCTGTTACTTATGCCACCCCCTATATATATATATATATATATATAATATATATATATGTGTGTGTGTGTGTGTGTGTGTGTGTGTGTGTAGTCAAATTCAAAAATGTCAATCTTAAAATTCTCAAAAATAATACAAAATGATGGATGGGTAAAGTGATGCAATGGAAACTCAGCAACAGTTAATCTGGTTTAGGTTTGGTTTCTTTGTTTAATGCCATATCAACCTTCATGGGTTATTTAATACCAAAGCCAATCATGTAGATGAACAGTAGTGGTACTATTTAACTCACAATCATAGAACATATCGGGATGAAACAAATGCAAATCAACCTTTAACAAAATATCTTTGCAGAGAACAAATGCACGCTTGATATAATATCAATCTCCATGGTATATACACAAACCAGAATCTGTTATGAAAAATGACACGAAATTCAATGGGATTTTATGATAAAAACAGATCACCCAATTCAGAAGAGATGACCAGATCTCTCTATAGTTAGCAAAAATAAAATAACCGGCTAAATTGTGGACTTCACTGTTCCAACAGATCACAGACTGCATTTAATGGAAAACGAAAAACCTAATCTAAGCAACAGGTGACAGCATTTCCAATCATAGTTGGAACCCTTGAAAGAAACAAAAAAAAATCTGTAGAAAAAACTGAAGGAGTTCTGACTAATGATACTATCTAGAGAGTCCATACCACAACGCTACTAAGCGGCTGGAATGATACTGAGATGAGTCCTGGAAAGCTTTGGAGAGCTGCTGGCACTTGAACTCCTGTTAGTACTGCTGTGAAATAGTCGAATAATAATATCATCTAGTGAGTTGTTGAGATTTCTCTGTTCCTTTTGAAAAATATCGATTACTCGCAATATTATGTATTAGATGTTTGTGGGAAGAAAATTGTATTTGATGTATTGTTTTTGATATTGCTATTTGCATCTTTTTTTTTTCTTTCTTTCAAAGTGTGTGTTTCCTGATGCCCTATCATTGCCTTTGTGATATATCATAGAAAAGATATCGAGATCTAACAAATGAAACACAAACGCACACACATATCTATCTATCTATCTATCTATCTATCTATATATATATATATATATATATATATATATATATATATATATATATATATATATATAATGAATAGTGAATGAAAAAATGAGAAAAGTATTGGCATGAAAAGGTGCTCAATGCTAATAAAGCAGAGCAGATTTATAATCAATGGTAATATTATGGATTTACACTCATAACTTGAAGTTTCATGGTAATCCAATCATCAGATGAGTTCAATGGTTGAGATCTTAAAAAACAGTCTTGAAATGGTTGAGATTTAAAAATAAAAAAAAATCTCAACCATTTGACGACTGGTTTTTTAAGATCTCAACCATTTAATTCATCTTATGATTGGATTACCATGAAACCTCAAGTTATGAGTGTAAAACCATAATATTACCTTTGATTATATATATATATATATATATATATATATATATAATATATATATCTTTCTCTTTCTCTCTCTCTCTCTATATATATATATATATATATATATATATTAACATAAAGGTACACGGTAATACCTACTCGAGTTTCACCATAAGGATCTTCAGGGTTAAATCCACTGGATTAATCAAGATATTGATTAATTGCAGTCGATTTCACGTGTGTTTTTTTTTTCGCGATAAACGGTTGATTATAGGTCCGCGTCGAAGAACGCTGGTTTGAAATTCAAAAATTCGAAAAGGGCGGAAGATGCATTTTTTTCAAAGGATCAAAATATAAACATTGTTATAAATGCTATTGTTTTAAAGGTTTACCACAATGATGAGGATTGTCTATATTATTATAGAGTCCGTAGTGATTAAATGTAGTTTAAATAATGTATGTATAAAGTTATTTATAGGTAAATTTCTTGTAGATAAGTGTTGTTTCTTCTTCGTGATCTTCAGTTGTAGTTTTTCCAGTCTTCTGTCTATTTTTCTCAGGATGGTATAGGATTTTTCCATACTATCTACCCTAGCGCTTTCGACTGTTTCCTCAGTCGTCATCATATTGTGTGTGTGTGTGTGTGTGGGGGGTATATGTTGTAGTGTTAGTTCTTTTTTTCTTTTTCTCTTTCTTTTATCTATTTTGTTTTTAAATTAGGAGAGTCTATTATTTTTTGAGGGTTGCTATGATTAGTGTATTAGTTATTAAAGATGTTTAGTATATTATGACCTATATACATATATATGTATGTACGTTAATGTATGAGTAGTGGCTTACCGGTAGGTACGGGCACGATCGTTGGGAGCGCACAGTATCCAGGGGTTACGACCGTGAAAAAACAAATACAAAGTGCTCAATACAATGTAGAGCAAAATTTATTTAAGAAATGGATATAAAGTAACCTACTCGAGTTTCATCATCTGAATCGTCAGGGTTACATCCGCTGAATTAATCGAGTTTTCGATTAATATCAGTTGATACCACGTATGTCTGTTGAAACGGGTCTTATCTTAATAGATAAACACGCGTTCATCTATTAAGATAAGACCCGTTTCAACAGACATACGTGGTATCAACTGATATTAATCGAAAACTCGATTAATTTAGCGGATGTAACCCTGACGATTCAGATGATGAAACTCGAGTAGGTTACTTTATATCCATTTCTTAGATATATATGTATATATATATATATGGAGAAATGTAGACAAACACGGGATGTTACACTGGATGGAAGTTTATTATTGGTCATCATGTCGATGTTCGAACATTTCGGTTTAAAAAGAAACCTTCTTCAGGACAATATGAAACAAGTAAAGGAGAAACAAGTAAGGGGAAAATTTTTTTTCGACCACTTCAAAATTTGATGTATTTTGACCGCTTTAATTTCAAACACCAAACATTTTACTCTGACAAAGGCCGTTATTCTTTGTATGCTTAAAGATTTTATAGTTTTCTATTATCATTATTTTGTTTTATATTTAAAATAATAATAAATAGAATACATGTGTACATGAACAAACTCCTGGCCGAAACACGTGTTAGTAAAATAAATCTATTTCATCCATTCAGCATTTTCTTTCCTTTGTTTATTTTTCCTTTCAACATACCGTCGGATTCGCTTACATTTTCAACTTACATATATATATTTACCAACTCCTCCGCACGAGCAGGATACGACACAAGGTCATTTTCTTAAGCGGAGTTAAACAGGTTTGAATTCAGAGTTTTCCTTCTTCTAGATTGGTTACCTAGCCATGGTTAAAGAACCCAGTCTGCCCTGCTATTTACCCATAGCTGGAGGGAGAGTAGGATTCATACCTTTCCCAAGGGTATTAACGCTAAGTGAAATCCAATTACATGTCCAGATTTGAACTCGGGGCGACGAGTCCATTTTTTAAAAACCATTACACACGCGCTTCTACTTACATATAAGACTATGAATGATTACACTTAACAGATTGGGAATACACATACAATTTCGACCTTACGCAATATGGGATTTAATTTCGAAGCCATACTTGTAGAAGAACAGTAAATGGTGCCATTTAACACATAGGCTTCATACCTTTCCCAGGGGTATTAGTCCAAAAGTGAATGTAATAGTGCGACTGGAGTTCGAAATTGCATACAACGATGTCACAATCCAGCAGGGTTAAGCACTATACCACAGGGTCTCCTCACTAAACGGTAGGAATATCTATTTTGGTACGATAGCCACACTGTGTAGTTGACCAATATTCTCGGCCCGGAATACGACAATTGAAAAGAAACAATTCTGAGTGTAGCTATTTATCTAACCCGTTTACCACGGCTAGGATATGACACAACGTCGCAATTATGGGGCAACCAGAGAGGATCAAAGTCGCTATCCTGTATCAATAGATCTACGGGACTAGTTTGCTAACCATTACACCACGATAGGACAGCCTATTTACCCAACCTGTGGGTAGGATGTGACATAAGGTTGCAAGTATTGGGCATCCAGCGAGAACCGAACTCGCTATTAGTAGCAATGGATCTACTAGACTAGCTTCCTAACCATTACACCAAAATAGGACACACTATTTACACAACCAGCAGGTAAGATGTGATACAAAGTCGCAAATATGGGGCATCCAGCGAGGATCAAAGTCACTATTGTGTAGAAATGGATCTACGAGACTAGCTTGCTAAACATTACACCACGATAGGACAACCTATTTACCCAACCCGATCTCTGCAGCTGGGATGGAACACATGGTCGCAAGTACGGGGCTTTCAGCGAGGATCGAAGTAATTATTCTGTAGCAATGGATCTGCGAGACTATCTTGCTAAACAATACACCACGATAGGACAACCTATTTACCCAATCCGATCGCCGCGGCTGGGATGGGACACAAGGTAGCACATACGGGGCTTCCTGTGAGGATGGAAGTTGCTATTCTGTAGCAAGGGATCTGCGAGACGTAGCATACTAACCATTACACTACAATGAGATGCCTAACAATGCTTCTAGTAAACTAAAAGAGATATCTTCCTGACCTGCCACCAGCCTGGAATCGAAACAGGATCTTTTTAATGTGGAGAGTCACGGACAAACCGAAGCTCATGCGATAGCTAATGCAAAATATTTGTGGTTACCATCGGCATTCCCCTTTTGGTGTGCCTCAGGCACCGGGCAATAAACCCAGCCCCGTTCCTTTAAATCGAGGGGAAAGGTGTTACCTAGATGAACCGCTCCGCTTGGGAACACGGGCGAATATTTTGCATCTTAGCCATGTGTTGGAGTAAACTTAACGATATACAAACTCTAATGTGTGGTTAAGAATATTAGAAATTGTGGATATAACAACAGACAGTTAAATTCAGTTGATATTTCGCCTCATTATTGGATGAAGCTTTTTCGAAACCTTATTGACATAAGTACTTGTACATTCTGCTTTTATAGTGAAAAGGTAAATGGGTGAGTGTTGACAGAAATTCGGATGTGGTAGGTGTGTAAGGAATGATACTTTTATTTTATGGTGTCAGTCGGTTGACTTAGTAGAGCATTTGATATTTGGAGTGTGGGTATCCACACTTTCCTCTATTCTCAACCACAGAACTCTAATATGTAAAAATGTCAAACAGAAAATTAGCAATTAACTACAAATAATACAGTCTATTCCTGTTTTAAATTCTATTTTATGAACTTGTACAAATTCACTTAAAAGAAGTCCGAATAATCCAATTTGTAGCGAACAATTAACACAAGAATAAACAGTAGAAAAACAATAAAGGAAAATTAATTAGAATGATAGAACATTTTTAAAAAATATTTCTGTTTTAGAATGTCACCGTATTGAAGCTTAAGTAGCCAATTATCAGAATGAACTTCAAATTTTCACCAGATAAATTTGCTATGTATTTTAATTTGACATACTTTGTTTGGAAAATGTTTGTGCTTTGTAACAAAGAATACAGTACAAACCACTAGCAAAGCACTTCAAAATTGGAAATTGCCCGGATGCAAAAATTTATAAAATTAGATTAGATTTATCGTCTTTGTATTTTCTAATGAGATCAGTGGATATACCAAAACGATAATCTACTTAACTTTGCTTAAGAAATTGACTGTGTCATTTCCTACTTGAGCAGAGGGGATAGTAAATATATATATAATATATAATATATATATATATATATATATATGTATCAGATTAGATTTTATATATATAAGAGTCAGATCTTAGCCCTGAAGAGCATTAAGCGAAACTAATAGTAGGTTCGTCTGACTCATTAGATTTATCTTTATTATTTGCTCTACTTAGGTATTGAGCACTTTTTACTTATTAGCTATTCTCCTATCGGTTATAAGATATATATAATATATATATATATATATATATATATATATATACATATAAATTTTTTTTTCTTTTGGTAAAATACTGTACCAATAGATTGTTTTTTGTTGGTACGACTATCTTGGTCTTTTCTTTTTTCAAAGATTTTTTTCTCCCCGGTTGATGTTTGGTAGTATATTTTTACAATCAAACTATTTGCTGGTTTTTTTTCTCACCGCAAGGATTTACCAACACGCTTGGTATATTAAATCTAATTATATATATATATATATATATATATATATATATAATTCATTGGTACATTGTCATATAATACCTAAATGAGGACGATGGAATCCTTGGTTTCCATGAATAGTGAAAGCTCTGAGATAACGAGCAGGATCTCACTGTTGCGTAACGGCTTCTTTACCGGCACTAAATCGTATATGTTGTATACTGGCATCGAATTCGATGTTATATAGCGGCTTCAAGTTCACGCTGTTAAATCGGTGTACGTATCGTAGCGGGTATATTGCGGGTATCGTCACTAACCCTAGACGATATCTGTAGTTGTCGTTTAATGAAATCTACAACACATGGGTATAGTAGGAGTTTTGACTTTATTTCTCTTCTCGGCTGTGAGTGGCGAGCGTGACAATAGGAATGCCCAAGGGTTGACGATGACTACTACTACTACCGTTGGGATCTGGCGATGTTGATGTAAAGGAGTGGCTAGTGGTGTATCACCGCCCTTGGCCGCGACGGACCGTGAGCGTCGGTCACTCAGTTCGCCGTCCGCTGTCTGACTGTCTAACTGACTGCTGACGACTCGACCCCCTGGCTTTTGTATTGACGACACGCCTACGCATCTTTATCTTTTAATCTGATAACGGACCTTTGTTATATATTTCTTTATCCTCTCCCTGCTTCATTGACCGGAAACCCTCTCTTTCTGTTTTGAAATTCTTTGTTCGCTTTTACCGGGAAAAATGTCCTTTGTCCTTTTTTCCGTCTTTTCTTTTGTTAATTTAACCAGAAATTCCTATTTTCATTTGTACAATATACAACATCACAGACCTTTTAATGCAACCTGTAAATTACTGATTGCGTGTTTCACTTGTATCTTGTTTAGTAAACCACTTTCTATACTCATTGTGTTTTCTCGCTATTTTCTCCTGTTAACTCGAATACATGAAATACAACGGCTAGGCAATGTGGAAATATGGAAGTATTACAACTTTTGATAGGTGTACTTAGAGCTATTAGATTAGTTCAATATGTAAAAAAAAATATCGTAATTTTATTAAACTCTCTCTTTCTCTCTCTCTCTCTCTCACACACACACACACACACACACACAACACATACACACACGCTTCCTTTCCCTTTGTCTTCTTTTCATCTTTTCATTCAATTCCTTTGAAACTGATAAGTGTTCTCGCTTCCGCGCTCTCTCCCCCTCTCCATTACAACTCGATGGACACCCCTAGGAAGAGGCTGATTCTTATTAATCTATGTATAAATATAGATAAGAGATTTATTCTTAACTTTTTAAAATTTAAGACTCACTCTCCCTTTTCTCTTTCGTTCTTTCTTTTTTTCTCATCAATTTTTTTTTCTGATGTGTAACATGTCCTTTTTCTTCCCTTTCTTTCTTCACAATAAAAATGGAATTGGCCATTATTTAGTTGAGGTGACAACAACCATCACCCTACCAACTCCTTAACTTCGTTCATCTTTTATTCATACAAATTTTCAATGTCCTGAAGAAGGTTTTGTTTTTTTTAAAACCCCGAAATATGTATCGACATAAAGAGTTTCCATCGTTCATGACATCCTGCGTTTGTTTTCTTGAAAAAATTTCTCCACATACTGTCGGATTAATTTCCTTATCTTACTTCCATATATATATAATATATATATATATATTATATATACCAACCCATCCGCACAAGTAGGATGTCATTTTCCTAAGCGGAGTTTAACAGGTTTGAATTCAGAGTTTTTATTCTCTTACGAAGGCACATGTGCTCTACAATTTATCCATAGCTGGAAGGAGTATAGTTGGATCATACCTTTCCCAAGGGTATTAGCGCTATGTGAAATGCAAACAGCCTTTCTAGATTTGAACTCGGCCGACGAGTCCATTCCTACGACTCTAATCATTATACCACGCGCCTCCATTATATAAGTTCACCAAGTTCAGATACCATTGAATACAACGTGACAAAGAGACAACTTAGTGACGAAATGTCTTGAAGGTTTTGTCTCTTTAAAGAAAGACTTAAAGATTGGTTTCAAAGGTTAAAGATGATCTGCTTAGAGCATTTAGCAGATACTTGATCGAAACATTTCCGCTATGATCCCACGTTAATAATATTTATGGACTTTCTCGCAACTTAAAATTGATAAATGATTCGATCCATTCAATAGCTATTCGTTTTTTGTAACTTGCTATAATAATTCTATTATACTAATGTTTTTGTATTGATATAATGAATCTTATATTTTCAGAAGATAAAGTCAAAAGGATGTTTTTTTAATATATTTAAGAAATCCACCAAACTGGCGAATATGTTTGTAGAAATCTATTATTATTTACTCCTTTTGAGTTTTCACATCAGTGTTAGCTGATGGTCTTTCACTGGAGTCTGAGTGACAGCAAGTCTCCTCAGGTCTCCAGGACTCTTCTGAGTATTATGGCAGATTGAAGCAGTGCAGTGTTCTGAAGGGTTTCAATCCTTCCTCTGATATCCAAAGTTTCCAGACCCTTTTCTAATCCTTTTGGGACTGTTCCAAGTGTTCAACTACAATTGGTATAACTTTCACTTTCATATTCCATAACTTTTTCAGTTCTCTGGCAAGGTCCAGATATTTGTCTATTTTTTCATTTTCCTTTAACTTCACCCTGTGATCTGCTGGCACTGCAAAATCCACCAGTTGACAAGTTCTTTCTTTTTTGTTTATCAACACTAGGTCTGGCCTTCTTGCTGGGATAAGGTGATCCGTTTTTATTTCAAAGTCCCAGAGAATTTTGTGCGTTTCGTTCTCAAGAACAGATTCTGGTTTATGCATATACCATTTTGTTGTGTGGTCAAAATTTAATTTATTGCATAATTCACAGTGGATCACCTTCCCAACCCAGTCGTGTCTAGTTTTGTATTCTCGTTGTGCTAGTTTGCTACATTCGCATAGTATATGGTTAACAGTCTCATCTCTATTACCGCAAAGTCTACATTTACTATTTTGTTGGGTCTTATCAATTTTCGCTTTGATGTAGTTTGTCCTTATGGCATTATCTTGTGCAGCAATTATAAGTGATTCTGTTTCTCTTTTGAGCTTTCCTTTTCTTAACCATTATTATTATTATTATTATTATTATTATTATTATTATTATTATTATTAGTAGTAGTAGTAGTAGTAGTAGTAGTAGTTTTTCACACCAGCATTAACTGATGGTATTTCCCTGGAGTCTCAGTGACAATAATTCTCCTGAGGTCTCCAGGATTCTCCTGAGTATTCTGGCAGATTGCAACAGTGCAGTAGTCTGGATGGTCTCAATTCTTCCTCTGATTTCCAGATTCTCCAGTCTTTTTTCCAAGTTTTTTGGGACCGTTCCAAGTGCATCAACTACAATTGGTATCCCTTTGACTTTCATATTCCATAACTTTTTCAGTTCTCTGGCAAGGTCCAGATATTTGTCCATCTTTTCATTTTCCTTCAGCTTCACCCTGTGATCTGCTGACACTGCAAAATCCACCAGTTGACAAGTTCTTTCTTTTTTGTTAATCAATACTAGGTCTGGTCTTCTTGCTGGGATAAGGTGATCCATTTTTATCTCAAAGTCCCAATTATTATTATTATTATTATTATTATTAGAGTTTTTCGCACCAGCGTTAGCTGATGGTATTTCCCTGGAGACTGAGTTACAACAAGTCTCCTCAGGTCTCCATGTCTCTTCTGAGTATTCTAGCAGATTGTAGCAATGCATTATTCTGGATGTTCTCAATTTTTCTACTGATTTCCAGATTCTCCAGTATTTTTCCTTTCTTTGTTCTTTTTCTTTCTTTCTTTCTTTCTTTCTTTCTTTTTTCTTCTTTTTCTCTTTTTCTCTACTTTAACCCCATCGTCACCCCAGTTTTGTGAACAATTTTATTTCTTTCTTTCTTAAGCCTTAAATAATTGAAAAAAATGTTAAAACATTGCTAGAGCCCAGCTGTTTTTTTAGCAGCGTTGCAAAAATCGTTATTTAAAAATATTTCTTTACCTCTCATATCTTTTGGTGGAGGGCACAAATAAGAATCTGTTCTAGGAAATGTGCTTAAAAGCATGAAGGTAACAGTGATACCAAATGTAGATAACAATGTCTTGCTGATATTTGTTGTTATTTAGTATTATCTGCGTTATTCGGACTATTGTTCTCATCTTCATTGTTATCTGTACAACGTTTCGGCCGATATGCCCGCCGTTCTTCTTCAGGTATTTCTTGTCGGACTCGGGAACCTTCTCGGACTCGGGGAACCTTCTTTTTGACCTCGGGAACTTTCTTGTCGTAGTCAGGAACCTTCTTTTCGTAATCAGGAGCCATCACGGAACTTTGAACCTAACCTTTTATTCGGTCCACGGGGATATCCTGTTCTCATTCCGCTAACAATAGTTGAGGTAGGAGCTGTGCTGATCATTTTTCTATGTAACAGCCGGGATTGAACCAGGAATCCAGAGATAACTGTCACTTAGAACTGTCTTAACCTAACTACCTTATCCACTAGGCCATGTGTCCAATGGGACAATTCAGTGTGAATTTTGGGAACTTATAAACCTAATGTCTTGATTTTGGCTTAGACCTATTCATTTTTATGTATGATTTTTGACCTAGACTCATATTATGTTTGTTTTTTGTTTTTTTGCTAATCGTCAAGCCTCATCTCAAACATTCAGAGAAATTGTTGGTATGACTGACGGCATGAAAAAAAAACGGGTGGAAAATTGATTCTGCCAAAGACAACGTAACACTTGACCTAAATAAGCTCTACTGCCGACGCCCAAGCTTCACCTCTGTATTCTACAAGAAACTCGTCAAATTTACGTTTCGCAACCTTGAGAAGAATTCTGACTAACTAAGTCCGTCGTGTTCGCTCTTCGCCACTGTCCAACCGTCTCCTTTTATACTAGATCTGGCCGAGACACGTCACAACTCTCGTCTCGCCAGCCACGAGTGTTGCAAACTACAAATCGCGGCCTCAAGGACACTCACGCTTTCACCTCCTTCACAACTCGTCTCGTGCCCGCTTCGAACTCGTCACATTTCACCTTTTCTGCTTCCACCCCCCACCCCACACACAACATGCCACTCGCTGTCTCTTTGACCGACGGACCGTTGTTGGCTCATCACAGGTTTGTGGGTTTTGCCGTTCGATCTCGCTACCCAAAAATACCCATGATTCTTTTCGATTTACCTCAGATCTTTCTTTTTCGTTGACCACCATGTTTTTTTGGTCCCAAGGTTACAGCAAGAAGAATAAGAATTTGAATTTGAATTTGGTATAACATTGTGAAATAGTAATCAGGATAAGTAATGACTGTTTTGATTCGTATATCTCGACTTTATCTTGTTTTTTTTTTTAATTTTATTTTTCGTTTTACTAGCTTAAATGCTGCTTTCAGCGGTCATTAAACTCAATGTAGAATCACATCCTGTTTATAGAATTTAATTTATAGCTAATTGAAAATAAATGAATGAATAGAACTCAAGAGTTGTCTCCCCTGATAATGGGTAATGATTGAAGAGTTTGAACGCAGATCCGACCCTATTAAGTTACGCGATTCATTAGAAATTGTTTTATTTTTAAATAATAATAATAATAATAATAATAATAATAATAATAATCCAACAACATAAATTTGATCAAACAATTTATGGAAAATTGGAGAGTCCAATTAAAAGCAGGTGAATAATCCTTGGCAGAAGTAAAAATCCCAAAAAGTTATTTTTCAAGGAAACTCGCTATCACCACTATTATTCATTATAGCAATGATGCCACTAAAAAATGCACAGGGGGATACAAATCCACTAACTCATAGAAAAAATAAAACATCTTATGTACATGGAGGACATAATTTTTTGGCAAAAACGGAAAAAGAACTAGAAACCCCGGAACAAACCATTAAGATATATAGCCAGGATATAGGGATGGAATTCGGAATCGGAAAATGTGCCTTGTTAGTAATAAAACGGGGGGGGGGGTTAATGGACGGAATACAACTACCAAATCAGGACACTATAAAATCACTTGAAGAAAAAGAAAGTAATTAGGAATTTTAGAAGTAGACAAATCAAACAATCAGAGATTAAAGAAAAAGTTAAAAAAGAAGAACAAGAAAGCTCTTAGAAACCAAGCTCAGCAGCAGAAATCTTATCAAATGTATAAATATATGGGCCGTCCCCAATATAAGATACTCTGGGCCATTCCTAAAATGGAACAAAGAAGAACTTAGGCAGATCGACCAAAAGACTAGGACATTAATGACAGTACACAAGGCTCTACACCCTAGAGATGATAGAGATAGGCTATATGTATCAATGACAATGCTCAAAGCTCTACCCCCTACAAATGGTAGAGATAGGCTATATGTATCCAGAAAAAAAGGTGGAAGAGGTCTTGCTAACATAGAGGAATGTGTAGAGGCTACAATCCAAGGACTCGAAGAATACACAAAAAAAGAGCAAAGAAAGATTACTTATGGCAGCCAACAACAGAAGATGTCATATATGGACAAACAGAGAAACAACGAAAACGAGAAAACAACGATGGGAAGAAAAGCAATTATATGGACACTTCAAACGACAAATCGGAGAGGTTAAACATGAAAAGACTTGGACATGATTAAGAAGGGGACGCATCAAGAGAGAAACTGCATCAAAAATAATTGTTGCACAAAATAATGCCATAAGATTAAATTATATCAAAGCAGAATTGATAAGACACAACAAAACAGTAAATGTAGACTACTACTACTACTACTAGTCGTTCGTCACATAACAGTTATTGTTGCAAGAAATAGCCTCGTTGACCGAATTCAAATCGTACACGAGGTTGCTTGCACCTCCTAAGCTAATGTCATTGGGAAATGCATTAATCCATTTCTTCTTTCCTCTAGCTATGGGTAAATAGTCGCACAGAATAGATTCTTTAATCTTGGTTCGGCAAACTGTCTGGGGAAAGGAAAACTCTTTTATTTAAAAAACAGCTTTACTCTGCTTCAAATTTGACCTCATGTCACATCCGGTCCATGAACACGTTATTCTTGTTTCTTCTTCTTGTTTTTGTTCTTTCTTGTTCTTCTTGTTCTATTACTATTATTACTATTGCTACTACCAGCTAACTGCTACTACTAACAATAATCATAAAACCGATGTTGAAATTTTGTATGGAATCAAGAATGAATTTACCAGCAGAACGACGCCTGTTGAGGAACTCGTTTGATTAATAACTTTGAAATGATCAAAAATTAATTGCAGACATCAGGCCGCAAGTAAAGAATGTTGATTCTTCGAGCAGAAACCAAAGTTCCATTATGAATAAATATAAATCATTATCCGTTGTCTTAGCTTTCATTCTGAATAGATTCACTGACTGGTTTCTTGCCGTATCTAATGCGACAAAAAAGATATTTATACATACACATGTATGGGTCAAGTTTAGACACCTAATTTATTGGCAAAATTTGTTTTGACCAATACAGATAATTAATAATGTTGTAGAGATTGAAATATTTGTGATTTACTGACTACAAATTAAAGTTGGACTAAAAGTATTGAACACAAGTCCTTTGTAGACAATAATAATTTCTGTTATTGCTACTAGTGTTACATAATGTTACATAGCCTATTATTTTTGTAAGAAAGTTTAGTTGTAGATTTTAAAATTAAGTATTGAACAAGTTAAAGAAAATAATAAGTTCTATAATTGCTACTATTGTTACATAAGGGATAGGCATAGCCTATTATTTTTGTAAAGAAGTGTAGTTGTAGATTTTAAAATTAAGTATTGAATACAAGTTAAAGAAATTCATAATTTCTATCATTGATACAAAATAGATAGCATAGCCTATCATTTTTGTAAGACACGCGTAGTTGTAGATTTTAAAATTAAGTATTGAACACAAGTTAGAAGAATAATAATTTCTATTATTGCTCACAAATGTTACATAATGAATAGGCATAGCTACTATTTTTGTAAGAAAGTGTGTGTAGATCTTGAAATTAAAGTATTGACACGCAAGTTAAGAAGAAAATAATGATATTTCTGGTTAATTACTACTAGTGTTACATAATGGAGTAGGCATAGCCTATCATTTTTGTAAGCAAGTGTAGTTGTAGATTTTTAAAATTAAGTATTAAACACAAGTTAAAGAAAATAATAATTTCTATTAATTGCTACAAATGTTACATAATGGATAGGCATAGCCTATTCATATTTGTAAGGAAGTGTAGTTGTTGATCTTTAAAAAATCAAGTATTGAATACAAGTTAAAGAAAATCATAAAATTTCTGTTCCCTTCATTGCTACAAAATAGATAGGCATAGCCTATCATTTTTGTAAGGCAGTATAGTTTTCAAGATTTTTAAATTAAGTATTGAACCAAGTTAAAGAAAATAAATAATTTCTATCATTGCCACTAATGTTACATAATGGATAGGCAATAGCCTATCATTTTTCTAAGGAAGTGTGGTTGTAGATTTTAAAATATGTATTGAACACAAGTTAAAGAAAATCGTAATTCTTAGTATTGCTACAAGTGTACATAATGGTGTTCACAATGAATTAAAATAAAGATGCGTCGATGCGTAATATATGTATGTAGATGTGTGTAATAAGAAAATAAATAAAAAACGGATGTGTATTATATTGGAAGAGGGAGAAAATAATGTATGTTTGTGTACAGGCGTATACATATATATATATATATTAAGTCATGGGGGTGGTCTAAAAGTCGGTAATCAACCAGACCGTAAGGAGTTTACCCCGTTTTCATTAAGTGCTAGACTAAAAGGAAATGTCTTTGCATCTGAGGTGGAGCGCTGCACCTACCTCAGCTCCTCATTTTAAACCCGCTGTTTTACTATGCGTTTTAGTTTGCGAGGACCGGTATCGAACCTGAAACCTTGTGGTTTCTAGCCGGACGCTCTCGGACTGAGCAACATACATGTATGAATGATAGGTTTTTAAAAAAGTGTTTTTATAAAATTTTAAAGAACCCATATAGATGTGTTTAAATGTTGTGGTACATGTGTATAAATATGTATAGTGTAGGTAGGTGTAAATAAGAAAACCCCATACGGGATGTTTATGTATAGTGTGTATACGTATAGGGACAAATCGTATGTAACCACTAATGTCAAAGGAAATATATAAATTGGACACATGGCCTAGTGGATAGATTAGTTTAGGTTAAGACCAGTTGTAAGTGACAGTTCTCTAAGACTGAGGTTAATCTTGGTCAGGGACAGCAGTAACTTAGAATAATAATTAACACAGCTTAACGCCTCTGCCCATCTATGGTTAGCGAATGAGAACAGGATGCCCCCGTGGACTGAATAAGAGGTTAGGTTCAAGTGTTCCGTGATGGCTCCTGATTACACACAAGAAGACTCCCGATGACGACAAGAAGGTACCGCGAGTTCGAAAGCAGGTTTCCGAGTCCGAGAAGGTTCCCGAGTCCTGACAAGGATACCTGAAGAAGGCCCGGGGGGAACATGAACCGAAACGTGTACAGATAACAATGAAGATGAGAACAATAGTCAGATTATACGACGACGGGCGGCTGAAGTCGTATCAGCCAGTCAGTCGAGGGAGTCTATCCCCTTTCAACTAGTAGCGCTAGAACCAGGAGATTGTTTTAGGCATCTGAGGTGAGAAGCGCCACATCTTACCATACCAGCTCCTACTTACCGCACAGATCCCTGTGCTACTCATCGCAAGTTGGCGGAGACCGGTATCGAACTAAGAACCTTGTGGGTTTCAAGCCGAACGCTCTAATATCCGAATGAAGCTAAACAATAATCATCAAGCCTCATCGTCAACAAATCAAGGAAATCAGAATGGATTCATAAAACCTATAAATCGCAGCTCTAATGGAAAGAGACACATGGCTTGAAGATGTATACATTTCTAAGAAGTCGCAAAGTCATAAAAAAAACTAAGTCCTCGTGGTGTGTGAGTAGAGGAAAAGAGAATAGCCACCTTTTGACTCACTTGATAATGCGCGAAATTAAAAGAGAGAAGTGAGAAAATGAAAAAGCGGAGAGTTAGATTTTTAGGAGGGTTGAAGAGTAAGATTTGAAGAGCGGACAGTCGAGCTGAGCCAACCAGTTGAATGAAAGAGCTGGTTGTAGATGGAATTAGGACGCTAAACTGGGGGTTTAGCTGAGAATCGACCAGGAGAGATCCCCCTCAGCTGAATAGCAGTTATAAATGTCAAACAGTGGAGCGACAGCCAGCCGAATAGCACCTCGGCGTAACGAAGATCCCGGCGAAACTGAGATTAAGAAAGATCACCGCCGTTGAAAGAACAATTAATTCACCAGCCGGCTGGAGGACATATTGTCACGAAATAGATTAGGCATAGCCCAAGGCATCAAACTACCCTATTTTTTAGCGTATAATTTGTTGGTGGGGGTATCAGAGTTTTATTATCGTCGACAGGTCATAGGGTGAGGGAAGAGTCTGATATGGAAACCCAAAACTCCCAATGACCCGATGCAGATTGACATCACGGACGAACAACCCAACTAATGTTTCCAAGGGTAGAAGCGTATTTTAAAGTATTTATTTTTTACGTTTAACAATTTTGATGTTTTAAGTAAAAACATGGTTTTTTTGTCTTTTGTTGGAATTTTAAAATTCTTAAATTTTTGGGTTCATTAAAAAAAAAGAAGAAAAAAATACAACACATAGATTTTCGTCAAGCCTAGCACCTATATGATTTTCCTTCGTTCCCCTCCCAACCCTATTGCCTCTTATGGCAAAGCCCCAAAACGCCCTTTTTATCATATGGGTGCTAAGAAAGCGGGTGGCTGCGGTCTACATGTCCGTGTTTCTAATCTCGTGGTGAGGGTTCAGTTTTGGAGGTTTGGGGAATGTAGAACACCCCCTTCATTCAATTGCTCTCCCTGGGTCCACTCTGACCCGGAGTGGTATACTCCTTATGGGGTCCCATCTATGGTTAAATAGAAAAATGTATTTAATAAAAAAAATGTATTATTCCCATTGTACGAATTGATTTTAGATTTTCAAAAAACTTTATGCGGCATTAAATGACCCAGCTTGAGGTTGAGTAATGGCCGTAAAAAAGGAAAAAAAACAGAAACAATCCAAGAACAATCCAAACAAACTCATATTTTGATTTACACTCGGAAAAAAGAGGCCAGAGCAAACTAAAAAGAATGTTGACAAATTTCTATGACGTTTAACATTTAAAAAATCGTATTAGAATCAAGTTTACACACGTATTTATTCAAGCTTAGCTTAGTCTGGCACGGAACACAAGAATAGAGCACTGCCTTCCTACCTACTGTAATAAGTTGTTTTACATTAATATGCAAACCTTACTTCAGCCAAGTAACCACCAGTGTC
>CM042148.1:25232209-25244709 GCA_023376005.1 Doryteuthis pealeii
TTTAAGAAATGTATAAACCCACAATATATGCCTGTTAGAAGTGAAAACATTTTCTGATAATATTTCATACCTTATATAATAATATTCATGTATATTAAATCGAAACTGACCTATCTGACTCTAGTTTATTTTTAAGTCAAGAAATATGCCATAGACCTTATTCTATATTCGCATATCGATATTACACTCTTATACGCATCTTTTCTCATGTTTTTGTTCCGTATTTATAAAAAAAATTCTTGTAGACCCTATAACCTAATATACTTTTGCTATTTTTATCCTTCGATTTTCACTATATAGCACAGATCCTTGAGTCATACAATTACATTAATAATTATATACATAACACTACTCTAACCTATAATATATAATTCTACACGCACCCGTTACAGATAGCTTAACAACTCAGATATGTCAGCATACCAAATTATAATAATATATTATTTTTATTATATGAGGTCGGTAAAGATAGTGAACCAAGAAATTGATAAACCTATGGCTTCATATAAACAAATCATTATCCTATAATAGAGTTGAAAGACTAGTTTCCTCCGATGGACTACTCGCCTTCCATGCATATCGCACTTAATTCTTCAAGCTTCAATGTAGCTATACTTTCAGAAAGTTAGTAATTGGACATTAGACAAAGTTGTTAGACTATTACAAGTAATAATCGATGTCACGGACATTGAAATGAGGGGGCTGAGGGTTACGAGTAACTTGTTTTTTGATGTGGAAAGGGAGGATAAGGGCAGCTCGCATACGCAGAATGAAGTGTGAGACATAAATTGTATTAAGCAGAAGTAGAGAGAGGAGCGAGAGTACATCCCAGGGGGTACTAAGAGTGCGTTTCTCAATATTCCGGGAACAG
The DNA here is from genome assembly GCA_023376005.1 of Doryteuthis pealeii. NCBI lineage: Eukaryota > Metazoa > Mollusca > Cephalopoda > Myopsida > Loliginidae > Doryteuthis > Doryteuthis pealeii. The sequence continues at coordinate 25,233,081 of CM042148.1, forward strand.
AGATGAGAAAAAGATGTTTTGAGTAGTTCGTAGATCTAGTTCCACGGTATGAGTTGGCTCTTGTGCCATATTATATCTGTTCTGAGGGTACGTGGGATCTACCGTATATTTAAGACTGCACAGTCAAAACGTTCAACCACATTATCGATTATGTAATTTGAAGTGAAATCCCGATATGTATCTATAGTTATGCCACTATCTCTTGTCGGTACTACGCAAAATGGAATCAATTCTGTAGTCGACTCTCAACACTCCATAAACCTACATAAAGGTCAGAATTGAGTCCTTATATACATTCCATGTATAGCATAAATTAAGATATATTCATCAGCATATATGCTTACTCACCCCTTAACAAAGGATACAATAGTAATGAGTCGCCCAGCCGATGGAGACAACTTAATTTTCTTTTGATATATATGTTACATAGGGGTTCTTGCACTAAATTTATATTTCTCTATATGAAAATTCTGCTTTGAAATAGTTAAATTTTTAATAAACATCATTATAATAGAAGATATTAATAATAAGTAATAGTGTTGGTTGGTTGGATTTTTGCAGCATGTCAACACGTAACAATTCCTATTGAATTTGGGATGAATTAAATATTTAACTTGCACCCAGAATTCGACGATTATCCTGTTTTATGATTAATTAAGAGGTTTGAGATTTTCATAATTTTTTTACTATCAAAGCATACATGATGATAATATACCGTTATTATATATTATCTCTAGTCTCTATTTTTATTTACTTCTACTAATGACGTTATGTGTATATAATAATGAGTATGAACTATCAACATTTGAGCAGACAAATAAACCAGAAATCTGTGGTATTTAACGACCAGCCATGACTGTCAGTTTACACTGTCGTATATAACAGAAATACTAATGACCTCTACGCCTAGCACACCAATCCTCTCGTTAGTCACTATATGATATATGAGTAAAATAGCGGGTTGGGATTTTTGCCATCAAAACAAGGTGACAAAAGAGAGAGCTATTTCTTATATATAAGCGATTCTCTGAATGGCTGAGCGTGAGCCTATCATTCTGCATTCTATTGTTATCATCATTGTATATAACTCATCGAATTGTGAAGGGACACGAAGTCCTAACTACCAATCACCCGTCTAACCTAAGTAAGGGCCAAAGAGGAGTGTTTGCATGTAATGAACATGAAGGATGGTTTCACACTGTAAAAATAGCAAGTAACAGTATATCATAAAGTCTCCGTCTTAGAGGGTAAAACGTTATCAAACGGATAAGGAGAGGGGAAAACTAAAAAGGTCGTAAGATGAATATAGGATTTATTACTCTCTTCTTGATTTCGACAGCCAGCAAATACAACCTGAGCAAGCCTAACCCTGATGCCACATAAGCAGGAGAAAGCAGCAAGAGTTGTTAGCGGCTCAATGTTAACAATTGGATATTACTCGATATCACCACACAAGATTTCTATGATAGTTATTCTTTGTAAAAAGGAATGAGTAAATCTATCTATGGCCTGTTACACTATAGAAGAGCAATAAATAATCCCAAAAGCACCTCAGAATCTTTCAGATAGAGATAAAAGGACGCAGGTCTCAACAATAACCTGATGATTTATTTGTTCCACGCTCACTTATTCATCTGTTTGGGGACTTCTCATAAAAAAGTAGACTAGCCAGCAATTAGGAATCAGAGTAGAACCCAGATAGTAGGGCGATTAGCTGCTTTAATTCTAAGTAAGCAATAACTGAACTGCAGATATGAACTTTACTGAAAAAATGTGCATTGAAATATTATAGAAAAGAGCAAAGGAGTTATATTCCATCAGCTGGTACGGGTATTGCGGACAGAGATGAGCCATCGTAGATCATGGATTATGGAGTACGCTACGATTGTCTAGTATGAGATAGGGTTCATATTATAGTCGAGTGAACGTCACTCTTGCTTAAACACAAGACAGACGACACAAACTCAAAAGATGTAGGGTATAAAGAAGAGTAAAAAGCAATAAAAACAAAAAACAACCAAAACACTAATCAGGTAGCGAGTTAATGATTGAAAATGAAATAATACTACTCAACAGAAGTGTATCAAATTTTAAAAAGAAAGTTACAAAGAAAGTGTACGATTAAAAAGAAATACAAAAAGTGTACGATTAAAAGAAATTACAAGAGAAAGTGTACGATTAAAAAGATAATGATCAGAGAAGTGTACGATTACAAAGAAGTACAGAGAACGTGTACGATTAAAAGAAAGTTATACAGTATGAGGATGTATATATTATAAGAGCAAAAGAGATGCGCAGAGAGATGTGTTATATCCGGTTAAAAGAGAAGAAGCAGCAGCAGAGTAGTACGACAAAAAAGTAATAAGCGAAGTGTCTAGGAAAAGGAATATTAAAGAGAATGATCTCGACTAGAGAGTTTGTTAATGTATCTAAGAGAGCAAGTACACGCCATGGTAATGTGTTGTAGGAAGAATGATACAACAGACCTACGGCTAAAACAAATGGTGCATACAGAGAGTACGTAACGACTATATTAAAAGCATTTAACAATCAGAGTGCCATCTCCCGTCGCTATCAGAGAGAAATTAAAGACACACAAAAAAATTACAAGTATTTACAGCAAAGAGAGTGTACAATAAACACATAACACAGAGGACAACATAGTCAGAGAGGCGTAGTAGGTTACAAAAAGATTAACTCAAGGAGTGTATATGAAAAAGCTACAACAGAGAGTGTATAATTATCAAAGATAGCGAGAAGAGATGAAGTAATATAGGAAAGCATACAACCAAGACGATGCATGTAATAAGATGTACAGATTACGTATTACAACTATGAGGAAGTTTCACCTAATACAAAAAGCAATTAGACAAACAGAGCTAGTAGAAAGCTGATGACTGACAAAGCGAAGAGATAACAAAATGACAATAGTTATATCACAGCTTTGTGCGGATAGATAAAATACAACTAGGTGTGGTCTGGTTGTATAATAGAAGATTCGCACTCTAAGGAAGGAATGTGTATAAAGATGTACATACCAGAGGACCACTATAATCGATATAGAACGAGGAAAAGAACGAATACAAATAGAGAGAAGCACGACGAAGAGAGTATAAGAAGAGAGGAGTAGCAAGAAACGAGGAAGAGTAGTGATAGTAAGAGAAGAAGAGAGGAGAAGCGAAAGATAGAGGAGGTGGACGAGTATGGAAGATGTATAGAGAGGCTAGTGATCAATTCATGGAGAGTAATTGTAGACTATCATAAACCTTTGTAACTGTACAGCAGGCACTTGATTTGTACGTTAAGAGGTAAAAATTCATATACAAGAGAGGGATCTTATCACTTTTATAGAAATCACAAGAAAAACCAGTAGATATATATTTTACTTTAACTTTCATATAACGGAAGCCTTACTCCTATAACTGTACAATATATTGTTCACCTTCAAGCAGGTTATAAGTCTGCACGCGACCGAGTGTTCCAAAATCCTTTGCATATATCCCTATGCTGGAGTGTATACAATATATATAGATTTGAATGCATGCAGACATGATGCATATTTCATTCTTCTCAACGAGCTAGAAATGACTAAGATCGTATAATTCCTGATTTAACTGGTCGTCGCTTATCCACAAATCTTATTTCTCTATATAACGGTGCACCAGTTAGTTAATGACCGATGGGGACGCATTCCATTTTATCGTAAAGAAAGACCAAATCATTGTGTATCAAACATGCCGAGTTGAGGATTACAGTCCAAAAAAATCTATAATACAAATTATCCAAGCCTGATTTTAAAAAATCCAGACAAATAAACGAGGAGGATAACCAAAGGTAGGTCTCCAAAATATTTAGAAATCACAGAAACGTTTATAGCTTATTGTTTAAGATCATTGTAAAGTTTGAACATGTACTATTTATTACACAGTCACCATTTCAGTCGATCCATTTTTCTAGGCATGTTTCAGTTTTTGTATGCCCAAGTATATCAGCTCGCTGAGGAAGTGTTGAACCTCGTCGTCGTTGCAAACTCCTACACCAGTAGCGGACGCTTTTTGACATCCATACTTCGGTGAATTGACAATGAATTGCAATTATTTCCAACCCCTCCGCACGTAGCAGATGTTACACAAGGTCAATTTCTTAAGCGGAGTTTAACAGGTTTGTAATTCAGAGTGTCATTCTCCTAAGACCTGTTGCCTACCAACGTTAAAGAGACCGGTCTGCCCTCATATTTACCCATAACTGGAGGAAGAGTAGAAGTCGTACCTTTCCCAAGGGTATCAGCGTTAAGTGAAATGCAATTACCACATCCAGGAATTGAACTCGGGCGACGAGTCCATTTCCTATGACGTTAACGTTCTAAAACCGAATAAATGTGGGAATCTAACACTTGAGAGTAGCGTCAATCTGAAACTTCATCAAAAACAACTGAGAGAGGCACAGGCAATATGCACAACAAACACAACAGTGTTGCCAATAGCTGCACGAAACAGGTTCCTCCGTCCAGGGCGATATATATACTATATTATATATATATATATATATATATATATTATAAAGGACCTTATGGTCAGGCATATCTACTAGGTTTTACCCGAATAGCACTTCAGGATAATTCTGACTTATTTTTCCCCAGATTCAGTTTGAAAACATTTTTTTATTTTGAAAAAACTGATTACCTGGGTTTTTTTCCACACTGGTAGAGTTTTAGAATTAAACAAATTTTAAAATTTTAAAAATAATATAATATGTCAACGAACAAAAATCATACCAATACGTTTGAATGTGCTTAAAATCCTTAAATAAATTAATTTTCAGTTCAATTTGTAACAATGATAATTTTGTGGTGTTTTATTTCTGATGAACAACTTTTTTTATCTACTCATAATGTGTTGACAGCATGGATTGCTATTGTACTCTCTTTACCACCTGCCCTATTGGTCATCACTCTGGCAAGTCTTCTCATGACATCCGTATCCACAAGTCCTTAGCTAGTCGATTAATTCTGGTGTGTCCTTATGTAGGTGTACTCAGGAGAATGTCACTTATAAGTTCCTTCTTGCATGTCTAGTAGTCTTACTTGGATAGTTTGTGTGATAGGAGGTAAGTGGCCATACAGGCGATTTGGAGACCTTACTTTTGGGAATAACCTCTTATAAAGTTGATATTAAGCATACCTAGCATGATGCAATTTTTTTTACTGACAAGTGAAAAACGATTGTCATTCATTGTCATATACATACAAGAAATGTGTATCCCTGATATGTTTACCAGAACTGCTTTTGTAGGAACGCTAAAAACAATCACATCATACGCACAATTGTAAGTTATACTCTGGTGTTTTACAAGAAGAGATAGTGTATATAAAAATAGGGTTAAATCCTACTTAACGGACATAAATTCCACCATCATTTGTCACCCCGCCGAAAGAAAAACACATACCAAAAATTAGGGAATTAACCGAATTTAAGGAAATTTTCAGTGTTGATATATTAATAAATAAAAGACATAATTCACTAGTTATTTTATTTAAAAACTTTTACATTTTTTTCAGGTAAGTTAACTTTGAACCACGTATCTTTGAGGCGTAACACAGATTCTGTGGTTCAAAGTTAACTGACCTAAAAAAAATCTATAACGTTTTAGATAAAATAATAAGTGTATTATATCTTTTATTTATTAATATATCAACACTGAGACATGCCGTAAAATCCAACCAACCAACAAATTATTTTATCTAAAACGTTTTACATTTTTTTAGGTTAGTTAACTTTGAACCACAGAATCTGTGTTACGCCTCAAAGATACGTGGTTCAAAGATAACTGACCTGAAAAAACTGTAAAAGTTTTTAAATAAAATACTTAGTGTATTATATCTTTTATTCATTAATATATCAACACTAAAAATTTCATTAAATTCGGTTAATTCCCTGATTTTTCGTATGTGTTTTTCTTTCGGCGGGGTGACATACGATCGTGGAATTTACGTCCGTTAAGTTCGTTTTAACCAAAAATAAACCATTCATATTTTGTAGTTGTGAATGAAAATTGGAATCTTACCAAGAAATTATTCAAATCTTATTAATGCAGTACAATTAAATCGCCCAGTCAGATATTGTTAAGTCAGTATCGATCGAAAGCCTGACGTGATTTTAATAAGTGTAGACATTTTAAGTTAAGCTAAATATAATGCAATTACATATTGTTTTAACTCTTGTATAGTCTTATGATTATTGTTATTTCTTCTTATCATTATTACTTTATCTGCTTCTTCTTCTAACACCTTACGTCTCTGATAGTCTGTTACCTTCTCTACTGGTAGACTGTTTAGTTGGTTGAATTTTACGGCATGTCAATTCTTGTTGGGTTATTTTATGACAATGACATTTTTGTTTCATTCATTTTCATTGGGTATTTAAAGAAATTTTAAACTCAATTTTTAAAACTCATTTTTTCAAAAACTTATTGTTTCTCTATTCAGTTCATAATGGGACCATAACAGGTACTAACCCTCCGGGTCAGGGTGGACCTAGAAGTAATGCCAATGAAGGGATAATCCACACTCCCTAGAGCTCCAAAATTAGAACTTCACTTTTAGATGTAGTCTAACGTCAAAGCCAGGACACTAACTCCAGTTTCGACCAGGGGGAGGGTATAGTGGCTTCAACCCTGGACCGTACAAGTTAAGATCCTTGATCACAGGAGGCTATCCCTCAAGGCAACACCTGCAACCTCGATTCAAAAGGGCAGGGCTGAGTTTATTGCCCAGTGCGTGAGGCGCCCTCTTGAGGGGGAATGCCGATGGGAACAAAACATTTTTGCACCCGCCACCCATGCGTCTGGGCTTGTGGGTGGTACCACATTAATAGGGCATTGTGCCTAACCTGTACACGACGGGTACGTGGTGAATATCCATATATGATAAGAAGGGTTGAATTTGTCATCAGAGCAATAGGGTTGGGACAATCATATAGGTGCTAGGGCTTGACGTGATCAGCCGAGAAGGGGCAAAGTGGAGTGTTGCATCTCATGGACTGCTCAGCTACCAGCATCAGTAAGCATCACGGGTCGCAATACACGGCCAATAGGTGGCCACATTAGAGGGATTTTACCCCTCTGTAGGGGTGCAGCCTGTGTTTTATACTGGTTGGAATATTTTGTATAAAAGGCGTGCTACAATACACCACTTGAATTTATAGACTAAGCTAGGTCACGTGGTTTAAATCTCAGCCAAACAACAGCCCGAGTGCGTGGCTGGTTGACTACTTAATCGCTGATACTGAGACACGCCTATTTGCAATTATTGGCGAAGGACCTGCAAGGCTGAGGAGCAGCAAGGAACAACCGAAGGATTCTTTACTAAGGATTGCACTCTGCTTAACACAAAGGATCTCCGCTGAAGCCTAAAGAATGGCCACTAAAATCGTAACATTACTGTCACAATTGTTTGGGCTAAAAAACTTATGGAATATAAAGATGGCAATTATAACAATTATAGTTGGAGCCTTTGGAACAATCCCGAAGAACTTGTAAAAGTGACCATGGGACTAGAAATCCACTGTAAAGAGTACTCAGCATAGTCCTGGAGAACTGATATAATTGCTCTCATTCGGATTTAAGTGAAAACCAACAGTTACAACACTTTTGGATTAGCGAAGACGAACTCATAAATGACGTTCTCCTGTGGACAAATACTCATGGACACACCAGTGTAGGTCGACCAGCAAAAACTCCACCAATCAGCTCTATGTGGATTATGAATGCAGTGTGGAATACCTGCTAGGGGCGATGACCAATAGGGACGGGTGGTGTGTGTGTGTGTGTGTTGAGAGAGAGAGAGAGAGAGAGAGAGAGAGAGGAGAGAGGAGAGAGAGAGAGAGAGAGAGAGAGTATCCAATGTTGTCAGCGTTACCTGAAGATGATGATGATGATGATGATGATTACTGGCGTGGAAAACTCGCAAAAATTAAAATAATAATACCAAAATCCTGTCTATCCCAGTGGCAAAAATAGCAACGTTAACCCCTTGAGGTCGGGATTTTCAAGCGTTTTTTTTTTTTTTACAGAGAACGTCTATATCATGGAACCGGTAATGCCATGTATTTTAAACATTTAGAACTACATTAAATAGAAAAGACATTACTGGGGATGAGCGGGATTAGGCAGGTAGGTTTGAGTGTTAAACATGTCATCCGGGTCCCTGCGCTTATGTGTGCTTAGTCATCATTCATTCTAAAGAAGTTAAAAATCTTTAAGACAAATCTGAATGCTTTTTCATAAGAAATTTCACTAAGAAATTAAATGACCTGTTTACCAACTGTAATTTTTCGTATTATTCACAACGGATGATATTCACGGGATTAATTTTTTTTCTAATGTATTGCCATGAGTTCAAAAGTATACATGATTCAAATACGACAGAATGTTTCGCATTACCATTTTGTGTCCGACGCATTCGACAGCTCCATAAATTATCTTTAATATTTAATCAACCGAGTGGAACTTTCAACAACTTCAATAAATCGATGTGTTTTGTGAATATGTGAATCATAATGTTCCAATCAGGCTGTAATTTCTTCATTGTGTGGGGTGAAGTTGGCTATAGGAGCATTTTTACAACAGCCCGATCGATTATTGCCGGCAAATCACCAGTTGTCTATAAACGCAACTATAAAGAATAAATGACTATAATTATTTTGATTAATAAATAACGTAATGGTCACTTGGGAACCGTGATAGGAATATCCAAATAATGTTAGTATCATTAAAGGGAAATATTTTCTGAAAAAAAAGAAAAAGGAATAGGGTTCTTAATACTCATTTGAAAAAATTCCAGTCAGGACATCTGCATGAAGAATTCGAAAGAAAGAGCATCTAAACATTTTAATGTTGCTATTTTAAGATGCTTCGAGTTCAAGTTACTATTTTAATGTTGCTATTCCAAGACGCCTATTCAAAGACTCCCCAACTTCAAGTTGCTATTTAATGTTATGATTTTAAGACGCCTCAAGTTAAAGTTGCTATACTATTGTTGCGATTTTAAGAGGCCTCGAGTTCAAGTTGCTATTTTATTTTAAGACGCCTCAAGTTAAAGTTATTTAATGTTGTGATTTTAAGACGCGCTATTTTAATGTTGCTATTTTAAGACGCCTCAAGTTAAAGTTGGTATTTTAATGTTGCAATTTTAAGACGCCTCAAGTTAAAGTTGCTATTTTAATGTTGCGATTTTAAGACGCCTCAAGTTAAAGTTGCTATTTTAATGTTGCTATTTTAAGACAATTCAAGTGGAAGAAAAAAGGAAAGCATTCAAATATCTCCAGTAAGGAAGTATTTGAGCTGACAATCGTGTCTACACTCCTTCGGAATCGGGTCGCATCTGACTAAAAATTTATTTTCATAGCACCCAATCACCCGTTATTAACCGTCACCGGGTAATTTCACATGAAAACCATGGTTTTAAGTTAACTGATCCTATTTAAATATTCTAACTACTGGTACGTTGATAATTTATGGTTGCTCATAAATTATGCAACACTGATAGTTGGTTGGCTCGTTGTTTTGTTTACGGCATATCAATCCTTTTCGGTTCATTCAATAATTTTGATAAACAAATGTTGTTTACAGCACATGTTTCTTAAGTGGTCGCCATTTTAGATATTGAACAGACTCATTGTTACGATTTTATGGGCCATCCTTTAGGCTTCAAGCAAGAGCAGAAATCCTTGGTAAAGAATCCTTTGGTTATTCCTTCGTGCTCCTCAGTATTGCAAGTCTTTCGTGAATGATTGCAAATGGACGTCTGTCAGTATCAGTGTTTAAGTAGTCAACCAGCCACGCATACGGGCTGTTGATTGGCTGAGGTTTAAACCCCGTGACCTTCCTTAGTCTATAAATTTAAATGGTGTATTGTAGCCCACCTTATATACAAAATAAATAAAAAGTCCTCAAATTGGTTGTTTTGTTTTACGGCATAGCACTTCTTTTCTGGTGATTTAATTTCGAATCGAGGCATTTTGATAAACAAACGATTCAAGTTTCTTACAGTACCGGCTGTTGCTTAAGAGATAACCCAATTAAATCCTAAACAGACTCATCATTGTTTAATTCAGAGTTTTGAGGGTAGTTTGGTTTGATGATAAAGCCATTTGGGCTCATTGTTTGGAGACATTTTATCCATTTATGCTCGTCGTTATATTGTTCTAAATGTTCATTTTTTGGTTGTTTTTCAGTCCTTCCTATGGAGGCGAAATTTGCATATGTATTAACGTCATCGTCTTTTCAGCGTAAATGTTGTTCTACTGGAAGTATTAATAATATATATATATATATTATATATATATATATTGCGTATCAACTTTGTTCTTCTGAACGTTTTTTTTATAACATGAAGCAGTGGAAATGAACAAGCGAACAAAAACAAAAAACAAAAACAAAAGAAAAACAGAACAAAAAACCGAATTTCAATACCCAGTTGTTGTTTTGGCCCTGGTTCGCTTTATTTTTTCCAATATTTCTGGTGACATTCACCCTTTATCAAGGTATTATATAACAACTATGGCTGTGTGAAAAAGTGAAATGAAACAAATGCGAGAAAAATAATTTGAAAGGATTTGTCGTTGTTTAGCCGAAATTTTCTTTCGTTATATATATATATAATATATAATATATATATATATATATATATATTATATATATATATATATATATATATATGTATATATATAATAGTTAATCAGGATTAAGTTTGGTTCCTTTATTTAATAGCATATTGACCTTAATGGGAAAGGGGCGGGTTAGCTCAGTCGGTAGAGCGTTCGGCTAGAAACCACAAGGTTCCTAGTTCGATACCGGTCCTCGCCCACTCACCGTATGAGTAGCACAGGGATCTATGCGGTAAAGTAAGGAGCTGATGGTAGGTGTGGCACCCCACCTCAGATTCCAAAAAAACAATCTGCTTGCTCTATCGCTATTGAAAAGGGGATAGACTCCCTCGCTGACTGGCTGATACCGACTTCAGGCCGCCTCGACGTCTTTACTTTTACATACTTGTAAAAGAACAGTAGTGATATTATTTTACCTATTGCTGGGGGCGGGTCGAGGAGCTTCAGACATTTTCAAACGGTATTTATCCGAAAGTGAACGTTATAGTGCAAATGAAGTTTGAATTCGCTTACTGAGATCTAACATCCCAGCACATTAGCCATTAGGCCATGGGATCTTCCTCTAATCTGGTCTATTTCTATCAAAAGAAAATAGTTGATAAATAAAATCTCTTTTCCATTCCTATTCGAAGATTGATTTGGTTTGGTTGGTTTTACAGCATATCAACCTCGGTGGGTCATTTAATGCCGACACAGTTTTAAGATTAATTGATTCTTAATGGAAACTCAATTTTTTTTATAAACACATTTTTCTATTTAACCCTTAGATGGGACTCTAAAATGTACTATCACTCAGAGTGAAACAGGGAGCAATTGTGATGAAGGGGTGCTCCATATACCACAGACCTCCATAACTGGAACCTCACTATCAAATAGAGTTTATTATTCCCAGGATATGAAGACCCTCAGCCACCGCCTTCTAGCACATATATGATAAAAAGTGTTAGGGCTTGCCATTAGGGCAA
>CM042148.1:25249709-25252209 GCA_023376005.1 Doryteuthis pealeii
ACCACGATAGGACAACCTATTTACCCATCCCTTAGCCGCGGGTAAGATGGGACACAAGTTCGCAAGTATGGGGCTTCCAGCGAGGATCAAAGTCACTATTGTGTAGAAATGGATCTACGAGACCAGCTTAGTAACTATTACACCAAAATAAGACAAACTATTTACCCAACCCTTTCGCTGCGGGTAAGATGGGACACAAGGTCGCAAGTATGGGGCTTCCAGCGAGGATCAAAGTCACTATTGTGTAGAAATGGATCTACGAGACCAGCTTAGTAACTATTACACCAAAATAAGACAAACTATTTACCCAACCCTTTCGCTGCGGGTAAGATGGGACACAAGTTCGCAAGTATGGGGCTTCCAGCGAGGATCAAAGTCACTATTGTGTAGAAATGGATCTACGAGACCAGCTTAGTAACTATTACACCAAAATAAGACAAACTATTTACCCAACCCTTTCGCTGCGGGTAAGATGGGACACAAGTTCGCAAGTATGGGGCTTCCAGCGAGGATCAAAGTCACTATTGTGTAGAAATGGATCTACGAGACCAGCTTAGTAACTATTACACCAAAATAAGACAAACTATTTACCCAACCCTTTCGCTGCGGGTAAGATGGGACACAAGGTCGCAAGTATGGGCTTCCAGCGAGGATCAAAGTCACTATTGTGTAGAAATGGATCTACGAGACTAGCTTAGTAACTATTACACCAAAATAAGACAAACTATTTACCCAACCCGATCACCGCGGGTAGGATGGGACACAAGGTCGCAAGTACGGGGTTTTCAGCGAGGATCGAAGTAATTATTCTGTAGCAATGGATCTACGAGACTAGCTTGCTAACCATTACACCAAAATAGGACACACTATTTACACAACCAGCAGGTAAGATGTGATACAAAGTCGCAAGTATGGGGCATCCAGCGAGGATCAAAGTCACTATTGTGTAGAAATGGATCTACGAGACCAGCTTACTAACCATTACACCATGATAGGACAATCTATTTACCCAGCCCTTTCACCGCGGGTGGGATGGGACAAAAGATCGCTATTACGGGGCTTTCAGCGAGGATCAAAGTCGCTATTCTGTAGCAATGGATCTGCGAGTTTAGCTTGCTAAACATTACACCACGATAGGACAGCCTATTTACCCAACCCGATCGCCGCGGCTGGGATGGGACACAAGGTAGCACATACGGGGCTTCCTGTGAGGATTGAAGTTGCTATTCTGTAACAATGGATCTGCGAGAAGTAGCATACTAACCATTACACTACAATGAGATGCCTAACAATGCTTCTAGTAAACTAAAAGAGTTATTTTCCTGACCTGCCACCAGCCCGGAATCGACACAGGATCTTTTTAATGTGGAGAGTCACGGACAAACCGAAGCTCATGCGATAGCTAATGCAAAATATTTGTGGTTACCATCGGCATTCCCCTTTTGGTGTGCTTCAGGCACCGGGTAATAAATACAGCCCCGTTCCTTTAAATCGAGTGGAAAGGTGTTGCATAGTAGGCCGCTCCGCTTGGGGACAAGGGCAAATATTTTGCATCTTAGCCATGTGTTGGAGTAAACTTAACGATATACAAACTCTAATGTGTGGTTGAGAATAGAAGAAAGTGTGGATATAACAACAACAGACAGTTAAATTCAGTTGATATTTCGCCTCATTATTGGATGAAGCTTTTTTCGAAACTTTATTGTCATAAGTACTTGTATATTCTGCTTTTATAGTGAAAAGGTAAATGGGAAAAGGTAAAGTGAGAGAAAGTCGGGTGTGGTAGGTGTGTAAGGAATGATACTTTTATTTTATGGTGTCAGTCGGTTGACTTAGTAGAGCATTTGATATTTGGAGTGTGGGTATCCACACTTTCCTCTATTCTCAACCACAGAACTCTAATATGTAAAAATGTCAAACAGAAAATTAGCAATTAACTACAAATAAGACAGTCTATTCCTGTTTTAAATTCTATTTTATGAACTTGTACAAATTCACTTAAAAGAAGTCCGAATAATCCAATTTGTAACGAACAATTAACACAAGAATAAACAGTAGAAAAACAATAAAGGAAAATTAATTAGAATGATAGAACATTTTTAAAAAATATTTCTGTTTTAGAATGTCACCGTATTGAAGCTTAAGTAGCCAATTATCAGAATGAACTTCAAATTTTCACCAGATAAATTTGCTATGTATTTTAATTTGACATACTTTGTTTGGAAAATGTTTGTGCTTTGTAACAAAGAATACAGTACAAACCACTAGCAAAGCACTTCAAAATTGGAAATTGCCCGGGATGCAAAAATTTATAAAATTAAATTAGATTATCGTCTTTGTATTTTCTAACGAGATCAGTGGATATACCACAATACGATAATCTACTTAACTTTGCTTAAGAAATTGACTGTGTCATTTCCTACTTGAGCAGAGGGGATAGTAAATATATCATTTATATATATATATATATATATATATATATATATATATATATATATAT
>CM042148.1:25257209-25284709 GCA_023376005.1 Doryteuthis pealeii
GTCCAATGGGACAATTCAGTGTGAATTTTGGGAACTTATTTTTGGCTTAGACCTATTCATTTTTATGTATGATTTTTTACCTAGACTCATATTATGTTTTTTTTTTTTTTCTTTTTTTTTGCTAATCGTCAAGCCTCATCTCAAACATTCAGAGAAATTGTTGGTATGACTGACGGCATGAAAAAAAAAAACGGGTGGAAAATTGATTCTGCCAAAGACAACGTAACACTTGGCCTAAATAAGCTCTACTGCCGACGCCCAAGCTTCACCTCTGTATTCTACAAGAAACACGTCAAATTTACGTTTCGCAACCTTGAGAAGAATTCTGACTAACTAAGTCCGTCGTGTTCGCTCTTCGCCACTGTCCAACCGTCTCCTTTTATACTAGATCTGGACGAGACACGTCACAACTCTCGTCTCGCCAGCCACGAGAGTTGCAAACTACAAATCGCGGCCTCAAGGACACTCACGCTTTCACCTCCTTCACAACTCGTCTCGTGCCCGCTTCGAACTCGTCACATTTCACCTTTTCTGTTTCCACCCCACCCCCCACACACAACATGCCACTCGCTGTCTCTTTGATCGACGGACCGTTGTTGGCTCATCACAGGTTTGTGGGTTTTGCCGTTCGATCTCGCTACCCAAAAATACCCATTATTCTTTTCGATTTACCTCAGATCTTTCTTTTTCGTTGACTACCATGTTTTTTTTTGGTCCCAAGGTTACAGCAAGAAGAATAAGAATTTGAATTTGAATTTGGTGTAACATTGTGAAATAGTAATCAGGATAAGTAATGACTGTTTTGATTCATATATCTCGACTTTATCTTGTTTTTTTTAAATTTTATTTTTCGTTTTACTAGCTTAAATGCTGCTTTCGGCGGTCATTAAACTCAATGTAGAATCACATCCTGTTTATAGAATTTAATTTATAGCTAATTGAAAATAAATGAATGAATTGAACTCAAGAGTTATCTCCCCTGATAATGGGTAATGATTGAAGAGTCTGAACGCAGATCCGACCATATTAAGTTACACGTTTTATTAGAAATTGTTTTATTTTTAAATAATAATAATAATAATAATAATAATAATAATAATAATAATAATAATAATCCAACAACATCATAAATTTTATCAAACAATTCATGGAAAACTGGAGAGTCCAATTAAAAGCAGGGGAATAATCCTTGGCAGAAGTAAAAATCCCAAAAAGTTATTTTTCAAGGAGACTCGCTATCACCACTATTATTCATTATAGCAATGATGCCACTAAAAAATTGCACAGGGGGATACAAATCCACTAACTCACAGAAAAAAATAAAACATCTTATGTACATGGAGGACATAATTTTTTGGCAAAAAAGGAAAAAGAACTAGAAACCCGGAACAAACCATTAAGATATATAGCCAGGATATAGGGATGGAATTCGGAATCGGAAAATGTGCCTTGTTAGTAATAAAACGGGGGGGGGGGTTAATGGACGGAATACAACTACCAAATCAGGACACTATAAAATCACTTGAAGAAAAAGAAAGTAATTAGGAATTTTAGAAGTAGACAAATCAAACAATCAGAGATGAAAGAAAAAGTTAAAAAAGAAGAACAAGAAAGCTCTTAGAAACCAAGCTCAACAGCAGAAATCTTATCAAATGTATAAATATATGGGCCGTCCCCATTATAAGATACTCTGGGCCATTCCTAAAATGGAACAAAGAAGAACTTTGACAGATCGACCAAAGAACTAGGACATTAATGACAATACACAAGGCTCTACACCCTAGAGATGATAGAGATAGGCTATATGTATCAATGACAATGCTCAAAGCTTTCCCCCCTACAAATGGTAGAGATAGGCTATATGTATCCAGAAAAAAAGGTGGAAGAGGTCTTGCTAACATAGAGGAATGTGTAGAGGCTACAATCCAAGGACTCGAAGAATACACAAAAAAAGAGCAAAGAAAGGTTACTTATGGCAGCCAACAACAGAAGATGTAATATATGGACAAACAGAGAAACAACGAAAACAAGAAAACAACGATGGGAAGAAAAGCAATTATATGGACACTTCAAACGACAAATCGGAGAGGTTAAACATGAAAAGACTTGGACATGATTAAGAAGGGGACGCATCAAGAGAGAAACTGCATCAAAAATAATTGTTGCACAAAATAATGCCATAAGATTAAATTATATCAAAGCAGAATTGATAAGACACACCAAAACAGTAAATGTAGACTACTACTACTACTACTAGTCGTTCGTCACATAACAGTTATTGTTGCAAGAAATAGCCTCGTTGACCGAATTCAAATCGTACACGAGGTTGCTTGCACCTCCTAAGCTAATGTCATTGGGAAATGCATTAATCCATTTCTTCTTTCCTCTAGCTATGGGTAAATAGTCGCACAGAATAGATTCTTTAATCTTGGTTCGGCAAACTGTCTGGGGAAAGGAAAACTCTTTATTCAAAACAGCTTTACTCTGCTTCAAATTTGACCTCATGTCACATCCTGTCCATAAACACGTTATTCTTGTTCTTCTTCTTGTTTTTGTTCTTCTTGTTCTATTACTATTACTATTGCTACTACCACTACTGCTACTACTAACAATAATCATAAAACCGATGTTGAAATTTGTATGGAATCAGATGAATTTACCAGCAGAACGACGCCTGTTGAGGAACTCGTTTGATTAATAACTTTGAAATGATCAAAAATTAATTGCAGACATCAGGCCGCAAGTAAAGAATGTCTGATTCTTCGAGCAGAAACTCAAAGTTCCATTATGAATAAATATAAATCATTATCCGTTTGTCTTAGCTTTTCATTCTGAATAGATTCACTGACTGGTTTCTTGCCGTATCTATGCGACAAAATAAAAGATATTTATACATACACATGTATGGGTCAAGTTTAGACACCTAATTTATTGGCAAAAATTTGTTTTGACCAATACGGATAATTAATAATGTTGTAGATTTGAAATATTTGTGATTTACTGACTACAAATTAAAGTTTGACTAAAAGTATTGAACACAAGTCCTTTGTAGACAATAATAATTTCTGTTATTGCTACTAGTGTTACATAATGTTACATAGCCTATTATTTTTGTAAGAAAGTTTAGTTGTAGATTTTAAAATTAAGTATTGAACAAGTTAAAGAAAATAAGTTCTATAATTGCTACTATTGTTACATAAGGGATAGGCATAGCCTATCATTTTTGTAAAGAAGTGTAGTTGTAGATTTTAAAATTAAGTATTGAATACAA
Source organism: Doryteuthis pealeii (assembly GCA_023376005.1). Taxonomy (NCBI): domain Eukaryota; kingdom Metazoa; phylum Mollusca; class Cephalopoda; order Myopsida; family Loliginidae; genus Doryteuthis; species Doryteuthis pealeii. The sequence continues at coordinate 25,260,481 of CM042148.1, forward strand.
GTTAAAGAAACTCATAATTTCTATCATTGATACAAAATAGATAGGCATAGCCTATCATTTTTGTAAGGCAGTGTAGATGTAGATTTTAAAATTCAGTATTGAACAGAAGTTAAAGAAAATAATAATTTCTATTATTGCTACTAATGTTACATAAAGGATAGGCATGGCCTATTATTTTTGTAAGGAAGTGTAGTTGTTGATTTTAAAATTAAGCATTGAACACAAGTTAAAGAAAATCATAATTTCTATTGTTGCTACTAATGTTATTTAATGGATAGGCATAGCCTATCATTTTTGTAAGGAAGTGTAGTTGTTGATTTTAAAATTAAGTATTGAACAAGTTAAAGAAAATAATAAGTTCTATAATTGCTACTATTGTTACATAAGGGATAGGCATAGCCTATCATTTTTGTAAGACAGCGTAGTTGTAGATTTTAAAATTAAGTATTGAACACAAGTTAAAGAAAATAATAATTTCTATTATTGCTACAAATGTTACATAATGAATAGGCATAGCCTACTATTTTTGTAAGAAAGTGTAGTTGTAGATCTTAAAATTAAGTATTGAACACAAGTTAAAGAAAATAATAATTTCTGTTATTACTACTAGTGTTACATAATGGATAGGCATAGCCTATCATTTTTGTAAGGAAGTGTAGTTGTAGATTTTAAAATTAAGTATTAAACACAAGTTAAAGAAAATAATAATTTCTATAATTGCTACACATGTTACATAATGGATAGGCATAGCCTATCATATTTGTAAGGAAGTGTAGTTGTTGATTTTAAAATCAAGTATTGAATACAAGTTAAAGAAAATCATAATTTCTATCATTGCTACAAAATAGATAGGCATAGCCTATCATTTTTGTAAGGCAGTGTAGTTGTAGATTTTAAATTATGTATTGAACACAAGTTAAAGAAAATAATAATTTCTATCATTGCTACTAATGTTACATAATGGATAGGCATAGCCTATCATTTTTCTAAGGAAGTGTGGTTGTAGATTTTAAAATTATGTATTGAACACAAGTTAAAGAAAATCGTAATTCTTAGTATTGCTACTAGTGTCACATAATGGTGTATCTCAATGAATTTAAAATAAAGATGCGTCGATGCGTATATATATATATGTAGATGTGTGTATAAGAAAATAAAAATAAAAAACGGATGTGTATGTATATTGGAAGAGGGAGAAAATAATGTATGTTTGTGTACATGCGTATACATATATATATATATATAAGTCATGGTAGCCTAACGTCGGTATCAACCAGACCGTGAAGGAGTTTACCCCGTTTTCATTAGTGCTAGACTAAGGAGATTGTTTTTGCATCTGAGGTGGAGCGCTGCACCTACCATCAGCTCCTCATTTTACCGCTCCGATCCCTGTTTTACTCATGCGCTTAGTTTGCGAGGACTGGTATCGAACCTGAAACCTTGCGGTTTCTAGTCGGACGCTCCACCGACTCAGCAAACATACATGTATGAATGAATAGGTATGTATAAAATTTTAAAAGAATCCCATATAGATGTGTATGTATATGTTTGTGTACATGTGTATAAATATGTATAGTGTAGGTAGGTGTAAAATAAGAAAACCCTATACGGATGTTTATGTATATGTGTGTATACGTATAGGGACAAATCGTATGTACCACTAATGTCAAAGGAAATATATAAATTGGACACATGGCCTAGTGGATAGATTAGTTAGGTTAAGAGAGGTTTAAGTGACAGTTATCTCTAGACTGCAGATTCAATCCTGGTCAGGGACAGCAGTAACTTAGAATAATAATTATAACGCCTCTGCCCATCTATGGTTAGCGAATGAGAACAGGATACTTCGTGGACTGAATAAAGGGTTAGGTTCAAAGTTCCGTGATGGCTCCTGATTACAACAAGAAGACTCCCGATGACGACAAGAAGGTACCCGCGTTCGAAAAGCAGGTTTCCGAGTCCGAGAAGGTTCCCGAGTCTGACAAGAAATACCTGAAGAAGACCAGGGGGAACATCGACCGAAACGTTGTACAGATAACAATGAAGATGAGAACAATAGTCAGAATTATACGACGACGGGCGGCCTGAAGTCGGTATCAGCCAGTCAGCGAGGGAGTCTATCCCCTTTTCACTAGCGCTAGACCAAGGAGATTGTTTTAGCATCTGAGGTGGAGCGCCACATCTACCATCAGCTCCTTACTTTACCGCACAGATCCCTGTGCTACTCATACGCTAAGTTGGCGGAGACCGGTATCGAACTAGGAACCTTGTGGTTTCTAGCCGAACGCTCTACCGACTGAGCTAAACAATAATCATCAAGCCTCATCTCAAATTAGAGAAATAGTGAATTCATAAAACTATAAAAATCGCAGCTCTATGGAAGAGACACGATGGCTGAGGTATACATTTCTAAGAGTCGCAAAGTATAAAAATCTAAGTCCTGATGGTCTGTGAAGAGGAGGAAAAGAAATAGCCGCCTTATGTGACTCACTTGATATCCGCGGAATTAAAAGAGGCAAATGAGAAATGAAAAAGCGGAGAGTTAGATTTTAGAGAGGTTTGAGAGTGAGATTTGGAGAGCAATGAAGCGACAGTCGACTGGACAACCATTGACCGAAAGAGCTGGTGTAGATGGAATTAGACAGCTAACTGGGGGATTTAGCTGAAGAGTCGACCAGGAGAGACCACCCAGCTGGGATGCAGTTAAAATGTCACAACAGTGGGGGCCGACACCAGCCGAAATACCCGGCGTACACGAAGATCATAGCGGACTGAGATTAGAAAGACGCGGTGTGAAAGAAAACAAATTAATTCAACTCCGGCTGGAGGACATATTGTCACGATAGATAGGCATAGCCCAGGCATCACTAACCCTTTTTTTAGCGTATAATGTTGGTGGGGGTATCAGAGTTTATTATCTCTGATAGGGTCATAGGGCGAGGGAAGTCTGATATTGGAAGACCCGAAACTTCCCAATGACCCATGCAGATTACATCACCGACGACAACCACCAATGCCCCAAAGGTAGAGCGTATATTTAAAGTATTTTTTAAGTTTAACAATTTTGATTTTAAGTAAAAACATGTTTTTTTGTCTTTTAAATTTAATTCTTACAATTCTTTTGGTTCATTAAAAAAGAAAGAAAGAAATACAACACATATTTTCGTCAAGCCCTAGCACCTATATGATTTTCCTAACCCTATTGCCCTTATGGCAAGCCCCACCCCTTTTTATCATATGGGTGCTAGAAGGCGGTGGCTGCGGGTCTACATGTCCTGGGAATGACGTTAAACTCTATCTGATGGTGAGGTTCCAGTTTTGGAGGTTTGGGTAAATGTGGAACACCCTTCATCACCATTGCTCCCTGGTCCACTCTGACCCGGAGTGGTAGTACTTATGAGGTCCCATCTATGGGTTAAATAGAAAAAATATTTATAAAAATGGTATTATCCCTTAAGAATTGATTTATTTCAAAACTTTATCAGCATTAAATGACCCACTGAGGTTGATATGCCGTAAAACAAAACAATCCAAACAACTCATATTTTGATTTACACTCCCATGGAAAAAAGAGGATGAGAAACTAAAAAGAAATGTTGACAAAATTTCTATGACCTTAACATTTTAATTCTTTTAGAAATCAAGTTTACACAAGTATTTACTAAGCTTAGCTTAGTCTGGCACAGGAACACAAGAATAGAGCACCATTCCTCCCTACTGTAATAGTCTGCTTAAAATAATATGCAGAACCTTACTTACAGCCAAGTGAACCAAGTGTCGATTTTTAAAAATGGATTTTAATCGATGAAAAATATTCTGTGAAAATAAACTTCTATTCAACAAATAACTAGCAAAAGTTTTTTGAGCCCCCCACTCCAATTTTTCATGGAATTAATTCTTTTAATTATTCATATAAGTGTATGTACTGTACACAAAAGAGGAATGATCATTGAAAAAATAACGAGCGCGGACTACATTATTATTGTGTTCAATACTTGCTAGCCAGAACGAAAGATCTGAGAAAAAAGATGTGAAACAAAATTTATATTTCCATCTTATATATATTGAATATATAGGGTTTTCCCTTTCCAAAAATGTTTGTCTCTTAACTTATGACCTATTTCATGCTTCACAGTAGCTCTTTGAAAATTCGGGATCGCCTACGTAACAAGTGAAATGCTGACTCGCACGAAATTTTGTAACCTACCTACAGTAGTCAAGTCCATGGGAGATTTAGTAAGCTTAACATGATATTTAGATTTAAATGGTATTAGAGTGTCTCTCGTACCATACGTTTTAACAAACAAATTCAAGTACCGTCTGCAGGCCTGATAAAACCCCTTCGCGGGCCGGATCCGTATCCTGCCCGCGGGCCGTAGTTTGGTGACCCTTGGCATAGCCATTTTTTTTGCTGCAGTGTAGATTTTCAGATTAACGGTTAGACTGTGGAAAATTACATTTGGATTTAAAGAATTAATAGACAGGTCTTGAAACCGAAGTAATCTAAGCGGGGCTCTTATTAGCTTTGAAGGTTACGTAACCAGGTGACTCTGTGAAAGAAGAATTTAGACTGTTGGAGTTGAGTCAAGTGGCCCGTTGGAGCAGATGTGTATTTACGTCTATGCTGCTTCTCCCCAAGCGCGTGTGGTAAAGAATGTATCGGGAGATAAAATAGTGTGCACATAAAATGTCTCTGATAATCAAGAGGAGAACAGAAGCAGAAGAATCTAAGAAGAGGACTAAATATCACTAAGTTTACATTTGAATATAGTATATACATAGTATATAATATATATAGGATATATTCAGCCGTGATGGAAAAAAAAATATTTTCCTACATTTAAATTTAGTGAAACATTCGTAGCACTCACAGGTTTTGGACACCGATCGATCAATATCATTGAATATTTAATAGCGTCGGCCTTATTAGCCATGACGGCTGTCAGACGTTTAGAATTGAAGAAAGTTTCTTGCAGAAATTAACTTCAATTTTATTCCACTGTTGTTAAGAAATAACGCTAGAATTGTCCAAGTTGTAGTAATTCTTCCATTAACACTTTCTATTGATTTTCTATGGGATTTATATCAGCTTGTCCACTCTAATACCCTGATTATCTTAACCTTTAATCTCTCACTCGTTTTCATTGTTTATATGCCCATATGTTGCGAGTATATAAACTATGAGTTCTTTAATAGAGAGATAGCGGGATAGAGAGAGATGCATAACTTGCATTACTTACTTCTTTGGCCATTGGTGATCTCTAGTCGTTTCTATTCTTTCTCTCCACGTTGACTTCTATTTCTAGGTTCTTTGTTCATCTTTGATTAATTTTCTTCTTCTTGGTCAGCCTTTTTGCCAAGACATGCATCAACCAACAACACCATGTTATTTCTTTAAGACTTTTATTCTTAACTAAACTTCTTTCTTTAACTAAATAGCGCACGTGTAAAAGTGAGCCCCACCTAAGGCAAGACATGCCTCCTACCTGACGTCCAAACTGAGGATTAACCAGCTCCCACGTGATTTCACATGATTCGCGGGTTTTCCACCTGTGGGGTCAGAGGTCCCCAAACGTTGTAAATTTCCATTCTACACGGTGTTGTTAATAATCTATGTCACCACATAGATTATGCAGCATTTGCAGAGTGTTTTGGGTCATTATCATGTTGTAAAATCTATACTCTCGGTAGTTGAGGATATTTTACATATTGAAACAAGTTTGCTCCAGTAGTTAATGCTACAAGGCAATATTAATTCATTATTTCATGATCTATAGTGTAACGGTACCCTTAGAAGGAAAAACAACTGTTACGATTTTTGTAGCCATCCTTTAGGCTTCAAGCAAGAACGCTTGTCCAGCGGAAATCCTTTGTGTTAAGCAGAGCACGATCCTTAGTAAAGAATCCTTTGGTTGTTCCTTGGTGCTTCTCAGTCTTGTAGGTCCTTCGTCAATGATTGCAAATGGACGTGTCACAGTATCAGCGATTAAGTAGTTAACGAGCCACGTACTCGGACTGGTGATTGACTGAGGTTTAAACGACGTGATCTCGCTTCAATGTCCAATGTTAGAAAAAACAGCCTCGACCACTGATGTCGCATGTGAAGGCTGTCCCTGCAGATGTTGATGTGCCGGTGCTTTATTGCCGACACTTTTTTCTGGACCTCTTGGCTTCATGGTGTTGCACCAGGGTGACTTCAGACACGAACAGTCCGCTACAGAGTCTGCCATCAGCTGAATGATTGAAAGAAACAATGTGTAACTGAGTGAGTGAGTAGGATAGTTAAATAGGACTTATTTAATGAGCGAATGTTCAAGGTTAGAAACATTAAAAATATAAGACATAGCTATAAGTATTTAAGAAAAAGTAAGATACGATGAATGACATAAAAAGTCTGATGGTGAAATTCAGAAGTCTAAGAAAAATTTAAAAATGAAAAAAAAAAAGATAAAAATGATAAAAAGGGACGTTTAAATTTAAGATGTTTGCATTTTAAGTCAAGCTTTCATGAGATAGAGATAGATAGATAGATAGATAGAGAGAGAGAGAGAGAGAGAGAGAGAGAGAGGGGGGGGAAAGAGACAAACCGAAATACGCTCCCACTACCAAAAATAAAAAGCAATTTTTCGCTGACTTCGCGAAATTATAATTATAAAAAATATAATCAAAATAATAGATTAATGACGGAATTAAAATTATAAAAAAAACTCTCTAAAGTTATTTAATTTGTTTACTAAAAATAATCTCATTAAAATTCCGATATATGAGAGTTTTCCCCCAGATAAAAAGTAATTAAAAATATATTAAAACGAGGCAACTTTCACTTGATATTCCTTGTTGGGGAGGAGTGTCCCTATGGTGTAATGGCTAACGAGCTGGACTGTGACATCACAATATTGCAATTATCTTCTTGTTATTACAGATTTACTAAAGTTAGTCACTATTGTACGCGCTATTCGGACTATTGTCCTAATCTTCATTGTTATCTGTACAAAGTTTCGGCCGATATGCCCTCCGGCCTTCTTCAGGCATTTCTTGTCGGATTCGGGAATTTTCTCGGACTCGGAACCTTCTTTTCGGACTCAGGAACCCTCTTGTCGTAATCGGAAGCCATCACATAACTTTGAATCCAACCCTTTATTCAGTCCATGGGGGTATCTTGTTCTCACTCTGCTAACCATAATTGGGGTAGAGGCGTTAAGCTGCTGCCATTGACATAGAATAATAATTAACACAGCTTAACGCCTCTACCCCACCTATATTTAGCGGAATGGGAACATGATACCCCAGAGGACTGAATAAAGGGTTAGGTTCAAAGTTCTGTGATGGCTCCCGATTACGGCAAGAATGTTACCGAGTCCGAGAAGAAGGTTGCCGAGTCCGACAAAAAATACCTGAAGAAGGCCGGAGGGCATATCGGCCGAAACGTTGTATGGATAACAAGGAAGATGAGGACAATAGTCCGAATAACGCAAATTATAGTAATCATCAAGCCTCCTCGCAAACATTCAGAGAAATAAAGTTAGTCCCTTCTTTTGTGAGAACCTTTTAAGAACATCGCCCTTTCAGAAAAAGGTCTTTTACTATTGATATTAGTATCTTAATGTTGTTTAATTTTTTTTTTTTAACAGCATGACAACACTGTGGGTTATTTAATGCCAAACTTTTTTGTATACATGATTTTTATGGGAATTGTTTGTAGGTAATTTTTTTTTCTTTTAAATTTTAGAGTGTTAGACAACAGTCGGTAATTAATTTTTCTTTATAGGTGTATTTTTGTAGAGATATATGTTATATGGCTTGACGTGACAAGCCAATTGATCGGAGGGGTACTCTTAGACCGCCCGTCTAGCCTAAGTAAGGGCAAAAGTCGAGTGTTGCATGTCATGGACTGCTCGGCCATCAGTATTCCGTCCTTACCCATTACGGGTCGGCACCCAGTCAACAGGTGGTCCCATCAAGCCGATTCTACCCCTCTGCAGAGATGAAGTCAGTGTATTCTACAGTGATATCCGACAGGGCTAGGTGTAATGGTTAACAAGGTAGTTTTGTACATTAATTACTGTTGCATGCTTGATAGGCGAACTATCAATTATGCACTGTCATATTTAAATTCAAACCTTACCGTTAGCGACAGTTAGTAAAATTGACGGACGCCTCGTAACCTTAGTTTTGACCCCTCTTCTGTTTGCCATTGCAAGCGTGAGATAATATAGTCAGTTTCTTGTTAGCCGCTGACCGATGAAGACATGTTGGCTAGATTCTTATCACGCGTGGTTAACAGATTCGGGTTCAACGAAACGAAAAAACGAAGTGTCTTGAGTTGTCACTAAAAACAGACTAACAACCAGAGCATCTCAACCAACATCTTTAGAAAAATACAGACCAACCAGATAGTAGAGGATCGACCGCTAGACAGCTAGAGACTAAGGACATGACGAAAAGCTACTACTCATAATCTTAAAGAGAAATATCAGGTACAAGATGAAATATAAACATGGCAAGTACAGATAATATTTGGATGAGTGTGACAAATACAACCACGGGTATTCGCTCATACTATAGATACGATCTATGTACAGAGACGACTATATGACATTATTATTGAATAGAAAGTTCGATGCTCGTTGGATGTTCCGTACTTACGATCTTGTGTCACATCCTAACCGTGGTGAATGGGTTGGGTAAACACCTACTTCCCTTTAAGTTAAAAACAGTTAAGTTATACTGAATGAAGCTCAAGTAAAGCAATTAAATTGTTAGTATTTTATTACAGATTTACAAAATTTATTCCCTTTTTTGTGATGACCTTTTAACTCTTTGCCTACCAAATTTCCCAATGTCTATACAAGATTTTCCTCGTTATTTTTACCTATATGATAGGATATTTCACAGTTCACTCTCTATTCACCTCAGAACTCATTCTATTCAAATAAAGTCCTATTATTGTTGTAATATGTGTCCTTCTACTTCATTATAATAAGCGGCTTACGGCAGGATCACAGTGATAGGAGAACCACTGTGAGTGGTATAAAGTAGGCAAAGAGTTCTATTAATGAGAAGTCTTTTACTATTGGCATCATTATCTTGTAATAATCGATTACAGTCTATCGTACTTGTCTTTGTTAATTTAACAATAATCGAAAATTGCCAAAAGGAAAGCCCTCAGAATTGTGTCCAGTATATTTTCGCTCAGCTTAAGAGCACAATAAATGAACACCGAATTATATCCAGGTAAAGTTAATAGTTATTCAAACACGCTGGATCAGCTATGGTTTCTGTATCAGTCATCTGGACGATAGCCAGGTTTTTTTCCTTCCCCCGTCGATCGACTAACGGAAAATCGCTATATAATTATGATCTTTGAGTGCACCGACAAGTGTCTGCCGACCGGCCCAGTTGTTTTAACATTTGATATTTGACTGAGAAGATACTTGTCTTGAAGTTGGCCTGAAGATTAGTTGAAGCTATAAAACTGAAAATAAATAATCCGACGAAATATTGAGAGAGATGCGAGATATTTCATCGTATATTTAAGCCAAACTATGAAACATACAAACTCGTGTTTGATTTCCAAGAAAGTTTCTTGTATACAAGAAGTTGTTCGGTGTAATTGATAATGATTCCTCTTTCAAAGAAGCCTTTGAAGTAGAAAGATCCCTGAGGGTCAGGCTTATCTTTGGTGTTGTGTATCTCTGTGTATGTACTTGCTTGAATTGGTGTGTCTACGTATGCGACAGAAACTAGTGAGTATATGACTGTGTATGTATGTGTTTGCTTTTTGATACTCTATCGACGGAATATGATAAGCATCGAATATCGTCTGGCGTAGTTTTTTTTTATTTGTGAATAAAATTGTTATTACAACTTCTTAAAATATTGTTTCACAAGGATTTTTTTACTGTACAAAAAGTAGGAAAAAAACAAAACAAGACCCCCTCCCCCCCCAACCCTAATCGTCTTGTTTAAATGGGCGGGGCTTAGATAATTTCAGAAACGCTGAATTAGCAACAATTTGGCAAATCGTTTATTCCGTATTTGCGTTCATTAAAGATCAGATTACAGTCCATTATTTGGTGATTATTTTGAATCACGAAGAGAATTCTATTTAATAAAACTAGCTGAAGTACCAGTCTACGCAGGGAAATATTTCATGATCTCGATGTGAAAATACAAAAATATATTGTGAAGTAATAGCTGTCTCCACTTGATAAATGCACAATAAATATCAAGGAATCCTCGGCTTAACAGGATCACAGTTACGTTATCTTTACATATACAAAGGGCAGTTGGTATGTATGTAATATGTATGTATGTACGACTGTTTCATAGCCGGGTCATCGGCGACTAAACCGGTAACCCCAGAGATTTTATCTGATGAGGACGAAAAACAAGACCTGTTCAAAGGGCGGAGAAAGCTATTAGCTCAACGGCCGTCTAGAACATTTTTGTTGGGAGTGTTGGACCTCTTATTCATTGTTAGGTTATCCCTCTAGGAGAAGGACAACTCTGATTTAACACCTGCGATTGACATGACTGCTTAGGCTTGTCACTGGACAATAATCCTGAAAATTTTGAGAGTGGTATTCGTGTTGTACAAGCGTTTACCACTATAATATCATGATGTACAAATGTTCCCTTCTTTCTTTCTTTCATGTATGTATGTATGTATGTATGTATGTATGTCCGGATGAAACTATGAAAATAAAGCAATTAATGACAAAGTAAATATATATAAACATTAAAAACACCGGTTCTTGATTTTTGTGAAAAGATTTGATTTATATTCGAAGATATTAAAGAATTAATATATACATAGATAGAAGTAGCATTGAAATACTTTTCCCTCTCGTCTACCCAGTTGACGCTGGGTAGCTGCTTTTAGAATTGAATAAGGACCATATGACATTTACGCACCGTTTTTTGATCTCGATTAAGAAAGGATATGTTTTTCATTTACATCGTCAATTTTTTTTAACAGACGATTTTTATATTTTAAAAAAATTATAAAACTAACCCCTAACCCTAACACCTAACCCTAACACCTAACCCTAACGCCTAACAAACAACCGGATATTGACGGTGTAAATGAAAACATGTCCTTTCTTAATCGAGATCAAAAACGGGTGCCTAAAGGTCATATGGTCCTTGAATAAATCTTAAGTAAAGCAATTACCTTACACTTCTTTTAATGTTTAGAAATCAAACAAGGTCTAGTTGCATAATCGATTAGCAAATCATATCATTTTTGTAAGGAAGTATAGTTAGATTTTAAGATTAACGGCAACTGGATGAAGAATTAGCGGGGGTTTGATTGACAAAGTTTCACTCCGATATCATCCGAAACGTGCCACTGATTTGTTTAGAGCAGCGGTCCCCAACTACCGGGTCGCGGGCCATTAGGTACCGGGCCGCACAGAATGTTTGAATTTATTTAATTTTTTTTTTATTGATTATCAGTCTAAATGTTGATGTTTTATTTTGAAAAGTGACTTCTGTGCCTCATTATTATTATTTGATTCACTTGTTCACTCTTTTATATAGAATTGATCAGTATTGTCACTTGCATCGAGTTTTTTTATTATAATTATTTCTTATTAGAAAGGATTTTCGTTCTAAAATAGATATTTTCGTTTACAGAGATGTTGTTGATTATTAATTTTGATTTCTACACTACTGTACATGAATATTAAGAATATAATAATTATGTAACAGGGGTTCACTTCCTTAGCCTTTCCTTGAAATGAGGCATAGCCGCGACGTACTGCAGAGAGAATAGTAGGATGTATACCTTTCCCAAGTCTATTAGTGCGATGTGAAATGCAACCAGCTTTGTCTAGGATTCGAACTCGTGTCGCTGACGATTCATAGTTGTGGAATTTGTGGAATTAATTTTGAAGCTAGTCAGTCCTAGGAATTTTTAATTTCAACCTTACAAAATTATTAGTTTGGCTCCTATTTATTGGCTAGGTATTCGGTCATCAAAGTCCGACCTATATGTGAGTACATATGATATATATATATATATATAATATATATATATATATATATATATATATATATATATATATATATATATATATATATTTGTTAAGCGCAGTTTAATAGGTTTGTATTCATTGTGTTCCTTCTCCTCGACTGGTTGACTAAGTATTGTCACTCAGAATACTTAATAGAAGCGAATATTTTAAAAAGAAGAATGTAGCACAAATAAAAACACCCCTTTCACAAAAAGCACTCCCCCAAAAAAAAAAGCAACAAAGGCTTTACTCTCGCAGATCCATTAAAACTGAAAAGCGAGTTAGATATTCGCTGGATGCGCCACACCTGTGACCTTGGGTCAAATCCTACCAGTGATAAACGGTTTGGGTAGAGAATTTTTGTTATGCTCCTTTGATGGCTCTGTAGGGCGAATCTTGTAAAACGACTATCAAAGATTCATCCCTTTCTGCCTTGTGTTGAGGAATCAGTTCCAGGGGGCCTTCATCTAAGTCGGGCTCCTAATCACACAACGGCAAAGAGTCGGGATAGATGGTAAGGTCTCATCTATGGGTTAAATAGCTGAACAAAAAAGAATTAGAATAACTGACTCACCAATTTCTCTCTCTCTCTCTCTCTCTCACCCCCTCTCTCTCTCTCACTCTCTCTCTCTCGCACACACACACACACACACACACACACACACACTCTCTCTCTCTCTCTCTCTCTCTTCATACCAAGCACACGACAAACATGTCTTCGTTCTTTCTTTTTTTATTTATTTATTTATTTATTTATTTATTTTTTATGTGGTAAATTCCAAAGGTGAGACAGACGATTTGTCACAACATCTGTCCATTCTTAAGCCGAGATAGAAAAATGACTTATATCTGGAATTTAAAGAAGAAGGGGTATTGGACAAGGGAGATAACTGAAAGAAAAATAATTAAAAAATATCCTGGACCGGTAGAATAAATCGGGTAAAATGGGTTTTAAAAATGTGATTAAAAATTGAGTAAAAAAAACTGAATACCTAACAATAATGAATAAAACAAAACATATTCGATAAAACAAAACATATCGATATAAGATCACCCAAAGGTCCCCATGCCGTACAAACTAATCTATCAACCAACCAACAACAACCACCAACCAGCCACCCAACCAACCAAAAATATGCTCAAAATTTTGACAAAACAAAACCAACAAAAACAACAAACAAGCCAAAAGAACCTCCTAAAACAAAACAAAAAAAATTAAAAAAGAAAACCCCCAAAAAGCCCCAAACAAAGAAAAAAAACAAAGAAAAAACAAAAAAACAGGTAAGGTTGCTCCTGGGGATCTTGATACTGTGACAGCACCTTCCCATTACACTTTAAGGGTAGGTCTGCAGTAGTCTATCCTCTTCGTTAGGACTGGTCAATTTTTGTCCTCGACTTCACCTACGTTTATGGCCGTCGGTGCTAAAATGGTGAGAAGCAAACGAAATTCAGAAGAAAGAAATGGGGGGGGGGCGGGCAGACGAGCAGATCGACAAGTTAGAAACTAAATTACGTCGACCGCCTAACTTCATTAATGTGTATCAACCTGCGTTCGAAGCTGTTGGGGCAATCCTTTAAATTTGTATTAACGGCTAATGTTTACACCAGTTCTCGACTCGAGCCAAATTTCTTTAGTTCATTTAGTGCAAAATCAAATTTTGACTTTTCTCTTTATCGAAAACTAGCTAAAGTTCTCTGCGTGGGCAGGAACAAAAGATCGTAGGGTAAGGTTACGTGTGTCGTAATACGCATACCTGTACAGCATATTGGTTGCTATACACAAATCGGTTCGGCCGCTGTACTCTCCGGCCTTGTTCAGGAGTATTTTGTTATACTCGGTAACCATGGGGGATTTAAAAACTTAACCCTTTATTTGAATCATTTCAGTAAACTGTTTTATTCAAGTCATGATAAACAAATGATATATTTAGATCACATACTAAAATATAAAATAAATATATATTTTGTATGTGTCTCTAATCTTAAACAGGTATAAAAAATATCATGTGCTAATTTTCGTTTCTGTTTAAACGAATTATACAACACAATAAGTGCTATCTTTTTTATATCAGTATTTGAAGGGTGTTGATTTGTCTTTGGTGTTTATCTTGTTTAGTTTATTTGTTTATCGGCATATCAAATCTTCATGGGTTATTTAATGCCAACATTTGATAAATTCATAAATGTTTAATTCTAATCTTAACTATATTTTCAATGTTCTATTGCATTATTTTAAAATGCATTTTTTGTGTATAATAATTTGTTAGCAGAGTTATATCCAGTATTCCTATCTAATATAAGGGAGAGTTACCGTTTCATAGTGGTTAAAGTGCTAGACTGTAACACCGTAATAAGCGAGTTTGAACTGATTCGTCTAGACATCTAGACATCACCCTTTTAAGTATAAAAAATAGATTATTTGCCTTTTTTAAAAACTGTTTTTGAATTTTCCAATAAAATTGAATTTAATGAATTGCCAACATGTGATTCGGCCAGGAGTTTGTTCATGTACACATTGTATTCTGTTTATTATTATTTTAGATATACAATAAACTAATAATAATAGTAAATTATAAAATATTTAAGTATACAAAGAAAACGGCCTTCTTCAGGGTAAACTATTTGATATTTGAAGTAAAAGTTTGAGGTAAACTATTTGATATTTAGTATTTTGACCTTTTTAACTTCATCATCATCATATATATAATATATATTAATATATATAATATATATATAATATATATTATTCGTAATGCCATTACGAATAATAACACATCCAGGCTTTCCCAAGCATTCGAATCGTCCATAGCCGAGCACCTCTCTATAAATGCTTGTAGAAGGGACTATTTAGACGAGTGCTTCTCTATCTTGCACAGAGCTAGGTCAAAACAGCATTTAACCATCGTTGAAGCTGTTTACATATCCTTTTTCCGGCCTACTCTGTGCAAACAAACTCCAAAGCACTCCCTCTATTTATTGGGAGACACTTCCAACCCTATTTCTACCTAGGGTTCACGCATACCCCCCTCT
Source organism: Doryteuthis pealeii (assembly GCA_023376005.1). Taxonomy (NCBI): domain Eukaryota; kingdom Metazoa; phylum Mollusca; class Cephalopoda; order Myopsida; family Loliginidae; genus Doryteuthis; species Doryteuthis pealeii. The sequence continues at coordinate 25,275,531 of CM042148.1, forward strand.
TTCCCCCTTTCCTTTAAAACAATTTTTTGTCCCCCTCTGGCTCACCCCCCATTCGTTTCTTGCAAAATTCTTGTACAATGTGACTTTTATTCGTCACTGGTGTATCACCTGACAAGTACCGGTTGAAAAGGCCTTCGTGTAACCTCTCCCCCATTTATTTTATATTTTATTCATTAATAAAATATTCTCCCAAATTACATATGATTCCTCCACTTTTAGTGTTATACAAATTCTTGTGTACCAAACACACACACACACACACACACACACACATATATATATATATATATATATTATATATATATATATATATATATATATATATATTATATATACTAGCAAATATATGCACCCTTCGGGTGCCAGTATTTAAGTTTTAATGTAATGAAATATCGTATTAAATTAGAAAGTCTAATAAGAATGCAGATAAAAAGATTTGAAACAGAGTATAATAGAAAAATAGAAATGAAATTTACTCTTCCATCACTGCCGTCTTTCATTGCTGAATTTTACTTATTTAACTATTTAGTTAAATTAGGAAATAAAGAATAAAATTACACTTATTTTTTCTTGTTCATTTAAGATTCATTGAAGAGATTTTTGTTTATATTCATTAAAATAAAACCAAACAGTTAGAAATCAATAATACTAAGCACATATTTAATAAAATCACATTTTTAATATCAATATGCAAATTAGCCTTCCCGTTCACACTGCAAACCACTATTTTTTTATATATAAATACAATAGCATGTTATTAGTAAGTACTAATAAAAAGATGAAGCAATTTTATTAATAATTGAGGTTTAAATATAAATAAAATCATGAAGAATGTGATGAAAATAACTATGTTAATTGTGACTCGATTAGTAATATAGTTTCGGTTACAGACAGAAAAACACACAATCTCCATTATAATAAGATATATATATATAATATATATAATGTTTTTCTATTTTTCAGGTAATACTTACTTGGACCCTAATGAAGTTGAATCTGAAGGTCTGGTCCAAGAATTAGTTTCAAATTATGACAGCATCATCAGTAAGAAAGTCTCAGCTGACAAATCGGACAAGAAGATAACTGGTAAACAATGCTTTTTTTATGATATTGAAAATTCCTACACTTAAACAAAAATATATGGGTGTGTTGATTGGCTCGACATATGATGAATTCAGTAAGTGAAGATGTAAAAAGAAGAAAAAAAGAAAACTTAGAAATTATTTTAATATGGATCGATCTATCCTCGTACATATATATTATTGATCGCAACGTCTTGTCAGGCGACTGCCACTCCTTCATTCATTGTCCGTTTGTGAGCTCGTTCATCTCTTTTCAATCCTGCCAAAGTCTTGCATAACTTATAACATATCTGGCACACATAACGATCGGTGTTGACTTAGTCGGCAGGTGTGGTATACTCATCACTGTGAACTTTTATGTGAAGCTTGTGACACCAGCTGTTTGGCACACTTTTGTGCAGCAGGAACATAAAATGTCCTCATATTGGGGATCATACTGGGAATCAGAGTGTGGCATCGTAGAGACAATAATTGCAGTCGGGTTGCTCTCATTTGATGTCATGAGATTGACCAAACCAGCCTTTGACAACAGGGTCCGGTCACACTCCTCACAGATCCACACATCACCAGAATTGGCCGGCAGTGTTTCCCGTTTACGGCACACTCTCCTGAGTTTTGCCCGGTCCAACATTTTAATTTGCTTGAGGCTTGCTTGCTATTGACAAGATTGGAAAGTATTGCTTTTAATTCCTACACTTAGGCAAAAACATATGGGTGTGTTGATGGGCTCGACATATAAAGAATTCAGTTAGTTCCACACACAAAAAAAAGAAAAAAAAAGGGGGAACTTATTAGAAATTCTTTTAATATGGATCGATCTACCCTCGTACTAGTGTTACATAATTATTAGATCCCTAATACTTATATAAGGTAGTATAGAAACATAATGGCGATTAGTGCAGCTGATGGCATTGAGAGTGAGTGACGGCGCTTGACCTCACTCTCACCTTGCCTTCCGGGGATAAATCGTGAGAACCGGAAGGCATAGAAGACCATGTCTTCCGGTTTAAGGATAGTAAGTAAGTCTCAACCAGTTAGCAGGTAGGAGCCGAGCCCGATAGGATGTAAGTCGATCTGTGCAGATGTCTGGGTTGGGGATTTAACAATAAAATAAGATCAAAAGTTAATCGAAGTCTTGGGTTTATTACCTAAAAACTAACAATGACACAGAGCTTCTGATGAGGAGAAACTCCTAACAGAAAACCAGACCGAAGTCCCCAAGTCAACTCCAGACGCTAGGCCTTAGAAGATATACCAAAGACGATCAGAATAGCAGCCGGCCAGAATAAATAAATACGACAAGAAGTAAGTGAAGTGAAGAAGGGCATGCAACACGAGCATGGTTACATACACGCAGATATTTCCTTTGTATTATCGCAATGAGAGGAGCGATGCTGTACAAGTTTTCTGCGGATGATTAAAGCTTTTAAGTTTTAATCATCTTCAGAAAACTTGAAGGTAATTTCTTCTCAGATGGATGTGCAAATGAAATATCTTTTAAAAACGCACAGACCATGATAATTTATGAGTACAAGATCTAATTTTAAATTGAGAATGAAAGACGCCGACATAATTTCTTGTACCAATCAGGTTTTCCTTAGTATTAATGATGGCTCTATAAACAACACTCACTTAATTGCTTTTATTCAATAATTCATTGAAATTTCTACTATTGCAATTTTGCGTATTATTATTATTATTATTATTATTATTACTCCTTTTGAGTTTTCACATCAGTGTTAGCTGATGGTATTTCACTGGAGTCTGAGTGACAGCAAGTCTCCTCATGTCTCCAGGACACTTCTGAGTATTCTGGCAGATTGCAGCAGTGCAGTGTTCTGAATGGTTTCAATCCTTCCTCTGATATCCAAACTTCCCAAGCCCTTTTCTAATCCTTTTGGGACTGTTCCAAGTGCACCAACTACAATTGGTATCACTTTCACTTTCATATTCCATAACTTTTTCAGTTCTCTGGCAAGGTCCAGATATTTGTCCATTTTTTCATTTTCCTTTAACTTCACCCTGTGATCTGCTGACACTGAAAAATCAACCAGTTGACAAGTTCTTTCTTTTTTGTTTATCAACACTAGGTTATTATTATTATTATTATTATTATTAGTAGTAGTAGTAGTAGTAGTAGTAGTAATTTTTCACAATGGCGTTGGCTGATGGTCTTTTGCTGGAATCTGAATGACAACAAGTCTCCCCAGGTCTTCAGAACTCTTCGTAGTATTTTCGCCGATTCCAGCAGTGATGTTATCTGGATGGTCTCAAGTCTTCCTCTGATTTCCAGTTCCTCTTGTCTTTTTTTCCAAGCTTTTTGGGACCGTTCCTAGTGCAACAACTACAATTGGTATCACTTTCACCCTCATATTCTACAATGTCCAGGTATTTGCTTATCTTTTCGTTTTGCTTCATCTTCACTCTGTAATCTGCTGGAATTCCAAAATCAACCAGTTGACAAGTTCTCTATTTTTATTGTTAATCCATACTAGGTCTTGTCTTCTGTATGGGGTAAGCTAACCTGTCTTCATCTCAAATTATCATTATTATTATTATTATTATTATTATTATTATTATTATTATTATTATTTGTTCTTTATGTCAACTTGTCTGTTTCAATCTTCTCACATGTACCCTTAAATATAAAAACGAGAATATTTACACAGGACATATACTAGAGACATAAGAAACATATAGAAACATAAAAAATCCTGATGCTGACCTAATGTCAAAACTCGTTGAAGAACATTTTTAAAAAGTAATCATGATCATCATGGGTATATATTTATAAAACTTTGGAGGTACGTGGTGTAATGGTTAGAGTCGCAGGAAATGGACTCCTGGACTCGTGTTCAAATCCTGGATGAGACTATTTGCATTTCCCATAGCACTAATACCCATCGGAAAGGTATGCATTCAACTAATCTCCCTCCATCAAATATTAGGACAGACTGGACTCTTTGACCTTGGCCAAGTAACCGGTCTGGCAGAAGGAAAACTCTAAATTCAAACCTGTTAAACTCGGCTAAGAAATTGACCATATGCTACATCCTACTCGTTGGTTGGTAAATATATATATACCTATAACTAATAATATCAAGAATAACCAGTGCTATACAAATTGAACAGTATCAATTCCAGATTGAGAATGTTAGTCAAGAGAATAATAAAGGGCTAGTTTCGCTCTCTGTCCTGAGAAAACATGTCTGGGACCCACAAGGTTCCAGATTTGATACCGAACCTCGCCAAATTAGCGTATGAGTTGCTCAGTTTGTGTAGCGTAATTATTGTGTCCTACGTGCATTGAATGAGAAAGAGAGGAAAAGAAATGAGAGCTAACAAAGGTTAAGGTTTGGAGTAGTGGGCCCACAACGGGGTGCCAGTAACTTGACCGAGGAATGACCCCGGAAGGGGAATTGAAAGTAAAAACGGAAGTTCCGGGTGTTGACCGGAAGCGGAAATGACGTAAAGAAAATTGTCCTCTTTTTCTTTCGGCCGTAGCAGAATTCAGACGGGCTCCTGGTCCCTCGTGTGGGACAGCAGTATAGAAGTTGATACCATGTTAGAAGGTAGAATAATTTAACCGTACCCCCTCTCTCTGTCTCTCTGTCTTTCCTTCTTTCTCTCTCTGAGGAAGAGTCTACGTGCCTGGGAATAAATACTCATGACTATACAACTTACGTGTATGTTGTTCCTTGACCTAACGGCTACTAACAACGACGACTGCTGCTGAAACTTAAGTTGGCCCATATGTGTGCCTCAAATACACTTTGGTATGGTGACAACACCGTTATACTACATTTGGACCTGTGTTGATGGTAGGTTTAGTGCCCCATCTCAGAAGCAAAAACAATCTCCCTAGTCTAGCGCTAGTGAAAAGGGGAGATATACCCACGCAATCAGGCGACTTTACTTTACTTTACTTACTAGTGATCAGACTGTTAAAAATGCAACCACAAAGAGAGTATATGAATGATCAGACTGTTAAAAATGCAACCACAAAGAGAGTATATGAATGACCAGACTGTTAAAAACGCAACCACAAAGAGAGTATATGAATGATCAGACTGTTAAAAATGCAACCACAAAGAGAGTATATGAGTGATCAGACTGTTAAAAATGCAACCACAAAGAGAGTATATGAATGACCAGACTGTTAAAAATGCAACCACAAAGAGAGTATATGAATGATCAGACTGTTAAAAATGCAACCACAAAGGAGAGTATATGAGTGATCAGACTGTTAAAAATGCAACCACAAAGAGAGTATATGAATGATCAGACTGTTAAAAATGCAACAACAATGAGTGTATATGAGTGATCAGACTGTTAAAAATGCAACCACAAAGAGACTATATGAATGATCAGACTGTTAAAAATGCAACCACAAAGAGAGTATATGAGTGATCAGACTGTTAAAAATGCAACCACAAAAATAGAGAGTATATGAGTGAATTCGAACATTGCATCATGTCTCAGCCATTGATTTTCCTGCGCGCTGCAAGCATCACCCTCTAACTTCATCAAACAACCGCCTAATAATCAGATTAGTTGCGCAGCGAAAACTGGTCGATAAAACAGAAACCTAATTACGCACAAGTCTACCAAAGTGAAATATCACATCGGTTCAGGCAACCAACAAAACCTCAATTGTAGCCTAGTTCCGAATAATAGTCTCCTTTTCGAGTGTATTGCACTAAGAATAGACATGGAGGGGGGGGACACACGCATTAATATTTAGTAAAATCGGTACTTCTAAAATACACAAAGACGTACTAGTGATTTGTAAGTGAGCTACCTGGCTTTGTTTGTAAGCAGGTATATTTGAAATATCGGACCATATGACATTTAGGTACCCCTTTTCGAAATCGATTCATCAGGACATCTTTTTCCATTCACATCTTCAAAATTCAGTTGTTTGTTAGGGGTTAGGGCTAGGGTTTAGGGTTAGGGGTTAGGGTTAGGGTTAGAGGTTAGTTTTATAATTAAAAAAAATGTCTAAAAATCATCTGTTAACAAACAACCGGATTTTGACGGTGTAAATGGAAAGAATTTCCTTTTGAATCGATTTCGCAAAAGGGTTGCCTAAGGATCATATGGTCCGAAATATCTTTTGCAATGTTCATTTCAAGAGGATATAAGGGGTTAATGACGTGAATACATTGGTACATTTTTGTTGGCACCTTTCCTTCCACTAAAAACGATGGCGTAGTGTCCAAAAAAATGTTTTATCTGCATCTGCGCAAGTGACTCTGCGGGCCAGTTCTTGAGTGCCAGTCTTTACTGCACTGAATGCACACAGATAACAAATGAATGGAACGTTAATTTTTCAGAATGCAAGATGTGTCAAAAAGTACCGAAAATCTCGATGCTTTTTTGACATATCTTATATATATATATATATATATATATATATATATGTCTGTATTAAAACAGTTAAAATCCCCTTCGCATTCTGCAGGTGATGACAGCCTGGCGGTTAAGGTGTCTGACTGACACTGAACCGATCGGATTTCAATCCCGGCTGTAGGTAGCTTACAAATTTCTAGCCACACTGAAGAGACGTAATAAGTCGAAACACATGTCTGTGGATGACTATATATATGCTCCCCATCCCCCTAAGGTCGAGCACCCTGGGGGGGGGGTTCGCTGACGACCGCCAATTAAAGCGTAAACGCAACGCTCTCTTATGTAAGGGATGAGGCACTCTATGGATGAATATATATATATATATATAGCTTCATCACAAAATATTTCTCAGGCGAGTCCTGTCATAATGTCACTCGGTATCATATTTTTAATATAACTTACAATATTTATAATTTGCAACTGACAAAGAAATTTACCATTAAAGTATATCTTTCTAAATACAATTAAATCTTTGTATCTGGGCAGATTTACACAGCTGATACTTGTCCATTCGTTAAAAATGAAGCGAAATTTTCTATGTATCTGTTATATTTTTCAAAACAAATGTCTTCGACCCGGATATAACGCCTGTCTCAGTTGCCACTAGAGTCTTGGATTTTCACCATTCAGTATTCTAGATCAATAGATCACAGATATATATATATATATATATATATATATATATATATATATATATATATATATATATGTATTGTTAAAATATATATATATATATATTGTTAAAAAACAAATTTTTACTGTGTCACTTACAACCTGACCCTAATTGATCCCTGAATTTTCGCTCTCCTTTTATTTATTTATTTATTAAAAAAAAAAAATTCATCTAAACACTGCGTGCATTAACACCAATGCAAGTTTGTTTGATTATAATGTTTTTTAAATACAAATTTAACGTCATGACATTACATCACGTGAATACAATCCACGTCACATAAACGTTAAACTAGCCACAGTTTAAAAAAACAATTTTTAGCTTTACATTTCCCATCGCGTGAAAAACGCTTCATATAAACGCTAAAAAATTTGATTTTTAACATCTCAACCATTTCACAACTGGTTTTTGACATCTCAACCACTTCTCATCTGATGATTGAATTACCAAGAAACTTTAAATTATGAGTGTGAAATCATAATATCACCATTAATTATATATATACATATATATATCTATATCTATATAGAGCTCAATGTTTAATTTTTATAAACAGAGCAAAGTAATTTGTAAAGAAAAAGTCTTAAAAATTGGGTATTAAGTGATTATATTCCATTTACACCCGTGGCATCTGAGAATCCTCCGAGTTTCGTCAGATCACTTTATGAACACACACATACACACGCGTGGCGTTACTGTCAAGTCACGTTGAATGCATCGGGTACCGCGACATTATGTTAAGCAGCGACGATTCTGTCGGTTATTAGGTGGGTGAATATTTAACTCTTTGACTAGCAAATTTCCACCACGGCGGTAACAAGTTTTCTTACTACTATTTTTTTTACCTGAAGGATGGGATATTTCAGAGTCCACTATCTATTCACCTCAGAACTCATTCTATACAAATAAAGTCATATTATTATTGAAATTTAAATCCTTTTGTTCAATCATAATGAAATAACAATCAGCTTTTGTACGCAAAGTAAGTGTGGTATGCGTAGGAACACAGTGGAGGGGAAGGCACTGTGATCGGATTAAAGTAGGCAATAGTTAACCAACTGTAAATAAAACCAAATATAAAAATGACTTGAATCGGTATTAAATGATAAAAAAGGATGATATACCTTTAAACAAAACCAACCAACCAACCAACCAACCACACAGACTCACACACATACTTTATTGTTTTCTCAAATTTCGCTCATTTGATTTTATAATTCTAACAGAAGCCTTATTTACAGTACAAACTACGCCCTGTCGGTGAGGCGTTAGAATGCATCGACTGCACCTCTGCAGAGGGTTAAGACTCCCCCAATGGGACCACCTGTTGGCCGTAGGTGGCGACCCGTGATGCTTAAGGATAGAACTCGGGTGGATGAGCAGTTCAGGACTTGCAATACTCCACTTTGGCCCTATCTTGGGCTAGACGGACGGTTGGAGAGGCCCCCTTCGATCAATCGGCTGGTCATGTCAAGCCCTAGCATCTATATGATTTTTGCAACCCTATTGCCCTTATGGCAAGCCCAAACCACTTTTTATCATATGGGGGCTAGAAGGCAGTGACTGAGGGTCTACATGTCCTGGGAATGACGTTAAACTCTATCTGATGGTGAGGTTCCAGTTTTGGAGGTTTGTGGGAATGTGAAGAACCCCTTCATCACCATTGCTCCCTGGTCCACTCTGACCCGGAGTGGTAGTTCCTTTTAGGGTCCCATCTATGGGTTGAATAGAAAACATGAGTTTATAAACAAAATTGTATTATGCATTAAGAATAACTTTATTTCACAACTTTGTCGGCACTAAATGACCCACCGAGGTTGATATGCCGTAAAACAAAACAAACTAAACCAAACCAATACAGTACAAACTCAACTGTTAGGTTGAAACAAAAATATATTATTTGAAAAATGAAGAGTGAAAACATATTTAAGATTCTTGAAGATTGATTTTATTATTTTAGCCAGAAAATTATTAGTAGAATTCTGTTTGTGTTTTAGTAATGATTTTCATTG
>CM042148.1:25287209-25300467 GCA_023376005.1 Doryteuthis pealeii
AGTGGCTGAACAGACCAATTTTAGAATGGCAGTCTCTGGAACAGTGACTGCAAACAAACAGTGATGATTGCTGGAGTTGTAGTTGTCTCTCCTTCCTTTTGGCTCTCTTTTCTGTGTCGGCTTCTTTCCTCTCTTTTTCGCTCCCTTTCGTTCCTTGTCTGATGAGGAGTCTCACGGTCTCCTGCACAAGCCTCCCATGTGTTGATGTTAATGTGGCACGTCTTCATGTTTCTCTTACAGACATTTTTAAAGCACAGGGTGTTATCTCCCTACTGGCCGGGTGTCCTCTGCTAATTCGCCGTACAGTAGTTCTTTGGGGATGTGGCTTTTATCCACCCTCCTGACATGGCCATGCCAATGCAGGCGTCTCTCGCAGCATGCTGTTAATGTTTGATCGTTCCAGTACTTCTGTGTTTGGCACTTTGTCCTGCCAACGTATGCATAGGATGCGGCGTAGGCATCTCAGGTGGAAATTTTCCAGTTTCCTCTCATGGCATGAGTACGTGATCCAGACTTCGCTACCGTAGAGGAGAATGCAGATAACACATGCTTTTTAGACGCACAGTTTGGTTCTCTTGGTAAGGCTGGCATTGTCCCAGACTCTCTGGCTCAGTTTGGCCATAACTGCCACAGCTCTGGCGATTCTGCTGTTGACTTCACGGTCAGTGGAGACTGAGTTGGCAATGGTGGACCCAAGTACTTGAAGCTCTCCACTGCTTCCAGGCTGCACCCATTGATGACAATGTTCGGGAGGGTATCTGAACTTTGTGCCATGACTTTTGTATATATATATATATATATATATATATATATATATATGGTTTGAATTTGTAGCTTTATAGCTATTAATGATTATTTTTGCCTAGGTATGGAGTGATTTTGAAAAAGCCGGATCAACTGTTTAAATTCTGCATATTATCTATTTCACTGGCTCGGAGATTTGACTTAATATTTTATTATGAATGTAGGCTAGCAGCAAGGCACTGTTGAAATCAAAATTATAATATTTTTCAGATATCTAGATCCACCCGCATCTGCACACCTAAGTACTTAAATGACGAATTAATTAACATGGAAACGCTTTCCACACACACACACACACACACACACACACACAACACACACACACAATATATATATATAATATATATATATATTATATATAGTAAATGAAGAAAAACTCTAAACTTGCTTCATTACAATAATTTCTTTGGATGAGGCAGGGAGGTCTATGTTAACCCCACCCATTCCAAAATACGACACCAACCCTCCCTCCCCTAAATTGATAGATATAAAAGGGATGTTACTTTGGGAAATTCTCAGTAAGAGTCATGTTCTTGTGATTACCTGAAGATGCCGTATTAATACGGTTGAAATAAATTATTGTAATGAAGCAAGTTTAGAGTTTTTCTTCATTTACTAAATATCTTGCTCTGTCCTTCTACTCACTGGTATTAGGTACATTGAGCTCTCCTTATGGTCTACCTGCATCAGCTTGGTTAAACCACACATGGAAAGACCCTAACTACGAAAAAAACAAAAACTATATATATATATATATATATATTATATATATATATATATGAGGGGCGTTCGAAAAGTTTTAATCCTCAACCAGAAAGAAGAACCACTTCTTATAGCACTACAATAATTAATACAGAATTCTGTCTCAATTTATGTGCAGACTCAATCAAAGGAGAGAGGTGGCCGACAAATTTACAAATGGAAAAACAGACGCGAGAGCTGTCATAAAGTATCTGGGTGGAGTTTAGAAATTTGTGGACCGATCCTCGTAATCATTATAATTAGAAATCAACTTTATCTTATTTACAATATTTAGATTGAGACGCCACTCAATAGCAAATACATTGTTCCGAGTCTTTAGTGAGTTAGTCAATAATTTACTGCTTGCTTTGAAACGTTTGTAAAGGACGAGTCTGTTGGAATATTTTTTATATATAAGGTGTGCAGGAGACTACCGCTTAAACTTATATACTCTTCGTGGTCGCGTGGATTCAAGTGGCCAATCACCACGCTCGAATACGTGGTTAGTTAACTATTTAATCACCGACCTTGAAATACGTTCAGTCGATCGTATTTGACACGGACGAACGGATCAACAACACAAGGACTCTGCTTAACACAAGGACTCTGCTTAACACCGAGGAACAACAAAGGATTATGCTTAACCCAAGGAACATAAGCAATCTCCACTGTAAAGTGCTCTCACTTGTATTCTGAAAAATGTTAACGTTCCATTCATTGTTCATTTCTATCTTGCTAGATATAGCTTCAATCTCGATATTTTTATGGCATACCTAGTATATATAGATGGTAATATATCATTTCAAAAATGTACGTTTTTTTTGTGATGCCACTGTAAAGTAAATAATACTAAACACAGTAAGCAATACTTTTATACTCTAAGATATTTGTGGTAAAGCCTCGTTTTGGCCAATGAGAAAGAAAGAAAGACAGAAAGAAAGAAAGAAAGAAAGAAAAGCGAATGAATACGTAAATACATAATGTAAAGTAAAAGGGGAAAAAAGCAATTCCATCGTAATTTGTGATTCTTCTAAAATTTGATTATTTCGTAGACAGTCGTTAAGTTGTAATTATTTATGTCTCGTTATTGTCGTTTCAAAATTAAATTTACAAAACGAAACGAAACCTTTTTTTTTGTTTTGTTTTTTCGTACTGCTTTTTCTTCTGTTCGGCCTATTTTCTCTTTACAATGACTTCAGATTCAGATCTGTTTTTTTTTTTGTTGTTGTTGTTTTGTTTATGGAGTTGGCATGAACCGACTAAAGTAATTAGAAATTTCTAAAAATAAATATTTGTTTATTAGGCTTCCATCGTTCGTTGAATGAACGATGAGGTAGTTCAGTGTTTACATTTTGACATGAAAAACTAAGTTGCGCATACTCATTCCCAAGCAGTAGATGATTTTATTATATAATTTCTTTGTATAGTTGTTTATTGTCTGTCTGGTAAGACTCCTGTTATTACCTAAAAGTTACAATGAACTGACCCACAAAAATGAGAAATTGAATAAATTGAGTTGCATAAATTCCGCCCATTTCAAAAGTGAGTGAGTGAAAGTGTGAGTGTATATATAGTTACCAACCCCTCCGCACGAGCAGGATGCGACACAAGGTCAATTTCTTAAACGGAGTTTAACAGGTTGGAATTCAGAGTTTTCCTTCTCCTAGACTGGTTACCTAGCCATGGTTAAAGAGTCCAGTCTGCCCTACTATTTACCCATAGCAGGAGGGAGAATTGGATTCATACCTTTCCAAAGGATATTAGCGCCATGTGAAATTCCAACAGCTTCGTTCAGGAATTGAACTCGCGTTGAGTGTGAGTGTATAAGGGTATTTGCCTCTCATTCCACCTATGAGTGCGTGAGACATTTTTATGTGAGTCCACCCATAAGCCGAAGCTCATGGGTGGTAGGCACACAAAAAAACAGAACCCAAATTATTTATTTATTTTCCCATTAAACTAACCCTAAATTTCAACCTTAACCCTAACCCTAACCCTAACCCTAAAGCTAAACCCCTCTAGTTAAAATTAACAGTTTTATTAAAAAAATATGGGTTCTGTTTTTTTCTGGGTCACCCTAATTTTCCGACCGATTTGCAAGTATAGCCTGCAATGTAATGGCTTTTATATAACCGTGTTACAAAACAGAGAGGAAACAGATAGAAAAACACAAGATAATTGGAAAAAGCCCCAAAGATACAAACAGGTAGGCTTTCTTATATATTTTACATGATCGTTATGTTGTGCGGTAGGTGTAAAATAGAAAACTTTATTAAGAAGACGTGCCTTCTAAGCTATACATTTACCATATAGTAACATCTAGAAAGCGTAAACGTGCCTTTTCTTTTTTCGGCTTTTTTTGTGAAGGTAGTAGATTTTGAAGATATATAATATGTTGATGAAAATGTTAAGATCTTTAAGAGCCACAGAATAGTCTATAATGGAACCGAAGATCAATAGTCGTTATCCTTATATACTTTGTCTATATCGCATTTTCAGTAATGTATAGTAAACATGTAGATCCCCAAGTGACATTTCAAATTGTATATACGAATACAATGCAATGTGGCTAAACTTGCAACTCGGTCGGAAAATTAAAACATATTGCAGGGTGACCAAGAAAAAACAGAACCCAAATTATTTATTTATTTTCCCATTAAACTAACCCTAAACTCCAACCCTAAACCTAATCCTAACTCTAAACCTTAACCTAACCTAACCTCTAGTTAAAATTAACAGTTTTATTACAAAATGTGTGGGTTCTGTTTTTTTTTTTTGGTCACCCTAATTTTCCTACCGATTTGCAAGTTTAGCCTGTAATGTAATGGTTTTTATATAACTGTGTTACAAGAGAGAGAGAGAGAGAGAGAGAGAGAGAGAGAGAGAGAGAGAGAGAGAGAGAGAGAGGGGAGAGGGAGGGAGGGAGGGGGGACAGACTGAAAACGACAAGATAATTGGAAAAAGGCCAAAAGATACAAACAGGTAGGCTTTCTTATGCTCGTTATGTTGGGCGGTAGGTGTAGAATAGGCTATACAATCTATACATTTACCATATATTATATTAGCTATACATTTACCATATATTAACGTATACTTTCAATTTCTTATTACTTTCTTATTGTTGTATACCCTTTCTAAAATTCTTACTTCTGGTCGTATTTTCTTCTGGTCGGCTTTGGTTCTATCTTCTAACATCTTGACTTGGTCTGGTCTAGCGTCTCGGATCTCCTAAGGTCTGGTTTTCTTATTGCTATGTTCCTGCTGGCTGGTCGTCCTGGATTCATTTCTTAGTCTTGTTACCAAGACATTCATCAACCACAAGAACAATTTACTTATACAGACTTTTATTTCCTTAACTATACATTTCATGTAACTAAATAATCTGACTAACATAGCGCGCGTGAGTTCCAGTTGTAGGCAGGACCTAAATGGTCGACTTCTCTGCCTGACGTCTAACTGAAAAACTGGGACCGAACAGGTCCACGTGACTTCACGTATTTGCGGGCTTCTGTAATTTTCCATTGAAGGACCCGGCCATGGTATGAAAAAGGGTCATCCCTCAGAATTACAGGGGATTGACAATAATCTTATGGCAACGCATAGATTATGTAACATATATCTAGAAAGTGTAAACGTGTCTTTTTTTTTTTTCAGCTTTTTTTTTTTTGTGAAGGTAGTAGATTTTGAAGATATATAATATGTGATGAAAATGCTAAGATCTTAAGAGCCACAGAATAGTCTACAATGGAACGAAGATCAATAGTCGTTATCCTTATATAATTTTGTCTATATCGCATTTTTCGTAATGTATAGTAAACATGTAGATCCCCAAGTGCCGAGAAATGTAGAAGCAAAAGAACTCCAACGAGTATTATTAATGTGTCTCTGGCAAACTTTGCCTTTCAAGACATTTCCTAAAACTTCGGATCCGTTTGGGATTTTGGCTCGTTTCTCGGCTTCCATTTCTTGATCAAATCAAGAGGAATAGGAAAATGCTGATAATCTGTCCGATTGTCCCTCGGCTTGGATTAGGATATCGTGCTGAAATTTCCCCTGGCAGCTGATCTCTGTCTGAAAGATACAGGGTTGGGGGGGGCGATTGACAGGTCAGATGTTTAAGAAGACCCTTACCTTTTTTTTGTTCCTCTCCTCCCACCCCTAATATTCTCACAAAAGATTCTGGCATACAATTTTGAGTCGACATTAAGATTTCCGAAAAGAAAATTTTACAGATAACGAATAGAATTCGTCAGATTCGTTTTCGATGTCCGATCCCCGTTTTCTTGCATTGGCTTAAGCAGCGGCCGAATTCATCTATCCGATCTTGAGAACACTACTTCTTTGTTTTAAATGAGAAAGATCAGTGGATCGCTCGGTGGGAATACTTATGGCCGTTGTTAGGCGTCAAATCGTGAGGCAATGGTTAGCAAGGTAGTCTCACAGATCCATTATTATTGAATAGCGAAAAAACTACAGGCCGGGTTAGCTCAGTCGGTAGAGCATGTAGGCTAGAAACCCACAAGGTTCCTTGTTCGATACCCGCCGCCTCGCAACTCAGCGTATGAGTAGCACAGGGATCTGTGCGGTAAAGTAAGGGAGCTGATGGTAGATGTGGCGCTCAACCTCAAACGCTAAAAAATAATCTCCTTGGTCTAGAGGCTACTGAAAGGGATAGACTCCTCGCTGTATGGCTGATAACGACATTAGGCCGCCCGACGACTTTACTACTTACATGAATCTTACTCGTAGTGAAGGGGTTGGGTAAATACCTACTAATTATGAACTTTTGTTTTGTAAATTAGGGTGTCGCAGAGAAAAAAGACCCCACAATTTTTTTAATAAAACTGTTTTTAATACGCGGGGTTAGGGTAGTGTTTCGGGTTAGGTTGGAGTTGGGTTAGGGTTAGGGGTTCTGTTTTTTCTAGTCACCCTGTACAGGTGATCCAGAAAAAAACAGAACCCAAATTATTTATTTTCCCATTAAACAACCCAATCCTAAACCTCAACCCTAACCCTAACCCTAACCCTAAACCCCCGCTAGTTAAAATTAACAGTTTTATTACAAAATTTGTGGGTTCTGTTTTTTCTGGGACACCCTAATTTACTAAACAAAAGTTCATAATTACCCTAATCCCGTTATTGCACATCCCATCATGGTGTTATGGTTAGCAAGCAACCTTCGCAGCTCTATAAGTGCTGAACAGTGAGATCAATCATCGCTTGATGACCCATGCTTGTGACCATGTGTCACATTCTACTCATTGTGTATAGGTTGGGTAGATACCTACAAATCCTATTACTAAACGTCCCATCGTTGTGTTATGGTTAGCAAGCTAGTCTTGCTGATCCATTACTACTAAATAGCATGTTCGATCCTCACTGGATATCCTTAGTCTGGCGCAAGTGAAAAGGGGATAGACTCCCACGCTGATTGGCTGATGCAGACTCTAGGCCACCCCGACGACTTTACTTACTTTAAAGAATAAAATTAAACAATATAATTAGTTAACTTGAGCAGACTAAAATTCTGACTATCCTGCTGAAGTCCCGGTTTCGATTTCTGTCGGAGAGAAATCGTTAGTATATATCGCTGATGAGACTTAATAAAGTTGAAACAGTCTTTACGATATTCTACACACCGAGTAATTCTTTGCGAAATTCACTTGTCATTATTATCTTCTATAATTATCGAATTTTATGCGATATGGCGCATTGTAATTGCCTTCAAGCAAAAATATAATATTAATTATATAAATTAACTTATATTTAAGTTTTTAGTATAAGTAATTATTTTGAGCGGCAAGACTAAAGATTATAATTGTTCCCAATGGCTTTACTTATAATTAAGTCTTGATTAAAATCATTTAATATTTCAGAGGATGGTGTCTATGATATGTTACTTGTTAGGTAATTAATATCCTGAAATATTTTTAAAGCATAAAATAGTGCATCTGCTGATACGCGCCGTTGACCCACTTTTGGAGCCATTGCAATATTTTGCCGCCTTTTTTTAACTTCTTTGAGAATGTGTTTGTCTATATAAAGTAAGTCATGTGTTCCTCTTTTTCACTTGCGGCATCCTTTCTGTTCTTCTTGAATATCTGAAAGAACAAAAGGAGCAACAGCAGTCTACATGCATATAAGGTTGATCAGCTTTACATCCACCATTCTGCTTCCCATGATTTCCAACGTTATTTTGGTTTTGGTTGGCACCCTTCCGTCTACGAGAGACGATGGCGTAGTGTCAAATATTTTTTTAAAATTAAATTTTTTTTATTTTTAATTTTAATTTTAATTTTGGTAGTTTAGTAGTGTCGATGTTTTTTTTAAATTTTTTTACTTGAACTACATAGCCTGGGCGGGTTCATATGGAGGATGAGCTGTTGCCCATGCAGCAAATCCCCCTCTCCACACTGCCGCTGTGATCCAAAGAAAAGGTAAGGGACCAATGCAATCTTTCAACGGTAGTGTCACAGGAGTTAATGGGTAGCACTGGATTTCAGAATCACACCACCTTAGGGACACCAGCTCCTGATTTATTTTCCTCTAGCCTTTCCTTGGAAGGTAGCAGAGGTTTTGTATCGGACTTCTTGAGTTGATGGGTTGCCGACCAAGGCTAAGGAGCCCATTCGAACCCATTTGCGGACTTATGCAAGTAGTACTACTGAAAAATATATGAAGTTAGGGACACTGTATATTTAGCATTTGTGTATCAGATAAACAGCAGTAAATTCATGTCGGTTTTTTTTTACCTTCCTCTAAGTCTGATATTCAGTGACAAGCCCGAGAAAGATTACTTAATGATTATGGAGGCCGCATTTTGGTTTAACATGGAATAACTTTTTGCTTTATTATCACAGTATTACGAGGTATGTTAGAAAAGTTCCAGGAATGGTGTCACAAATTTAAAAAAAAATCTCAAATCCAAACTAAAAATTAAAGTTATCCCCTTCAAAGTAATCTTCCTGGAGTCTAATACACTTTCCCATCCTTCTCTGCCACGCTTACATGCACAACTGGAAGGATTCTTCTGGTTATTCTCCGTAGCTCTGTTGTCACGGTCTTTAGTACATCCTCATCATCAGTACATCCTCAAAACGGGTCTCCTTGATGACCCCAAGGAGCTTAGGGAAGAGGGAAAATCTCATTATGCCAGGTCGGGTGAGTAGAGAGGGTACTCCAGCACAGTGATGTTCTTCTGTTCCAGGAACACTCGAATAATCAGGACAGGTGGGTTGTCATGGTGAAGCATCCAAGAGTTCTCCTGCCACATCTCCTGCCTCTTCTCGCGCACTGAACGAAGCCAACGCCGCTGCATCTCTTTGTAGACATACTCGTATACTGTTACTGTTGTTACACAGGTGCTATCTGCGTGTGTATGTACAGGGTCAGGCAAAATGATCTGACACATTTGTAGGTTTAATAAAATGCAAATGAAGTAAAGAAACAATCATCTGACACATTTGTAGGTTAAATAAAAGGCAAATAAAGTAAAGCAACAAAAAACATTTTTTTCATATAATGCCATTTTGTTTTGTTTCTTTATAATGCCATTGTTTTTCGTTTCTTTTTCAGTTGCTGCCATGAATTGGACTGGTGAGCATCGCGCTTTCATTGTGGAAACGTTTATCAAAACAAACGAATCTGTAACTGCAATACAAAGAGCGTTCCGTTTGCACTTCAATCTTAGTAGACATGATCCCGTACCAGCTCGAAACATGATCTTGTTATGGGTTACCAACTTCAGAGCTACTGGATCTGCATTGAAACGAAAATCAACCGACCGACCTCGCACCGCCAGAACTCCAGAAAATGTGGCAGCGGTAAGAGCTTCAGTTCAACAGTCTCCACTCCGTTCCACATTTAAACGCGCCCAGGCTCCTAGACTTTCCGAAAGAAGTTTGCGAAGAATTCTTCACAATGATCTTCAAATATATCCATACAAAATGATGTTGATAAACGTTTCCACAATGAAAGCGCGATGCTCACCAGTCCAATTCATGGCAGCAACTGAAAAAGAAACGAAAAAAAATGGCATTATAAAGAAACAAAACAAAATGGCATTATATGAAAAAAAAAAGGCATTATATGTACTTTTCGAAAATAAAAACAGTGTTTTGTTTCTTTACTTTATTTGCCTTTTATTTAACCTACAAATGTGTCAGATCATTTTGCCTGACCCTGTATAAGCCATAAACGGTTTGCTGTCTTGGATATAAAGTAATTTGACGTTGCATAAATAAAATAAACCTTCTGATTACTATAAAAACACCTGACCAATCTCACTCATTCAATTTGAAGTTTTGCCTGTAAATACTGAAAACTGGATATTGATCAACCATTTATTGTCTGTATTGACGTTTAATATGTCAAACCCTTTAACAGGTATATAAAAATGAATGGCTTATTTGGTGTCATTTGATGTCAGCAGAAATCATAAGAGTTGAAATCCTCAAAGGATGAATGTACACAATTTGATATGTGAGGAGAGCAGGTGGGCGTTTATTTCTACAGGAATATACGTGAACTCATTGCTAGAAACGTTAAAAGTTTTCATTAACCGCCTACGTATAGAGATAACTTATATATACGTTTGCTTTGTTTACTAATTCAATAATTGCCATCTATCACTTTCCGCATCATTCTGAAATCGTATACTGAAAAGGATAATATATAATATATATATATATATATATATATATATATATATATATATCTTATTATAATGGAGATTTGTGTGTTTTTTCTGTCTGTAACCGAAACTATATTACTAATCGAGTCACAATTAACATAGTTTTTTCACACATTCTTCATGATTTTTTTATATTTAAACCTCAATTATTAATAAAATTGCTTCACCTTTTATAGTGTTGTCCATATCTACATACTAATAACATGCTATTGTATTTATATATAAAAAATAGCGTTTGCAGTGTGAACGGGAAGGCTAATTTGCATATTGATATTAAAAAATGTGATTTTATTAAATATGTGCTTAGTATTATTGATTTCTAACTGTTTGGTTTATTTTAATGAATATAAGCAAAAATCTCTCCAATGAATCTTAAATGAAATCCATTAACAAGAAAAATAAGTGTAATTTATTCTTTATTCTAATTTAACTAAATAGTTAAATAAGTAAAATTCAGCAATGAAAGACGGCAGTGATGGAAGATAAGTTTCATTTCTATTTTTTCTATTATAACCCCACTCTGTTTCAAAATCTTTTTATCTGCATTCTTATTAGACTTTCTAATTTAATACGATATTTCAATACATTAAAACTTAAATACTTGCACCCGGAGGGTGCATATATTTGCTAGTATATATAATTATGTATGTTATGTTCTTGTGAACGTTGTTTGTTTGGTCTTTTGAAGCATTGTTAAAAAGAACTAAAACATGAAAAACAGAACAAAAATCAGAATTTTTATATATTCAACAGTTGTTCTGTTCCTGGTTTAATCTATTCCGATATTTCGGGTGAGGTTTTACCCCTTTTTCAGGTATAATCAGACAGTGTAGAAAAAAAAAGTTGTATATGTGGGCAAAAAAGTGATATATATATATATATAATATATATAATATATATATATGTATATATATATATATATATATTATATATATCCGGTTTAGGTCAGTCCCGTAGAGCATCCTTCTAAGAACACAATGTTCGATTGCGGCCCTCGCCAACCAGCTATGAGTAGCACAGGGAGCCGTGTGGTGAAGTGAGGAGCTGATAGTGGGTGTGGTGCTGGGAAACTCCAGGAAACAATCTTCTTGGTTTAGCACTAGTGAAAAAGGGGCTGACTCCCTCGCTCCCTGACTGATACCGACTTCAGGCGCCACCTCGACTCCTTATATATATATATATATATATAATATATATATATTATATATATATATATATATTATAATCTGGTGTGTGTGTGTGTGTCTGTGTGTGTGATTAACACACTCATAGTTATATAGGAAGACTGTTCAAGTTCTCAGGGAGAGCTCAGTGCATGACAATTTTATTAATTCATAGAGAACAATATTTTCTTCATTGTGATGTTGGCTGTCTTAAGGTGCTCACTCCTTTTAAAAAAGGAGACGGTTGACATGAATTCTTAATATAAGGCAAATACCTGGTTATAAGGATATGGAATTGTATATATATATACAATATAATATATATAATATATATATACAATTGTGTGTAATTATATAATATATATATATATATATATATATATATAATATATATATATATGAATATGTGTGTGTTGGATTGATTGGTTGCGTTCATATTCACAGTTTCTTTCATGACTTCGATAGTCAGGTTTTTTATGTAAGAGGCCACATCTTCAATCTTTATTCCTTTCACTCTCCTTTCCTTACGAATATTATATATATATATATATATATATTATATATATATATATATATATAATATATAGATACATATAATAATACATAGTATAGATACATATACATAATACATATATATATACATATATATACATTATATATAACATAAATATTATACATATATATAATACCATATATACATACATATATATATACAACATATATATTATATATATATTACAACATATATATATACAATATATTTATAGCAATATATATTACATATACATATATATAACGATCATACTATATATCTATACCAATATTACATTATATATTACATATAAATATATATACATACATATAACATATATTATATAATGGCATATACATATAATATATATATACTACATATACATATATAATAAGCATCATAATATATAATCATATACATAATATAATATATACAATATAGTATACATGTTGATTAATATCACATCTTATAATATACTTCAGCATTCAGGACAGCGGGTGACGTTAGTAAGGGTTATTGACCAGGTCAAATGGTGGCGAAGAAGTCTGATAATTTGACTTGTATATAACTATTAGACAGGAACGCATAAAATAATCTTGTCACCACTGCGGAATGATAGCATGTTGGAGGCTAACTCCACCTAGAAAACTCTCAAGGTGTTGGTCGAAAATTCATAAAAAGCAAAAGGAAAATTTCAGGTTAGCAGAGAGTAGCTACGCGGGGTAAGAGGAAGAAAGATTGGCAAATGATTTCTAAGTAAGACAAGTTTCTATAACAGATGTATATGTAGCTCGTTAGGTATATATTAGTATTATATATATATTGTATATATATATATACACAAACACTATAGCGTTGTAAGATGAGTAGTTCGAGGTAGATCGGCGGATATAGTACATACAAACATATATATGTATGGATATATATATATACACACACACATATATATGTATGTATACATTATAGTATATACACATACCATATATATGTATTAATGTTACCACAGCACATATATATGGTAATTTACTAATATATTACGGTGACATCGGGCAATAACACATTATATGTATACTAATATATTTATATTACCTATACTAATCTACTATAATCATCTCTGGAGATGACAAGAATTTATGATCGATACCAATACAGAGAGTTACGCCTGTACCGCACCGAGAGCAGGATGCGAAGACGACATCAGAGAGCGATTCATCTTGCTTAAGCGGAGTTTAACAAGGTTGAATTGCAGTAAATCGGATGGAGTTATGTGCGACACTCTCCTTGACTAGACGCGGTTGCCAATGAGCGTAACCAAGGCTGAGCGCC
>CM042148.1:25300567-25308067 GCA_023376005.1 Doryteuthis pealeii
GCAACGTGATATTGGGAAAAAAGAGAGAGATCAGTTGGTTTCCCGTTGATACGGCAGCACTCTGCCTTGAGTTTGCTCGGTCCAACGTTTTGGTTAATTTGCTGAGGCTTGCTTACTATTGACAAGATTGGAAAATATTGCTGTTAATTCCTACACTTAAACAAAAAACATATGGATGTGTTGATGGGCTCGACATATAAAGAATTCAGTAAGTTCCACCCTCCCCCCAGAAAAAAAGAAAAAAAAAGGGGGAACTTATTAGAAATTATTTTAATATGGATCGATCTACCCTCGTAGTAGTGTTACATAATTATTAGATCCCCAATACTTATATAAGGTAGTATAGAAACATAATGGCGATTAGTGCAGCTGATGGCCTTCAGAGTGGGTGACGGCGCTTGACCTCACTCTCACCTTGCCTTCCGGGGATAAATCGTGAGAACCGGAAGGCATAGAAACCTCTATCTTCCGGTTTAAGGATAGTAAGTAAGTCTCAGTCAGTTAGCAGGTAGGAGCCGAGCCCGATAGGATGTAAGTCGATCTGCGCAGATGTCTGGTGGGGATTTAACAATAAAATAAGATCAAAAGTAAATCGAAGTCTTGTGCTTACTACCTAAAAACTAACAATGACACAGGGCTTCTGATGAGGAGAAATCCCTAACAGAAAACCAGACCGAAGTCCCCAAGTCAACTCCAGACGCTAGGCCTTAGAAGATATACCAAAGACGATCAGAATAGCAGCCGGACAGAATAGAAAATACGACAAGAAGTAAGTGAAATGAAGAAGGGCATGCAACACGAGCATGGTTACATACACGCAGATATTTCCTTTGTATTATCGCAATGAGAAGAGCGATTCTGTACAAGTTTTCTGCAGATGATTAAAGCTTTAAGTTTTAATCATCTTCAGAAAACTTGAAGGTAATTTCTTCTCAGATGGATGTGCAAAATGAAATATTCTTTTAAAACGCACAGACCATGATAATTTATGAGTACAAGATCTAATTTTAAATTGAGAATGAAAGACGCGCGACATAATTTCTTGTACCAATCAGGTTTTCCTTTGTATTAATGATGGCTCTATAAACAACACTCACTTAATTGCTTTTATTCAATAATTCATTGAAATTTCTACTATTGCAATTTTGCGTATTATTATTATTATTATTAATATTATTATTATTTACTCCTTTTGAGTTTTCACATCAGTGTTAGCTGATGGTATTTCACTGGAGTCTGAGTGACAGCAAGTCTCCTCATGTCTCCAGGACTCTTCTGAGTATTCTGGCAGATTGCAGCAGTGCAGTGTTCTGAATGGTTTCAATCCTTCCTCTGATATCCAAACTTTCCAAACCCTTTTCTAATCATTTTAGGACTGTTCCAAGTGCACCAACCACAATTGGTATCACTTTCACTTTCATGTTCCATAACTTTTTCAGTTCTCTGGCAAGGTCCAGATATTTGTCCATTTTTTCATTTTCCTTTAACTTCACCCTGTGATCTGCTAGCACTGCAAAATCCACCAGTTGACAAGTTCTTTCTTTTTTGTTTATCAACACTAGGTCTCAACACTATTATTATTATTATTATTATTATTATTATTATTATTATTATTATTAGTAGTAGTAGTAGTAGTAGTAGTTGTAGTAGTAGTAATTTTTCACAATGGCGTTGGCTGATGGTCTTTTGCTGGAATCTGAGTGACAACAAGTCTCCCCAGGTCTTCAGAACTTTTCGTAGTATTCTCGCCGATTCCAGCAGTGCTGTTATCTGGATGGTCTCAAGTCTTCCTCTGATTTCCAGTTCCTCTTGTCTTTTTCCCAAGATTTTTGGGACCGTTCCTAGTACAACAACTACAATTGGTATCACTTTCACCCTCATATTCTACAATGTCCAGGTATTTGCTTATCTTTTCGTTTTCCTTAATCTTCACTCTGTAATCTGCTGGAATTCCAAAATCAACCAGTTGACAAGTTCTCTATTTATATTGTTAATCAATACTAGGTTTTGTCTTCTGTATTGGGTAAGCTGACCTGTCTTCATCTGAAATTATTATTATTATTATTATTATTATTATTATTATTATTATTATTATTATTATTATTATTTGTTCGTTATGTCAACTTGTCTGTTTCAATCTTCTCACATGTACCCTTAAATATAAAAACGAGAATATTTACACAGGACATATACTAGAGACATAAGAGACATATAGAAACATAAAAAATCCTAATACTGACATAATGTCAAAACTCGTTGAGGGAAATTTTTAAAATAATCATGATCGTCATGGGTATATATTTATAAAACTTTGGTGGTACGTGGTGTACTGGTTAGAGTCTCAGGAAATGGACTCGTGGACTCGGGTTCAAATCCTGGGGGAGACTGTTTGCATTTCCCATAGCACTAATATCCTTGGGAAAAGTATGCATTCAACTTCTCTCCCTCCATCTATTGGTAAATATTAGTACAGACTGGGCTCTTCAACCTTGGCTAGGTAACCGGTCTGGCAGAAGGAAAACTCTAAATTCAAACATGTTAAACTCGGCTTAAGAAATTTACCATGTGTTACCTCCTGCTCGTGGGTTGGTATATATATATATATATATATATATATATATATATATAATATTAAGAATAACCAGTGCTATACAAATTGAATAGTACCAATTCCAGAATGAGAATGTTAGTCAAGAGAACAATAAAGGTCTAGTTTCGCTCAGTCCGGAGAACACATGTCTAGGACCCACAAGGTTCCTGATTTGATACCAATACTCGCCAAATTAGCGTATGAGTTGCTCAGTTTGTGTAGCGTAATTATTGTGTCCTACGTGCATTGAAAGAGAAAGAGAGGAAAAGAAATGAGAGCTAACAAAGGTTGAGGTTTGGAGTAGTGGGCCCACAACGGGGTGCCAGTAACTTGACCGAGGAATGACCCCGGAAGGGGAATTGAAAGTAAAAACGGAAGTTCCGGGTGTTGACCGGAAGCGGAAATGACGTAAAGAAAATTGTCCTCTTTTCCTTTCGGCCGTAGCAGAATTCAGACGGGCTCCTGGTCCCTCGTGTGGGACAGCAGTAAAGAAGTTGATACCATGTTAGAAGGTAGAATAATTTAACCGTACCCTCTCTCTGTGACTATCTGTCTTTCCTTCTCTCTCTCTCTGAGGAAGAGTCCACGCGCCTGGGAATAAATACTCACGACTATACAACGTGTATGTTGATCCTTGACCTAACGGCTACTAACAACGACGACTGCTGCTGAAACTTGAGTTGGCCCATATGTGTGCCACAAATACACTTTGGTATGGTGACAACACCGTTATACTACATTTGGATCGGTGCTGATGGTAGGTTTAGCGCCCCATCTCAGAAGCAAAAACAATCTCCCGAGTCTAGCGCTAGTGAAAAGGGGAGATATACCCACGCAATCAGGCGACTTTACTCTACTTTACTTACTTGTGATCAGACTGTTAAAAATGCAACCACAAAGCGAGTATATGAGTGATCAGACTGTTAAAAATGCAACCACAAAGCGAGTATATGAATGATCAGACTGTTAAAAATGCAACCACAAAGAGAGTATATGAGTGATCAGACTGTTAAAAATAACCACAAAGGAGTATATGAGTGATCAGACTGTTAAAAATGCAACCACAAAGAGAGTATATGAGTGATCAGACTGAGACTGTTAAAAATGCAACCACAAAGAGAGTATATGAATGATCAGACTGTTAAAAATGCAACCACAAAGAGAGTATATGAATGATCAGACAATAAAAATGCAACCACAAAGAGAGTATATGAATAATCAGACTGTTAAAAATGCAACCACAAAGAGAGTATATGAATGATCAGACTGTTAAAAATGCAACCACAAAGAGAGTATATGAATGATCAGACTGTTAAAAATGCAACCACAAAGCGAGTATATGAATGATCAGACTGTTAAAAATGCAACCACAAAGAGAGTATATGAGTGATCAGACAATTAAAAATGCAACTACAAAGAGACTATATGAATGATCAGACTGTTAAAAATGCAACCACAAAGCGAGTATATAAGTGATCAGATTGTTAAAAATGCAACCACAAAGAGAGTATATAAGGGATCAGACTGTTAAAAATACAACCACAAAGAGAGTATATGAGTGATCAGACTATTAAAAATGCAACCACAAAGAGACTATATGAATGATCAGACTGTTAAAAATGCAACCACAAAGAGACTATATGAATGATCAGACTGTTAAAAATGCAACCACAAAGCGAGTATATGAATGATCAGACTGTTAAAAATGCAACCACAAAGAGACAGACTGAAAATGAGACTATATGAATGATCAGACTGTTAAAAATGCAACCACAAAGAGAGTATATGAATGATCAGACTGTTAAAAATGTAACCACAAAGAGAATAGATGAGTGATCAGACTGTTAAAAATGCAACCACAAAAGAGAGTATATGAGTGATCAGACTGTTAAAAATGCAACCACAAAGAGACTATATGAATGATCAGACTGTTAAAATGCAACCACAAAGAGAGTATATGAGTGATCAGACAGTTAAAAATGCAACCACAAAGAGATAATGAGTGACCAGACTGTTAAAAATGCAACCACAAGAGAGTATATGAATGATCAGACTCTTTAAAATGCAACCACAAAGAGAGTATATGAGTGATCAGACTGTTAAAAAATGCAACCACAAAGAGAGTAGATGAGTGATCAGACAGTTAAAAATGCAACCACAAAGAGAGTATATCAATGATCAGACTCTTTAAAATGCAACCACAAAGAGAGTATATGAGTGATCAGACTGTTAAAAATGCAACCACAAAGAGAGTATATGAGTGATCAGACAGTTAAAAATGCAACCACAAAGAGAGTATATGAATGATCAGACTCTTTAAAATGCAACCACAAAGAGAGTATACGAGTGATCAGACTGTTAAAAATGCAACCACAAAGAGAGTATATGAATGATCAGACTCTTTAAAATGCAACCAAAAGAGAGTATATGAGTGATCAGACAGTTAAAAATGCAACCACAAAGAGAGTATATGAATGATCAGACTCTTTTAAAATGCAACACAAAGAGAGTATATGAGTGATCAGACTGTTAAAAATGCAACCACAAAGAGAGTATATGAATGATCAGACTGTTAAAATTGCAACCATAAAGAGAGTATATGAATGATCAGACTGTTAATAATGCAACCACAAAGCGAGTATATGAGTGATCAGAGTGTAAAAAATGCAACCACAAAGCGAGTATATGAGTGATCAGACTGTTAAAAATGCAACCACAAAGCGAGTATATGAGGGATCAGACTGTTAAAAATGCAACTACAAAGAGAGTATATGAGTGATCAGACTGTTAAAAATGCAACACAAAGAGAGTATATGAGTGATCAGACAATTAAAAAATGCAACCACAAAGAGAGTATATGAGTGATCAGACAGTTAAATGCAACCACAAAGAGAGTAAATGAGTGATCAGACAGTTAAAATGCAACACAAAGAGAGTATATGAATGATCAGACAGTTAAAAATGCAACCACAAAGAGAGTATATGAATGATCAAACTGTTAAAAATGCAACCATAAAGAGAGTATATGAATGATCAGACTGTTTAAAAATGCAACCACAAAGAGAGTATATGAATGATCAGACTGTTAAAAATGCAACCACAAAGAGAGATATGAATGATCAGACTGTTAAAAATGCAACCACAAAGCGAGACTATATGAATGAAAACTGTTAAAATGCAACCATAAAACTAGAGAGTATATGAGTGAATTCGAACATTGCATCATGTCTCAGCCATTGATTTTCCTGCGCGCTGCAAGCATCACCCTCTAACTTCATCAAACAACCGCCTAATAATCAGATTAGTTGCGCAGCGAAAACTGGTCGATAAAACAGAAACCTAATTACGCACAAGTCTACCAAAGTGAAATATCACATCGGTTCAGGCAACCAACAAAACCTCAATTGTAGCCTAGTTCCGAATAATAGTCTCCTTTTCGAGTGTATTGCACTAAGAATAGACATGGAGGTGGGGGACACACGCATTAATCTTTAGTAAAATCGGTACTTCTAAAATACACATAGACGTACTAGTGATTTGTAAGTGAGCTACCTGGCTTTGTTTGTAGACAGGTATATTTGAAATATCGGACAATATGACCTTTAGGCACCCCTTTTGCGAAATCGATTCATCAGAACATTTTTTCCATTTACACCGTCAAAATCCGGTCGTTTGTTAGGGGTTAGGGGTTAATTTTATAATTAAAAAATGTCTATAAATTGTCTGTTAACAAACAACCGGATTTTGACGATGTAAATGGAAAGAATTTCCTTATGAATCGATTTCACAAAAGGGGTGCCTAAGGATCTTATGGTCCGAAATTTCTTTTGCAATGTTCATTTCAAGAGGATATAAGGGGTTTATGACGTGAATACATAGGGAAATTTTTTGTTGGCACCTTTTCGTCCACGAAAAACGATGGTGTAGTGTAAAAAAAAAAGTTTTATCTGCATCTGCGCAAGTGACTCTGCGGGCCAGTTCTTGAGTGCCAGTCTTTGGTGCATTGAATGCACACAAACTCTGATGCTTTCTGGGGTTGCTGGCTTTTCTCCCTCTTTCTGGATGTCTTTGCTATCGATGCAACTCTCCTCTCCGCCTCATCCCTCTCCGTGCCTTGCTTAACGTTGGAAATGTCTGGAGAATGGAAAATGGACGAATCCCGAAAGATCTTTTGTACGGCGAATTAGTAAAAGGCTCCCGATCGTTTGGTAGACTACGCCTACGACTTTTTCTCGATTTGTTTACGCCTTACATTTGAACAGATATATTCGCCTAATTCATTAATTATCAACTAATTAATTTTCAAATTAGGTATGACTTCAATTAAGCACATATTCTCCCAAATATATATATATATATATATATATATATGAACACACACATACATACACGCGCGGGGTTACGGTCAAGTCAGGTTGAATGCATCGGGTGCCGCGAGATTATGTTAAGCAGCGATGTTACAATGCACCGACTGCCCCTCTGCAGAGGGGTAAGACTCCCCCAATGGGACCACCTGTTGGCCGTAGGTGGCGACCCATGATGCTTAAGGATAGAACTCAGGTGGATGAGCAGTTCAGGACTTGCAATACTCCACTTTGGCCCTATCTTGGGCTAGACGGGCGGTTGGAGAGGCCCCCTTCGATCAATCGACTGGTCATGTCAAGCCCTAGCATCTATATGATTTTCGCAACCCTACTGCCCTTATGGCAATCCCCAACCCCTTTTTATCATATGGGTGCTGTCACTAAGGGTCTACATGTCCTGGGAATGATGTTAAACTCTATCTGATGGTGAGGTTCCAGGTTTGGAGGTTTGTGGGAATGTGAAGAACCCCGTCATCACCATTGCTCCCTGGTCCACTCTGACCCGGAGTGGTAATACCTGTTAGGGTCCCATCTATGGGTTGAATA
>CM042148.1:25313067-25320567 GCA_023376005.1 Doryteuthis pealeii
TTTCACTGGCTCGGAGATTTGACTTAATATTTTATTATGAATGTAGGCTAGCAGCAAGGCACTGTTGAAATCAAAATTATAATATTTTTCAGATATCTAGATCCACCCGCATCTGCACACCTAAGTACTTAAATGACGAATTAATTAACATGGAAAACGCTTTCCACACACACAAACACACACACACAGACACACACTTCTTATAGCACTACAATAAGTAATACAGAATTTTGTCTCAGTGTATGTGCATACTCAATCAAAGGAGAGAGGGGGCCGACAAATTTACAAATGGAAAAACAGACGCGAGAGCCGTCATAAAATAACTGGGTGGAGCTTAGAACTTTTTGGACCGATCCTCGTAATCATCATAATTATAAATCAACTTTATCTTATTTACAATATTCAGCTTGAGACGCAACCCAATAGCAAATACATTGTTCCGAGTCTTTAGTGAGTTAGTCACTAATTTACTGCTTGCTTTGAAATGTTTGTAAAGGACGAGTCTGTTGGAATATTTTTGATATATAAGGTGTGCAGGAGACCACCGCTTAAACTCTTCGTGGTCGCGTGGATTCAAGTGGCCAATCACCACGCTCGAATACGTGGTTAGTTAACTATTTAATCACCGACCTTGAAATGCGTTCAGTCGATCGTATTTGACACGGACGAACGGATCAACAACACAAGGACTCTGATTAACACAAGGACTCTGCTTAACACCGAGGAACAACAAAGGATTCTGCTTAACCCAAGGAACATAAGAAATCTCCACTGTAAAGTGCTTTCACTTGTATTCTGAAAAATGTTAACGTTCCATTCATTGTTCATTTCTACCTTGCTAGATATAGCTTCAATCTCGATATTTTTATGACATACCTAGTATATATAGATAGTAATATATCATTTCAAAAATGTTCGTTTTTTTTGTGATGCCACTGTAAAGTAAATGATACTAAACACAGTAAGCAATACTTTTATACTCTAAGATATTTGTGGTAAAGCCTCGTTTTGGCCAATGAGAAAGAAAGAAAGAAAGCCAGAAAGAAAAGCGAATGAATACGTAAATACATAATGTAAAGTAAAAGGGGAAAAAAGCAATTCCATCGTAATTTGTGATTCTTCTAAAATTTGATTATTTCGTAGACAGTCGTTAAGTTGTAATTATTTATGTCTCGTTATTGTCGTTTCAAAATTAAATTTACAAAACGAAACGAAACCTTTTTTTTTGTTTCGTTTTTTCGTACTGCTTTTTCTTTTTACCTACTGTTCGGCCTATTTTCTCTTTACAATGACTTCAGATTCAGATCTGGGTTTTTTGTTGTTGTTGTTGTTGTTTTGTTTATGGAGTTGGCATGAACCGACTAAAGTAATTAGAAATTTCTAAAAATAAATATTTGTTTATTAGGCTTCCATCGTTCGTTGAATGAACGATGAGGTAGTTCAGTGTTTACATTTTGACATGAAAAACTAAGTTGCGCATACTCATTCCCAAGCAGTAGATGATTTTATTATATAATTTCTTTGTATAGTTGTTTATTGTCTGTCTGGTAAGACTCCTGTTATTACCTAAAAGTTACAATGAACTGACCCACAAAAATGAGAAATTGAATAAATTGAGTTGCATAAATGGCGCCCATTTCAAAAGTGAGCGAGTGAAAGTGTGAGTGAATAAGGGTATTTGCCTCTCATTCCACCTATGAGTACATGACACGAGGACATTTTTATGTGAGTCCACCCATAAGCCGAAGCTCATGGGTGGTAAGCACACAAAAAAACAGAACCCAAATTATTTATTTATTTTCCCATTAAACTAACCCTAAACTCCAACCCGAACCCTAAACCTAATCCAAAATCTAAAACCCTATAGTTAAAATTAACAGTTTTATTATAACATTTTTGGGTTGTGTTTTTTCTGAGTCACCCTAATTTCCCGGCCGATTTGCAAGTTTAGCCTGTAATGTAATGTTTTTTATATAACTGTGTTACAAGAGAGAGAGAGAGAGAGAGAGAGAGAGAGAGAGAGAGAGAGAGAGAGAGAGAGAGAGAGGGGGGCAGATAGAAAAGGACAAGATAATTGGAAAAAGCCCCAAAGATACAAACAGGTAGGTTTTCTTATATATTTACATGATCGTTATGTTGTGCGGTAGGTGTAAAATAGAAAGCTTTATTAAGAAGACGTGCCTTCTAAGCTATACATTTACCATATATTAAAGTATACTTTCAATTTCTTATTATCTTCTTATATCTAGAAAGTGTAAATATGTATTTTCTTTATTTCGGCTTTTTTTTGTGAAGGTAGTAGATTTTGAAGATATAATATGTTGATGAAAATGCTAAGATCTTTAAGAGCCACAGAATAATCTACAATGGAACCGAAGATCAATAGTCGTTATCCTTATATACTTTGTCTATATCGCATTTTCAGTAATGTATAGTAAACATGTAGATCCTTAAGTGACATTTCAATTTGTATATACGAATACAATGCAATGTGGCTAAACTTGCAACTCGGTCGGAAAATTAAAACATATTGCAGGGTGACCCAGGAAGAACAGAACCCAATTTTTTAAATTTATTTTCACATTAAACTTACCCTAAACTCCAACCGTAACCGTAACCCTAAACCCTAACCCTAAACCCTAACCTCTAGTTAGAATTAACAGTTTTATTACAAAATTTGTGGGTTCTGTTTCTGGGGTCACCTAATTTCCGACCGATTTGCAAGTTTAACCTGTAATGTAATGTTTTTTATATAACTGTGTTACAAGGAGAGAGGAGAGAGAGAGAGAGAGAGAAGAGAGAGAGAGAGAGAGAGAGAGAGAGAGAGAGAGAGAGAGAGAGAGAGATTGAAACGACAAGATAATTGGAAAAAGGCCAACAGATACAAACAGGTAGGCTTTCTTATGCTCGTTATGTTGGGCGGTAGGTGTTAAATAGGCTATACAATCTATACATTTACCATATATTATATTAGCTATACATTTACCATATATTAACGTATACTTTCGATTTCTTATTACTTTCTTATTGTTATATACCCTTTCTAAAATTCTTCTGGTCGTATTTTCTTCTGGTCGGCTTTGGTTCTATCTTCTAACATCTTGACTTGGTCTGGTCTAGCGTCTCGGATCTCCTAAGGTCTGGTTTTCTATTGCTATGTTCCTGCTGGCTGGTCGTCCTGGATTCATTTCTTAGTCTTGTTACCAAGACATTCATCAACCACAAGAACATATTACTTATACAAACTTTTATTTCCTTAACTATACATTTCATGTAACTAAATATCTGACTAACATAGCGCGTGTGAGTTCCAGTTGTAGGCAGGACCTAAAATGGTCGACTTCTCTGCCTGACGTCTAACCGAAAAACTGGGGACCGAACAGGTCCCACGTGACGTCACGTATTTTGGCGGGCTTCTGTAATTTTCCATTGAAGGACCCGGCCATGGTATGAAAAGGGTCATCCCCTAAGAATTACAGGGGATTGACAATAATCTTATGCAACCGCATAGATTACGTAACATTATATCTAGAAAGTGTAAACGTGTCTTTTCTTTTTTTTCAGCTTTTTTTTGGGAAGGCAGTAGATTTTAAAGATATGTAATATGTTGATGAAAATGCTAAGATCTTTAAGAGCCACAGAATAGTCTACAATGGAACCCAAGATCAATAGTCGTTATCCTTATATATTTTGTCTATATCGCATTTTCAGTAATGTATAGTAAACATGTAGATCCCCAAGTGACCGAGAAATGTAGAAGCAAAAGAACTCCAACGAGTATTATTAATGTGTCTCTGGCAAAACTTTGCCTTTCAAGACATTTCCTAAAACTTCGGATCCGTTTGGGAATTTTGGCTCGTTTCTACGGCTTCCATTTCTTGATCAAATCAAGAGGAATAGGAAAATGCTGATAAATCTGTCCGATTGTCCCTCGGCTTGGATTAGGATATCGTGCTGAAATACTTCCCCTGGCAGCTGATCTCTGTCTGAAAGATACAGGGTTGGGGGGGGGCGATTGACAGGTCAGATGTTTAAGAAGACCTTACCTTTTTTTTTGTTCCTCTCCTCCCACCCCTTCTAATATTCTCACAAAAGATTCTGGCATACAATTTTAGTCGACATTAAGATGTTGCCGAAAAGAAAATTTTACAGATAACGAATAGAATTCGTCAGATTATCGTTTCGATGTCCGATCCCCGTTTTCTTGCATTGGCTTAGAGCGGCGGCCGAATTCATCTATCCCGATCTTGAGAACACTGCTTCTTTTTGTTTTAAATGAGAAAGATCAGTGGATCGCTCGGTGGGAATACTGATGCCGTTGTTAGGCGTCAAATCGCGAGGCAAGGGTTAGCAAGGTAGTCTCACAGATCCATTATTATTGAATAGCGAAAAACTACAGGGCCGGGTTAGCTCAGTCGGTAGAGCATTCGGCTAGAAACCACAAGGTTCCTTGTTCGATACCCGCCCTCGCCAACTCAGCGTATGAGTAGCACAGGGATATGTGCGGTAAAGTAAGGAGTTGATGGTAGATTTGGCGCTCAACCTCAAACGCTAAAAATGATCTTCTTGGTCTAGCGCTACTGAAAAGGGGATAGACTCCCTCGCTGTATGGCTGATAACGACATTAGGCCGCCCCGACGACTTTACTTACTTACATGAATCTTACTCGTAGTGAAGGGGTTGGGTAAATACCTACTAATCCCGGGTAATTATGAACTTTTGTTTTGTAAATTAGGGTGTCGCAGAGAAAAAGACCCCACGAATTTTTTAATAAAACTGTTAATTTTAACTAGGGGGTTAGGGTTAGTGTTTAGGGTTAGGGTTGGGGTTAGGGTTAGGGTTCTGTTTTTTCTAGGTCACCCTGTACAGGGTGATCCAGAAAAAAACAGAACCCAAATTATTTATTTTCCCATTAAACCAACCCTAAATCCTAATCTTCAACCCTAACCCTAACCATAAACCCCTCTAGTTAAAATTAACAGTTTTATTACAAAATTTGTGGGTTCTGTTTTTTCTGGGACACTCTTATTTACTAAACAAAAGTTCATGATTACCCTAATCCCGTTATTGGACGTCCCATCGTTGTGTTATGGTTAGCAAGCAACTTTCGCAGCTCTATAAGTGCTGAACAGTGAGATCAATCATCGCTTGATGACCCATGCTTGTGACCATGTGTCACATTCTACTCATGGTGTATAGGTTGGGTATATACCTACAAATCCTATTACTGAGTGTCCAATCGTTGTGTTATGGTTAGCAAGCTAGTCTTGCAGATCCATTACTACTAAATAGCATGTTCGATCCTCACTGGATATCCTTAGTCTGGCGCAAGTGAAAAGGGGATAGACTCCCACGCTGATTGGCTGATGCAGACTCTAGGCCACCCCGACGACTTTACTTACTTTACAGAATAAAATTAATTAAATTATAATTAGTTAACTTGAGCAGACTAAAATTCTGACTATCCTGCTGAAGTCCCGGTTTCGATTTCTGTCGGAGAGAAATCGTTAGTATATATCGCTGATGAGACTTAATAAAGTTGAAACAGTCTGTACGATATTCTACACACCGAGTAATTCTTTGCGAAATTCACTTGTCATTATTATCTTCTATAATTATCGAATTTTATGCGATATGCGCATTGTAATTGCCTTCAAGCAAAAATATAAATATTAATATATATAATTACTTATATCTAAGTTTCAGTATAAGTAATTATTTTGAGCGGCAAGACTAAGATTATAATTGTTCCCAATGGCTTTACTTATAATTAGGTCTTGATTAAAATCATTTAATATTTCAGAGGATGGTGTCTATGATATGTATCTTGTTAGGTAATTAATATCCTGAAATATTTTTAAAGCATAAAATAGTGCATCTGCTGAAGCGCACTGTTGACCCACTTTTGGAGCCATTGCAATACTTTTCCGCCTATTTTTAACTTCTTTGAGAATGTGTAGGTCTATATAAAGTAAGTCACGTGTTCCTCTTCTTTACTTGCGGCATCCTTTCTGTTCTTCTTGAATATCTGAAAGAACAAAAGGAGCAACAGCAGTCTACATGCATATAAGGTTGATCAGCTTTACATCCACCATTCTGCTTCCCATGATTTCCAACGTTACTTTGTTTTGGTTGGCACCCTTCCGTCTACGAGAGACGATGGCGTAGTGTCAAATATTTTTTTAAAATTAAATTTCTTTTTATCTTAATTTTATTTTTAGTAGTTTAGTAGTGTCGATGTTTTTTTAATGTTTTTACTTGAACTACATAGCCTGGGCGGGTTCATATGGAGGATAAGCCGTTGCCCATGCAGCAAATCCCCCCTCTCCACACTGCTGCAGTGATCCAAAGGAAAGGTAAGGGACCAATGCAATTTTTCAACGGTAGTGTCGCAGGAGTTAATGGGTAGAACTGGATTTCAGAATAACACCACCTTAGGGACACCAGCTCCTGATTTATTTTCCTCTAGCCTTTCCTTGGATGGTAGCAGAGGTCTTGTATCGGACTTCTTGAGTTGATGGGTTGCCGACCAAGGCTAAGGAGCCCATTCGAACCCATTTGCGGACTTATGCATGAAGTTAGGGATACTGTATATTTAGCATTTGTGTATCAGATAAGCAACAGTAAATTCATGTCGATTTTTTTTACCTTCCTCTAAGTCTGATATTCAGTGACAAGCCTGAGAAAGATTCCTTAATGATTATGGAGGTCACATTTTGTTTTAACATGGAATTCGATCTTTTTGCTTTATTGTCACAGTATTACGAGGTATGTTAGAAAAGTTCCAGGAATGGTGTCACAATTTAAAAAAAACCCTCAAATCCAAACTAAAAACTAAACGTTATCCCCTTCAAAGTAATCTTCCTGGAGTCTAATTCACTTTCCCATCCTTCTCTGCCACGCTTGTATGCGCAACTGGAAGGATTCTTCCCGTTATTTTCCGTAGCTCTGTCGTCACGGTCATTTTGATGTCGTGTACATCCTCAAAACGGGTCCCCTTGATGACCCCAAGGAACTTAGGGAAGAGGGAAAATCACATTATGCTAGGTCGGGTGAGTAGAGAGGGTACTCCAGCACAGTGATGTTCTTCTGTTCCAGGAACACTCGAATAATCAAGACAGGTGGGTTGTCATGGTGAAGCATTCAAGAGTTCTCCTGCCACATCTTCCGCCTCTTCTCGCGCACTGAACGAAGCAAACGCCGCTGCATCTCTTTGTAGACATACTCGTATACTGTTACTGTTGTTACACAGGTGCTATCTG
Organism: Doryteuthis pealeii; assembly: GCA_023376005.1. Lineage (NCBI taxonomy): Eukaryota > Metazoa > Mollusca > Cephalopoda > Myopsida > Loliginidae > Doryteuthis > Doryteuthis pealeii. The sequence continues at coordinate 25,320,330 of CM042148.1, forward strand.
CGTGTGTATGTACAGGGTCAGGCAAAATGATCTGACACATTTGTAGGTTAAATAAAAGGCAAATAAAGTAAAGAAACAAAAAACATTTTTTTCATATAATGCCATTTTGTTTTGTTTCTTTATAATGCCATTGTTTTTCGTTTCTTTTTCAGTTGCTGCCATGAATTGGACTGGTGAGCATCGCGCTTTCATTGTGAAAACGTTTATCAAAACAAACGAATCTGTAACTGCAATACAA